>OZ024800.1:38466575-38888335 GCA_964017045.1 Omphiscola glabra
AGAACGGGTGAAAAGAATGAGCTCACGATGGGTGAAAGAAATAAGAGGAGAAGAAAGATAACAAGATCGGAGAAAGGAGAAAGAGGGAGAAGAAAGAGATCAAGATGGGAGAAAGGAGAAATAATGAGAAGAAAGATAACCAGATGGGAGAAAGGGGGAGAAGAAAATATCAAGATTGTAGAAAGGAGAAAGGGTGAGATGAGATCAAGATGGGAGAAAGGAGAAAGAGGGAGAAGAAAGATATCAAGATAGGAGAAAGGAGAAATTGTGAGAAGAAAGAGATCAAAATGGGAGAAAGGAGAAAGAGGGAGAAGGAAGAGGGAGAAGAAAGATATCAAAAAGGGGAGAAGGAGAAAGAGTGAAAGCAGAAATAGCATGGCGAAATCCTTAAAATTTCATTTCACCTCTTGGAAGGATTTTCGCCGATTGTTTCTATTTACACAACGGTTCAAAAGCCGGACAATCTTACACAGGACTGACAAACATGACCAATGACCAGTTGCGTACCTTTTTTGAATAGGTTAACAGGAAATGGGTCAATCAGACGTCCTATAGATGTTTGCCCGCCAGCCAGTCAGCTACGAACAAAAACAAAGTTGATATAGTGCAGTGGTTCTCAACATTCATAATGCCGCGACCCTTTAATACAGTTTCTCATGTTGTGGCGACCCACAACCACAAAAAAAAACCGTTCGTTGCTACTTCATAACTATAAAGTATGTGTGTTTTCCGATGGCCTTCGGCGACCCCTGGGAAAGGGTCGTTCGACCCCCAAAAGGGTCGCGACCCACAGGTTGAGAACAGCTGATATAGATCATCTAATAATTTAAAAAAACAAAACAATCTAAACATAAATATTTTCGTATAAATCATTTATAAAATGAATTGATGAGCAATTGGTTTTTTTTTTGGGGGGGGGGGGGGGGGGGGGGGGGTTGCTGAACATTTGACACAACATGCATACAAATAAAGCACGTTATAAGAATTCCAATTAGTGCGCCCCCTCACCCGTTTAGGCTCGCAACCGCACAGTTTTTTCCCGCCCCTGAACTATATTAATATTAGTTAATATATCGAAATTAAATTTAAATGTATGTTGTTTGCCCAAATGCCTTCTGCTGTGATTAGAATGAGACGCCATTGTTAGACGTTTATTAGTGTTATCAGTGCTATGAACCAATAAGATACATTTAAAAGAATTCAGATCGAAATTTAAGATTATAATAGAACTTGAGTTTTTGCATCATTGTTAGACTTGCGTATTTGATATTAGAGGGAATCTATATTTACCACAACTCAATTTGAGAGTAAAAACCCATTCATAGCATGGTCGGCTCCCTAAACAAATATTCTATTGTGAACTCACGCCAGGCAAGCGCTCACAAGGAGGTCCAAAAAAAACTTTACAAAGACTCACTGAAAGTGGCACTAAAGGCCTTCAGCATCGACACTACTAAATGGGAGCAGACAGCTCAGGACAGGGTCAGGTGGAGATCAGTGGTCAAGATAGGGGACAAATCTTATGAAGCCAGTAGGATGGCCACCATTGAGACACGCAGGTAAGCCGGAAAGAACATTATTAAATTCACGACTGCAGCAACTCTCCCCTGCCCGCGGTGCCACAGACTATTCCGAGCACGTATAGGATTGGTAAGCCACTTACGAACCCACCGTAACCCACACCCCTAACCGGATGACTGGATGGTCCTAGTCGATTTGACAGACGAACAACAACATAGTATTAGTATTTTTTTACCATTATTATAGTGACATGGTTAGTAGACACGTCGGTGACAATTGAGAAAACTATTTTAAAAAAAAGGTAAAGTGTGTGTGTGGGGGTGGGGGTGGGGTGGCAAATGGCTTTCCAAGTTCATATACTACACATACTTGACTAACAGGTTTTAGATGTGGAAACTATAAAATAGATCGATGTGTCATATATCCAATTTAATGTAGGAATTTACAATGATGGTCTTATCTGAGACTACTCCAAATCTAAAACTGCACACTGTTACATCCGTTAGATAATAATCCCTGCACACGATCAGTGAATGAATCCACAGTTTTTTTCCCTCTAAATACTGTATTTTTTTAATGGTATTTATTAATTGAACTAGCTGATTTTCACAACACGTGGCTTAGACATTAATATAAACTTCTCTTTTTTTTGTGGGGTGGGGTTGGTGTTAAAAAAATTCGTACGAGATTGACGTCACTTCCGTCATAGAAAAACCACAACACTCGAAAGCAATACAGTCTTGAACATTGGTATGCAGATAACTTAAAATACATTTGTGAACTATGAACTATGAACTTTACAAGTTTCTATTTTTACAGTCAAGTGAGTATCTTAAAAGAAAATCACATTTAACTATATCTATATAAATATTTTCACCAATTTAAAAACAAATATTTTTTTTTTTTAAACATACACCAATAAGCATGAATTTTTTTTAAAAAATAAAATATAATAGATTGCGTGGTAAAACATGAGCGGAACATAATGTTGACTTGGTTCAGGGGCGTGGACAAAGGGGTGCTAACATAGCGGGGCTGCTTTTATGCATTTCAATTAAAAACTGAATAAAATGTTTGTGTGTGTTTGGTGGGGGGCGGGGGTGGGGGGTCAGTTTTTACATTTTGCCCCAGATAGTAAACATTACGCGCCACAGTATGGCTGGGTGCCCAAGACAGTACAAATTACGTCACATTATGGCTGGGTGCCCAAGACAGCACAAATTACGTCACAGTATGGCTGGGTGCCCAAGACAGCACATATTACGTCACAGTATGCTGAGTGCCCAAGACAGCACAAGTTACGTCACAGTATGGCTGGGTGCCCAAAACAGCACAAATTACGCTACAGTATGGCTGGGTGCCCAAGACAGCACACATTACGCTACAGTATGGCTGGGTACTCAAGACAGCCCAAATTACGCCACAGTATTGATGGGTGCCCAAGACAGCACACATTACGCCACAGTAGGGCTGGGTGCCCAAGACAGCACCATTACGCCACAGTATGGCTGGGTGCCTAAGACAGCACACATTACGCCACAGTAGGGCTGGGTGCCCAAGACAGCACCATTACGCCACAGTATGGCTGGGTGCCTAAGACAGCACACATTACGCCACAGTAGGGCTGGGTGCCCAAGACAACGCCATTACGCCACAGTATGGCTGGATGCCTAAGACAGCACAAATTACGCCAAAGTATGGCTGGATGCCTAAGACAGCACAAATTACGCCACAGTATGGCTGAATGCATAAGACAGCACAAATTACGCCACAGTATGGCTTGATGCCTAAGACAGCACAAATTACGCCAAAGTATGGCTGGATGCCTAAGACAGCACAAATTACGCCACAGTATGGCTGAATGCATAAGACAGCACAAATTACGCCACAGTATGGCTGGATGCCTAAGACAGCACAAATTACGCCACAGTATGGCTGGATGCCTAAGACAGCACAAATTACGCCACAGTATGGCTGAATGCATAAGACAGCACAAATTACGCCATGGTATGGCTGGATGCCTAAGACAGCACAAATTACGCCACAGTATGGCTGGATGCCTAAGACAGCACAAATTACGCCACGGTATGGCTGGATGCCTAAGACAGCACAAATTACGCCACAGTATGGCTGGATGCCTAAGACAGCACAAATTACGCCACAGTATGGCTGGATGCATAAGACAGCACAAATTACGCCACAGTATGGCTGGATGCCTAAGACAGCACAAATTACGCCACAGTATGGCTGGATGCCTAAGACAGCACAAATTACGCCACAGTATGGCTGGATGCCTAAGACAGCACAAATTACGCCACAGTATGGCTGGATGCATAAGACAGCACAAATTACGCCACAGTATGGCTGGATGCCTAAGACAGCACACATTACGCCATGGTATGGCTGGATGCCTAAGACAGCACAAATTACGCCATGGTATGGCTGGATGCCTAAGACAGCACAAATTACGCCATGGTATGGCTGGATGCCTAAGACAGCACAAATTACGCCACAGTATGGCTGGATGCCTAAGACAGCACACATTACGCCACAGTATGGCTGAATGCCTAAGACAGCACACATTACGCCACAGTATGGTTGGGTGCCCAAGACAGCACAAATTACGCCACAGTATGGCTGAATGCCTAAGACAGCACAAATTACGCCACAGTATGGCTGGGTGCCTAAGACAGCACAAATTACGCCACCAAAATGGCTCGGTGTATACTTGTAAGTCCACTTATAACTCAGAGCTTAAATAGCTTACACACCAGACATTGGTAAGACTACATAGTTAGTTTTAAAACTAATTACCTATTGTATTTCACCTTCATCTAAGACACATATTTCAAGTGGAGTCAAGACACTGTGTTCATTGCTATGTGGAAGATTCTCTTTAAATCCATTATAGCGAAGTGACATAGAAGTTTACTTTTTTTAAAAAAAATATGTTTTAAACCAATTTAAGTTCAAGGGCACATACAAACAGTGGGTACATACATTTACATAAATATTCCCTTACCTCAAAAATGCTGGAAAATCGAAGATTTAGGACGCCTTGTTATGTTGCAGCTAAGGACATCTAGGTTTTTCTAATTTACCAAAGATTCAGTTCAAAGGCGAGGATAAAGGGTGGGCACATATGTATAAGGATAAACAATATGTTTATATTTAACAGTGCATTGTAAATTTTTTTGTGTTGAAAATACATATTATATGCGAAAGAAAGAGAGTTTGAACAATTATTTTAAAGAAAATATATTAATCCTTTTAAACATGAAAATTTATTCTTACGAGTAGAGCCATTTTTTCCCCCAACTATAGTTCAGAGGCGTGAACAAATAAAAGTTAATATTTTCTTTCAAAATATGAAAATATCTGTTTGTTTCCATTTTGCAAAAATAAAGTACATGGAAAGGTGGGTGTACAATTTTATGCGATTAAAAATAGTAATACACATTTTAAAAATTAATTAATTAATTTTAAAAAATAAAAATAAATAAATATTTTTCTTAAAAAAACTCCAGGCGTTCGCCGACGTAAAAAATGTGTTAAGATTATTTATCTTCAGTTCTTAAGTTTTCTGTTTTACGTTTCTCGGACAATATATTTAAGAAGCCTTGGTTCATCATTTAATTCCGTTACTGTTTTTAATATTTAAAATGGTATTTAAATTTGTTGTTTAAATTAACGGACATGCTGTTGTTGTAGTTTTTTTTGTTGCTGTTTTTTAAAAAGGGAAAAAGTTGGGGGGGGGGGTTTAATTCAGTGTCCTTAAAATGTTTAGGGTTGTCAAATATTATATTGCAGATATATTTTCCCTAAAAACAAAATGATGTTAGAAACGTAAACATGAACACGTAGATTCTTCTTTTCAAGAAAAGGAACATCCGATGAACTATTCCTAAGTGAACAATTCATTGACCTCGATTGTTGTCGTACAATTTTTTTTTCAGCTTATGTCACAGAGCTACAATATCTCTATGTCCATGGTTTATATACGCGCACCTTTTAGTGTTAGGCGTTAGGGCGTCGCAGTAGCAGTTGGAAAGTATCGCAAATCGGACTTCCAATTATTATCCCGGTATCATCTTTCGAGTTATCTATAAAAAAAATTACGTTGACATCAGGGCAGTGCGAAGTGTCGGCGAAGGGGATGGGCCCTCCTAGGTGCCAACATCGTGGGCGTAGGGAGGCGGAGTCAAAATAGTAAATTATCCATAAATATATATAGGTTTTTTCAGGCTTCGCCCCGGGCGCAGCTTTTCCTCGGCACGGCGAAGGCAGATGCTGAAGTTCCCATCAATTACCACAGTGAAAATGATGATTCACCCGGCAGACTTAATGAATACATTATCACAGGGCGTGCAACAGGACCAAAATGGGGTTAAGTGTTGACCTTGATTGTCATTGCCTTTTTTTTTTTGATGGATGGCTCAGATGCGTAATCCGTGACATACGAGACACCAGATTGCGCACATTACAATCCTGTGTATTGATTACGCCCCTGATTGCATCCTATTAATTCATCTCTTGAAACGCCTCTTCATTAAAAAAAAAATACAGGGGAACAAAAAAAAACCCCGAGTACCTAGCAATACAACAGTGGATCCTTTACGAACGAGTGTTTGCAACCTATCTGAGGTCAATTTCCACCTCCACCCTCCCCACGCCATCCCCCACATACACACAAACACCCCACCCGACCGTCCCCACCCCCCGCCAGGATCCTTCCCTGTGATCTAAGGTCTGTTTCTCCCAGGTTTAGACAGACATCACGGGCAGTCTCCCGCACACATGTGCAACATGTTGACTCAGGGAGACAAATAACGGAATCGCTTTTTGATTAGAAGTCCGAGATTCCGATCAGTTTGCTTCCCGCCCTTGGTAACTGTCTGTGCTGGAATCAGACTTGGGATCAAAACTTCATGCAGCCATCTTGTTTCACCTCATACCATCTTGCGCCATCTAGCGTCTCCATTTACCAGCTGCCTTTAGAAAAAAAAACAGGCATGATGTTTCTCCTATTTACTCCAAACACCAGCTACCATTTTCTTCCATCAACCCCAAACATCAGCTACCATCTTCTTCTATCAACCCCAAACACGAGCTACCATCTTCTTCTATCAACCCCAAACATCAGCTACCATCATCTTCTATCAACCCCAAACACCAGCTACCATCTTCTTCTATCAACCCCAAACACCAGCTACCATATTCTTCTATTAACCACCAGCTACCAATTTATTATAAAAACTTCCTATACCAGTAATAATCTTATAAATATGGTCCCATATACCAGAAACCATCTTATAAATATGTCCTATATACCATCTACAATCTTATGAATATGGTCCTATCTACCATCTTATAAATATGGTCTTATATACTATTTTATAAATATGGTCCTATATACTATCTTCCATCTTATAAATACGGTCCCATATACCAGCAACAATCTTATAAATATGGTCCTATATACCATCTACCATCTTATAAATATGGTCCTATATACCATCTACCATCATTTCCTGTATATCCTTTTGTCATTTAGACCTCATCGTGTTATTCTAACCCCGAAGACAAGTATTGAAAGCTCTATATCCACCATCTTGGGTCAAAGTTCATGATGGCTACAGTAACAGCTCCTCCTATACTTTACCCAGCATGCTCACCCGTTCAGCCAATAGATTCATTCTATTGTAGTTGTTCGTATCAAAAGGAACCAATCAAACTGAATGCTTTGGTATCAACTTAAATTGACCTTCCTTGACCTTCCTATCTCATTGCTGTGAAGTTAAAAATATATTTTAAAATAAACAGCTCCACGATGACGTGGAACCTGAGAATGAAGTAGAAACGTGTTTAAAAACTGGAATGTTCGCCATTGTTATTTCCGGAAGTTGGATTTTCTTCACCCAAAATTACAGGAAGTAAAGAATTCGTATTGTCTTGTCTGTCTATTTCGAGGCAAGGTATAATTTCTATAACATACTCTACTGGTAATTTTTGGATCCTCCAGTTTCCTTTTTATGCCCGGGCACGCCAACTCACTGGTGCCTTGAGAAGAGATCTTGCTGGGTTTCTACAAATACGACCAGTCATTGTGGGTCTTCCAGCTACGCTCCTTGATAAAATTCAAAAGGCACAGAATAATGCGGCTCGAATTGTTCTTCGTAAACGCAAATTCGACCATGCTAAAACTCTTCTGATAGAATTGCATTGGCTGCCGGTCCGCGCTCGTATAGAGTACAAAATCGCAACTCTGTGCTACCGCTGCTTGCATGACCTGGCGCCGTCCTATCTCCAAGCGCTCATGACGCCTTATGTACCCACTAGACAACTCCGCTCATCCGATAGTGGCAAACTCTCGATACCGCGTGTTCGCCTTGAAACTTACGGAAAGCGCACGTTCGCATTTGCTGGCCCAACCATTTGGAACACCCTTCCTGACGCTCTCAAAAACAGCCAGACGCTGGAGTCCTTCAAAACAAATTTAAAAACTCATCTATTTCGCAAACACCTGCTGGAATGATGATGTCTACAATCTTTTCCAGCTTGTTATTATCTCCCCACTTAGTTTTTGTTCCGCGCTTCGAGCCTTTGGGGATGAAGCGTGATTTTTCAAATGAACTTTATTATTATTATTATTATCTCCGGCAGGTGTGCCTTTTATGATTCCCGGAAACGGTGACTTATAATAGGTGACTCAAATCATCATTGAAGAGTGGCTTTGGTCATAAATTGCTACCAGTCATGTGTACGCATTTATTCTGGGAAAACTCCGAGTGTCCGTTGTGTTATGATATTCGTCTCTCAGATCAGTCTTGGAAACTCCGAGTGTCCGTTCTAACATGCTAGTGATCTTTCTTTAAATTGCCCCAACTGAAATAAACCTCAAGATGAAATTATATGTAAATACATATCTACAGTCTCATTTAGCTCTGATGAAATTATATGTAAATACATATCTACAGTCTCGCTTACAAACTCCTCTCGAATCTCTGTATTGTGTATACCCACTGTAACTACCGAACACATTACTCAGCTGACTTAAACCCCATTAAAAAACCCTAAAACGTGACCTTCCATCACCCTGGTAGTGTCATCCCGAGATCCCATGACCCTTATAGTATCATCCTGAGATCCCACCATCCTGTTAGTATTATCCTGATATCCCATCACACTGATAAAATCATCTTGAGATCCCATGACCCAGATAGTGTCTTTCTGATCCCATCAACCTGTTAGCATCATCCAGAGGTACAATCACCCTGATAGTATCATCCCGAGATCCCATAACCATGAAAGTATCATCCCGAGATCCCATAACCCGATAGTATCATCCCGAGATCCAAACGCCATGATAGTATCATCCGGATATCCCATCTCCCTGATAGTATCATCCTGATATCCCACCACCATGATAGTATCATCCAGATATCCCACCACCATGATAGTATCATCCTGAAATCCCACCACCATGATAGTATCATCCTGAGATCCCAGCACCCTGATATCCCATCGCTCTGATATCCCATCACTCTGATGGTATCATCCTGAGATCTTCCCTTCTCCAACTCGCTATGGTTTTGTCGTGGTCACAGTAAGCTGTAGCCCCCCAGCTCCCCAGCTAGGGGCGGTAGTTTGCACACAGCCAGGGACATGAAAGGCAAGGAGCATTGTGTACGATTGCGGAGTGGGAAAGTGGGATATGGTTTACTCGGAGATAAATAAAGATGACCCCACGAGATCACTTCAGACTCTGGTGCACGAGAGCTCCTCGATCTACTTCCTGTTTCTAAAAGAAAAACTCTTTTCTTGCTGACATGAACCAAAGGAAGTGAAGGAAATGAAAAGCTATCTTTCTTTTTCTTTTTTGTTTTTTCCTTTTAAATTTTAATTATGTTGTAAAATTAAAGTGAAATGGTTATTTTGAAAACTTCACTTCATGTCACGACTGACTGGAAAGAAGGTCACTGTCAATCCTGTCATGAAGATATTAGCAATACACATTGTTTGGTGTATACGAATCTACGTCTGGATACAACTGTGTACGTTTAATTCACACCGCTAAATGCAAATAATTAATAGCACTAATTGCAAAATACATTAATTTCACAAGTGGTTCGCATTTTCGAACATGCCTGAATTGAATGTGAATTGAATGTGAATTGAATGTGAATTGAATGTGAATTGAATGTGAATTGAATGTGAATTGAATGTGAATTGAATGTGAATTGAATGTGAATTGAATGTGAATTGAATGTGAATTGAATGTAGATTGAATGTGAATTGAATGTGAATTGAATGTGAATTGAATGTGAATTGAATGTGAATTGAATGTGAATTGAATGTGAATTGAATATGAATTGAATGTGAATTGAATGTGAATTGAATGTGAATTCTTTTAATGAAAGGGAATTGTTTCTCTTTTCTTTTTTTTTTTAAATAATTATTTTAACGAAAAAAAAGATAGATAAAAGAAAGGAAGAAAGTGTGAGAGAGAGAGAGAGAGAGAGAGATCACAAATAGTGATTCGTTGTAGAGTATTTCTGTGCTGGTCAAGATGTTCGCCTCAGGACTGAGAGGCAATGTTGTCCGATCTCTTGATATAGTCATTTTTAATACCACGTTCATCTTTTATACGCATGTTCATTTTTTTATATACTATAATCATTTTTAATTTTTTTTTTAACTAGATAAAGTGATTTAAAATAATCGATTGGTTAAGTGTTTAAAAATAAATTGATAGTTGATGGAATTATTGATATAGTTAGACGGAACATTTTAAAAGACAATAGTTTCCAGACTGATATAGGTTGTATGATTAATTTAGATAAGATAAGATAAGAGACGCTAAGATAAGATGAGATAATATAAGATAAGATGAGATAAGATAAGATGAGATACGATGAGATAAGATAAACTACGATAATATAAGATAAGATAAGCTGCTTTCATTGATGGAAATAAACGGAATTTATTTAATGATTACATTGCACAAGTTGTTGTCCCCAGTTTTGAGAGCCCATGTCGGACTTTGTGTTGCTCACAAAAACTGGGGCCTGTATTTAGGCGTTCGTGGAATCATTGTGTGGTCAATATTGCATTTCGGTTCTGCGGTGCCCGTTGACCTTTTGAACAGAGTCTGTACTTACCGAAGTGAGGAAACGAAGTTTTTTTGTGTTTTCATTCCCACATTCACCAAACACGGTGGCACGGCAGACTTGTAAATGAAAAGGCAAATCAATTTTTGCAAACAGAAACTTCTTCTTTGTTATAAAAAAATATATAAATAATAATAACATTAAAAAAAAATTAAAATTTTAAAAAATTATAATAATTTTTAAAATTTTTTAAAAAAGATAATCATAAAAATAATAGTAATAATAATTAATGTAATTTAAGCATGTGTGTCTTTTTTTTTTTCTTTGTAAATATTTTTTTCTATACCAATTACTGATAACTTTGGTCGAACTAGTGAAGTAGCCTAAGTAGGCGATTGGTATGATAATATTTATAATCTCTAGCCTAGAACTATATCTCATATCTGTCAATATCCATAAATTTGTATAGTTTTGTCCAATTAATTTCAAATATGTGTACCTCGCCACAGTATATGTACATAAGTATACCTTTCCCCAGCACCTGTACATAAGTACACCTTGCGCCAATACCTGTAAATATGTATACCTTGTTCCGTAAATACGTTTCAATATGTAAACCCTGTCCCAATACCCGTATACCTTGTCAAAATACCTGTATTTATGTATAACCTCATCCCAATACCCGATACTAGGTATACCTTGTCCCAAAACACCTGTAAATCTGTACACCTCACCACAATACCTGTAAATGTGTAAACTTCCCTTATACCTGAATATATCTATAACCTTTCCCCAATGTCTGTAAAGATAGCCGGATTTCAGACAGTTTGTAACCTGCGTTGTCTTCTTGACTTTACGGGACCAGTCCTAGTTGTTTGTTTCAAGTGTGTGCCGTTTTCGCTCGTATGACGGCACCATGACACCAGTCTCCTGCAAAGGCCAAGCCCCCTTTAATGTGCAGCCGTCGCTTGACACCGGTTTGAGACCCGTCGGGCTGCGACAGACTTGGCAACTGGTAATTTTGTTAAGGATTAATGTGTATATCGTCGGAGCTGAAGTCGTCAGAACAAATTGACGGCCTTACAGAAAGACTTGAAGCGATTAATAACGGCGCCCCCTGTGAAGTGGGAGAGGGTGTGTGGGGGAGGGGGGTCGAGGTGGTCACGAGGCAGAAGGGGGGCGGGGGCTAATGGCCCCTCTTTGATGTTAACCCCCGGATTTGATGGAAATGAATTGGCCGCGAAGAGATGAGTGCAGGGCTGGAACATGTCCCCAGCGAGCGCACGTTCTCGATGAGAGAGATAAGTTACGGCAGACATGCAAGGGAATTAACCGTGTTTACACAAGGGGTCACGAGGTTACCGGTCCTGCGTTGTAAGACACGGCCTGGAAGCAAGGGGAGAGAAACGCGAACTAACCCGGCCTAATGATGGCGTTTTAGCCCGGCATTGCCCCTGGAGTTTTAATGTCTTGTAAGTAATTGGGATAAAAATCTTTAATGGACTTATGAGATAAGATAGGTATCAACCCCCCCCCCCCCCACCTTTTTTTCCCCCGTGCCATGACAAGGGCGGAATTTCTGTCCGTGTCAGAGAAGGGCTTGCCTGGGGTGTCACTAGAAAGTAAAACCCTTTTTAAGTGCTGGACTGGGCTGAATCGCTTTGTAACGTATCTGTAAAATGTTTTACAACTTTGAACTTGGTTATAGGAGACGTAGAGACAGCTTAAAAAAAAATAGACGGCTTAGATGTTGACAAGGCTATCAGGGGGAGAGGCGTGTGTGTCTGGGGTAGATGTGGATGTGTGTGTGCGTGTGTGGGTGAGGGCTCTTGCTATCAGAAGAAATTTAATGCGCGATTCGCTTTTTATCTTTACTTGTAATCTAATTGGGCTGTAAGATCAGAAAGTGTTTACGAATGACATGGTTCAGAATCTAACTTAAAATTAAACACCCGCTAAAAAACAATGTATTAAAAAATTAATAATCTTCCAATGGAGGTTGGGGGGGGGGGGGGCTTATAAATTTAACAAAACATATATACATGTAACACACTTTATAAAAATCCCAATTAGTGCTACCCCCCCCCCCCCACTGCTCCCAACTGCCCTTTTTTTCACGCCCTGAACTATATTAATATTCTAATTACCAACTCGCAGATTTATTTCACCAACTATTTCAGAACAAACAAAAGAGAACAGTACGCACCAAGTGCACTTGCGATATTTATAATAAATATATATATAAAGAATCTCATTTAGCGCAGTTATCGGGAATTTTAGTTCGTGAAACCAACGCCATCGTATTTTTCTTCATCTTCCCTTTGAACAAAACTTATGCCTCCATCGGTACAAAATAAACACAAGAAACGTGAATATAAATTATATTTATACATAAAACATATGTGTTATACTTTATACCCAGTAAATAATTCAAAGAATAGAAATGAAAGAGAAAAAAATGGTCAGCATTAGGCTACGGTTCCACAGGGGCCGTATTTCACCGGCATCCCCAGACTGACGCATGAGACCGGTGGTTTGGTAAGGAAATTCGTTGGACTATGTGGTTATTTTTGTAACCGATCGCGTCCCAATCTTCATTGTTTATCATAGCAACGGCCTTGACCTTCTACGACCAGTAGTGTAATGCTATTTATCAAACTGATTGTTGTAGCAAACTCACGACATTACCTTTAATAATGTAAATTTTTTCCCCCCTCCTATAAATCACATTCACAAACTTTGAGCTGTTACTTGTAAATGTATTGTTGAATAAATTTGGAAAGTCTTTTTGATATAATTCTAGAATAGAAAATTGAATCTAACGCTCCCCTATTTTATTCCTCCTTTCTGTAGTAGTAGAGTCGTGGCCATATCATAGTAGAGTCATGGCCATATCATAGTAGAGTCATGGCCATATCATAGTAGAGTCGTGGCCATATCATAGTAGAGTCGTGGCCATATCATAGTAGAGTCGTGGCCATATCGTAGTAGAGTCGTGGTCATATCATAGTAGAGTCGTGGCCATATCATAGTAGAGTCGTGGCCATATCATAGTAGAGTCATGGCCACATCATAGTAGAGTCGTGGCCATATCATAGTAGAGTCATGGCCATATCATAGTAGAGTCATGGCCACATCATAGTAGAGTCATGGCCACATCATAGTAGAGTCGTGGCCACATCATAGTAGAGTCCTGGCCACATCATAGTAGAGTCATGGCCACATCATAGTAGAGTCGTGGCCATATCATAGTAGAGTCGTGGCCATATCATAGTAGAGTCGTGGCCATATCATAGTAGAGTCGTGGCCATATCATAGTAGAGTCGTGGCCACATCATAGTAGAGTCGTGGCCACATCATAGTAGAGTCGTGGCCACATCATAGTAGAGTCGTGGCCACATCATAGTAGAGTTGTGGCCGCATCATAGTAGAGTCGTGGCCATATCATAGTAGAGTTGTGGCCGCATCATAGTAGAGTCGTGGCCACATCATAGTAGAGGCATGGCCATATCATAGTAGAGTCATGGCCATATCGTAGTAGAGTCGTGGCCACATCGTAGTAGAGTCGTGGCCACATCGTAGTAGAGTCGTGGCCATAGGCATTACGTATTAGAAACTTACAAAGTTTTCGTGTGCGTTAAAAGAAGTTCAACGCCGTGAGACGTAAAAAAATAATTCATCCTGAACTACAACTTTAAAATGCTCTTTTACTTTTTCAAATTATATATTGTTTTAAAATAGGCCCCTACTGTTTTAGATTTAATATTAGTTGCTAGCTGATGTAGCTGAAGTTATTGTTTGTGCAGATCCCTGCCACTATCAAGTATGATTCGATTTTGTTTTGTCTCTATACATCTGTTCTTTATTATATATATGTATTTTATGTTAATATGACCCTTATGTCTCTTTTTTAATATTTTTATGTACAGCGCGGTGAGCCTAGCCCAGGGGTGGGCAAACTTTTTGTGCGGCGGGCCACATTGACAAATGTAATGGCTATTGTGGGGGGGGGGGGCGGATGTATATTATGTCCAATTTTATGCCGATAAACATTTCTCTATGTTAAAATCGGTAAATTCGCTTTTTAGCCTTACATGACAAAAGTCAAGGACTGTTTTAAAAAAATAGAGAATTAGAAAGTTGATCAAACATTGTTAAAACAATCATAACGGTACAGTACATGAAATTCTGTAAAATTCAACAAAATAACTTAAAAACTAAGTAATTAAAAAAAAAAAATTCTTAATGACTTCGAGGGCCACATAATATCAGTTGCCGGGCCGCATGTGGCCCGCGGGCCGTAGTTTGCCCACCCCTGGCCTAGCCCTAGGCTGGGGTACCACGCTATATAAGACAACAAATAATAATAATAATAATAATAATGACTGGGTATATCTTATAATATCATAAAGTACAATAAACTTGCCGAAACTGTTGTTGCTTTATTTATGCGCTGCGTTGGTGCCTGCCGTCTGCTTATGCGTACGTAAAGTTGATGAATTGGCTTTTTTATATTTGTAAATTTGCGTAAACTTTACTTTGTTTCTGTATTTAAGTATTGATCATTGAACGAAATTAACACACACACACACACACACACACACACACACACACACACACACACACACACACACATGTATATATATATATATATATATTTCAATAATTGATTTTTTAACCCAAAAAAACCCCGATAAAGTATGAGTTTAATATGCGTATTTAAATATTCAAATTCTCTTCGTCCAATCATGTATACATAATATAAGCAAATCAAATTAAGAAAAGAATTAGAAATGTACTAAGATTACAAAAATCCTAAATTGTTATGCGTCGGCTTTGACAATGCTATACAACTTATGGGAGTTCTCTTTTCTTGTTTTTTTTATAAAGCAGGAAGCTGGTGACATCTTGCCGCCTCACTGTGGCTGGCGGGTAGATTCTTCGGACAGCGAATTGACCCAATTTACGTCAACCTATCGCGCTGAAACTTTGGCACAAAGTCTCATTGCCGATGACAACACATTCTATCAAATTTTCGACACCCCCCCTCCCCAACCACAAAAATAATAAATTTCACAAAATAAAATTCCCGATACATGCGGGAGTCTAATGAGTCTTAAAAAAATAAATATCGCAAGTGCGTTTGTTGCGTAATATTTTCTTTTGTTTTTCTGAAATAGTTGGTGAAATAAATCTGCGGTGTAAAAGTAGGTGGGTCAATAAAATATTAATATTGTTCAGGGGCGTGAAAATGGTGCAGTTGCGAGCCCAGGGAGTGGTGGGTGTGAGAGTACGCACTTGGGATTCGTATAACGAACTTTACTTGTATGCATGTTTTGTTACATTTATTGAATATGTAGTGATTATGCAGTGACCATGTAGTGACCATGTCGTGACCATGTCGTGACCATGTAGTGACCATGTAGTGACCGTGTAGTGACTATGTAGTGATTATGTGGTGACCATGTAGTGACCATGTCGTGACTATGTAGTGATTATGTGATGACCATGTCGTGACCATGTCATGATTATGTAGTGATTATGTGGTGATTATGTGTGACCATGTCGTGACCATGTCGTGACCATGTCGTGACCATGTCGTGACTTTGTAGTGACTATGTATTGAATATGTAGTGATTATGTCGTGATTATGTCGTGATTATGTCGTGATTATGTAGTGACGTTGTAGTAACTTAGTTTTGAACCGGGTGTTTTGTTGGTGGCGTTAATTCCGACGGTAAAACAATGGGAAGTGATACCATTTGAGGTGTTGGTGCGAAAAAAAAATGGGGGGGGGGCGGGTGGTAATCAAAATCAAACCATTTTGTCATATGATCTCAACCATTAAAATGGCCATACTAACAACCATACAACATGAACCAAGTTAACAGGTGGAGAACAAAATGCGAGAGTATGTTATTTGGATTATAGAACATAATCAGGATGAAATTTCTTGTGTCGTGTACCGACTGTCTATGTCGCGTACCAACTGTCTATGTCGCGTACCAGCTGTCTATGTCGCGTACCAACTGTCTATGTCGCGTACCAGCTGTCTATGTCACGTACCAACTGTCTATGTCGCGTACCAACTATCTATGTCGAGTACCAACTGTCTATGAAGTGTACCAACTGTCTATGTCGCGTACCAACTGTCTATGTCGTGTACCACTGTCTATGTCGCGTACCGACTGTCTATGTCGTGTACCAACTGTCTATGTCGCGTACCAACTGTCTGTGTCGCGTACCAACTGTCTATGTCACGTACCAACTGTCTATGTCGCGTACCAACTGTCTGTGTCGCGTACCAACTGTCTATGTCGCGTACCAACTGTCTATGTCGCGTACCAACTGTCTATGTCGCGTACCAATTGTCTATGTCGCGTAACAACTGTCTATGTCGTGTACCAACTGTCTATGTCGTGTTCCAGCCCTAGCGTGGAATACGTGTGAAGATCCAGAGGCGGAGATGCACTTATTATCCAGTCTCCACAGCCTTGACAGAATGTCCGCGGACTGCTCTCTTTTCTATAAATTATGTGTTAAGTGTTAGAATCGCAGTCACCGAAAGTGTTGTGGTAGGGGGGCGTGGGGGCGCGCGGAGGGGCGAGGGGGCGCGGGTAGCTTTTAACTCCCTGAAGAGAAATATATCTCTCGCTTATCTCCTCTTGGTTCACTTTTGGGGGGAAAAAATGTGTGGGGGTGGGTTGGTGGTGTTGCTCAGACTAACAAGATCACATGACCCGGGCAATTAGGGTTAACTGTCTGGTCAAACCCGAAGCTCAAAACGGTCTCACAAGAGCACGGCTGAGTGAGTCGGGGCGGGTCTCCCCCTGACATCAAAAGGTGGGGACGGCTTCGACCCTGGCGCCTTGTCTTACACTTGTCCACGCTATTTATTTAATTGAACAAGTGACCGCACACCCGGATTCGTTACCCCACCCCCACTTTCCCACCCACACCCCCCTCCCGGCCGATGACTTATCTTAAATACACTCGTCATAAAAACGATATGTCATTATTTGAGGAATTTTGGGGGTTGTGTGTTAGGATTTTGTGTGTGCGTGTGTGTGTGTGTGTTGTTTCAATCAATTGTTTATAATAACTTACGGGCTACCCCCAAAAGCCTGGGGACGGGGACGCTTTGAGAGACGTAAACACACGACCAGCGCACGGTAGCCGGAGATGGATGCTAGAAACGTAAGAGACGAACCTGTTGCCACCTGAGCAGCAGATAGCTTCGCGCCTGACACTTACCATATGGCCAGCAGGGCACAAATGGCTTGAAGCTTTTTTAGGACGGACGAGCACTCGAGATCGTCGGGCTCCCCCCCCCAACCCCCCTTCTTTTTTGGGCAGCTATGGCGCTGGAGGACGGGGGGGGGGGGGGGGGTTTGGTAGAATGGCGTGCCAGAAGCCGCTCCAAGTCAATTAAAAT
Organism: Omphiscola glabra; assembly: GCA_964017045.1. Taxonomy (NCBI): domain Eukaryota; kingdom Metazoa; phylum Mollusca; class Gastropoda; family Lymnaeidae; genus Omphiscola; species Omphiscola glabra. Next base: position 38,484,642 of record OZ024800.1, read on the forward strand.
GCGGTGCTTTTCTATTTAAACTTAATTCGGGTGGTTTCTTGTCTATTGAATCTATGATGTCTCGAGATATCGGCATAGATTTTGGTGGATAACGAATCCATGGATGAATGGTAGGGAGTCCCTGGGGTTGGAAAAAAAAAGGGGGGGGGTAGGACATTTATTTTGATTAGTTAGATTTAATGATTAGAACCATTGTAGAGCTGGATTGCTCTAAATCAGTGGTCTAGCACAGTGATTCTCAACCTTTTTTTTTTATATGCGCCACACTTTTAATATAGTTTCTCATGTTGTGGTGACCCCGAATCATAAGATTATTTTCGTTGCTACTTCATAAACATACGTTTCCCGGTGGTCTTGGGTGACCGCTGTGTAAGGGTCGTTCGACCCCCGAGGTGGTCGCGACCGCCGACTGAGAACCGCTGCTCTAAATGGATGGTCGTGATATTAAAACAGGAAAGCGTTGCCATTCCGAAGCGTGATCTCCAACACATAAAATGATATGCCAGTAAAACACACAGCTTCGGTGATTAGTTTTGTCGATTGAAACATGTGCTGAGAAAACAAAGGGTTATCTAGCGGAGTCAAAAAAACTTGGAGATTTTCCGAACATTTTTCCCCACAACGATCACCAATCAACAATCTGATTCGTGCAAAGAGGACCGTGTCTGTGATAATTTGTCTCTACGCATATTGTTTACAAAATGTGCTTGTTTGTTTGTTTGTTTTTATGTTTGTCTGTCTGTTTGTTTGTTGTTTTTTTATTGTGTGTTGGTTTGTCTGACTGTTTGTTTGTCTGACTGTTTGTTTGTGTGTTTGTTTGTCTGACTGTTTGTTTGTGTGTTTGTTTGTTTGTTTTGTTTGTTTGTTTGTTCTTTGTTTGTTCTTTGTTTGTTTTTTGTTAGGTACGCCGCTATCAAAACTGATCTATGCGAGAAGATGTATTCTTTGAAGTGTGTTACTTGTAGTTTAAATTGTTGTCTTCGACATGTCCTTACATTTTTTAGACAATTGAAATTTAATATAACAAACACACACAAACAAACACAAACACAAACACACACAAACAAACACACGCACAAATAAAACAAACAAACAAACAAAGTAAATCCATGACATACGAATGAAGATCATTGCAGTTATAAAGTAAATTAAAATGTCTGCTTATAAAGTGAATTAAAATGTCTGCTTATAAAGTGAATTAAAATGTCTGCTTATAAAGTTAATTAAAATGTCTGCTTATAAAGTGAATTAAAATGTCTGCTTATAAAGTGAATTAAAATGTCTGCTTATAAAGTTAATTAAAATGTCTGCTTATAAAGTGAATTAAAATGTCTGCTTATACAGTGAATTTAAATGTCTGCTTATAAAGTTAATTAAAATGTCTGCTTATAAAGTGAATTAAAATGTCTGCTTATACAGTGAATTTAAATGTCTGCTTATAAAGTAAATTAAAATGTCTGCTTATAAAGTGAATTAAAATGTCTGCTTATACAGTGAATTTAAATGTCTGCTTATAAAGTAAATTAAAATGTCTGCTTATAAAGTGAATTAAAATGTCTGCTTATAAAGTGAATTAAAATATCTGCTTATAAAGTGAATTAAAATGTCTGCTTATACAGTGAATTTAAATGTCTGCTTATAAAGTGAATTAAAATGTCTGCTTATAAAGTTAATTAAAATGTCTGCTTATAAAGTGAATTAAAATGTCTGCTTATACAGTGAATTTAAATGTCTGCTTATAAAGTTAATTAAAATGTCTGCTTATAAAGTGAATTAAAATGTCTGCTTATACAGTGAATTTAAATGTCTGCTTATAAAGTAAATTAAAATGTCTGCTTATAAAGTGAATTAAAATGTCTGCTTATACAGTGAATTTAAATGTCTGCTTATAAAGTAAATTAAAATGTCTGCTTATAAAGTGAATTAAAATGTCTGCTTATAAAGTGAATTAAAATGTCTGCTTATAAAGTTAATTAAAATATCTGCTTATAAAGTGAATTAAAATGTCTGCTTATACAGTGAATTTAAATGTCTGCTTATAAAGTTAATTAAAATATCTGCTTATAAAGTGAATTAAAATGTCTGCTTATACAGTGAATTTAAATGTCTGCTTATAAAGTAAATTAAAATGTCTGCTTATAAAGTAAATTAAAATGTCTGCTTATAAAGTGAATTAAAATGTCTGCTTATAAAGTGAATTAAAATGTCTGCTTATAAAGTTAATTAAAATATCTGCTTATAAAGTGAATTAAAATGTCTGCTTATACAGTGAATTTAAATGTCTGCTTATAAAGTTAATTAAAATGTCTGCTTATAAAGTGAATTAAAATGTCTGCTTATACAGTGAATTTAAATGTCTGCTTATAAAGTGAATTAAAATGTCTGCTTATAAAGTTAATAAAAAGTCTGCTTATAAAGTGAATTAAAATGTAAGCTTATAAAGTTAATTAAAATGTCTGCTTATAAAGTTAATTAAAATGTCCTCTTTGAAGATCATTAAAATGTCTTTTTTTTGTTTTAATTTTAGATTTTTTGTAAATAACGTTTACAATTTAAGTTTAAGACTCATTTCCGGAGACACCCTTTCATTTTTTGTGTGGACAGTCAACAAGTTCATGTACTTACAAAATATCATTTCCTCCACCACCACATCGCGCGTGTTTAAATATATTTCACGTTACATTTAAAGAGCGCCATCTTTAAAGAAACTTACGAAAAGAACAACAGCCCACACAAAACTGAATGACGTGTCTTTGATAAAAAGGGAAGTGTCCGGCGACTCCGAAAGTAAAGAGCTGACAAAGTCCAGGCTCGCGTGGATCCGGTGGGGTAACAGCAATCCTTTCATGGTGGTCCCACCTCTCCCCCCCCCCCCCCCAGCTTTTTTTTTTCCCATTAGGGGATGAAACGTTTTAAAACGTGGGATAATTTATGGGATACCGTCCAGCCTCCACATTTGACGTCACCAGACATCGGCGGACCCAGTGATGGGAACGAGGCGATTTCAACGTGGAAAAACGAATCCGCACCTATGGGAACTGATGGCTAGTTTATTTGTTTGTTTCTCTTTCTAAATTTCAGTTTTTTAAAATATCTCGCCACTACGAACTGTCTAAAGAAGTCGTCCAACCAGATATTGGCCATGCAGATACGTTTTTTGTAAATACTATTGTAATATTTGAGTTGTAGTTGTAGGTTATATTCCAGGAGATACGGTTTCCTCATTATAAATATATGCACACAAATCTGCCTAAAAATGAAGCAACTGTTTAAAAATTGCAAAGAAACTAGATTTTTTTTAAAACTGTGACAATCTAGGAATCCTTATCTCGTTTGGTGCAGACACTCTAAATCAGTGGTTCTCATGTTGTGCCCCCCCCCCCCCCGGCCACAAAATTATTTTCGTTGCTATAAATACTTCATAACTGTAGAGCATATGTGTTTTCAGACTGTCCTATGCGACCCCAGGGAAAGGGTTGTGTGACTCCCAAAGGGGTCGCGACCCACAGGTTGAGAGCCGCTGCTCTAAATAGTATTCGTATCGGTGTCGTTTTCTCAAAATGTCGTTTGCACGCTCAGCAGACGACTAAGAGATGTCTAGTACAGTCAAGTCATTTTTGTACGAGTTTTTTTTTCATCCCCGTTGTGTGACGTACCTATTTGAGATTTTAAGTCCTGTGGAGTCGGAGTAATTGCTTAAAATGTTGAAAACTTTGACACTGAATGTTACGTGAGGTTGGTTACTAATAAGTTCTAGAACGTCGCCAGAAACGTATAATTGTCTAAAAAAATATTTTTTTTTAAATTTGTAATAAAAAAAATTTAAGTTAAACAAATCTTGTGGATCGATATGCCAAAAAAAAAATGAATGTAATTTGACAATAAAGCAATCATCCCAAAGTTCATTATCCTAATACGATGTGTTCCAACGATCTTAACTTTCTGATCCTAACTTTCTGATCTAATTTCCTTGATGAAATTCCTACTCTTTAAATCTGTCAACGAATTCCCTGACTCCAAAGTCAATTATGCCATATCAACTATCCTCGTATCATGATCCCAATGGCGTGATCCCAATGGCGTTATCCCAATGGCGTACTCTAATATACGACCCACGGCAAACTTCATGGTCCTACCACCATGATCCCCACACCAAGATCCTCACACCAAGATCCCCACACAAAGATCCCCACACCATGATCCCCACGCCATGATGCCACCGCTCAGTTATGCAATAAACAACCCGGTCTATTTAACTCTATTATCCTCACCATTGTGAAATCGCCCAACTATTTACAAGTCGTTATGAAGCAATGCAATTGCAGACGAATGCCTCTTGAGGGGCAATTAAAATACACACACACAAATTTAATCCTGCCCAGAAGGTTTGCGATAAGGCCCTTTAAACACAAACCTCACAGCCCCGCACTGTGTTTTCTAGTTTCATTCTACACATTCAACTATCACCGCATCTTCAGATTATATCTCTCTCACTAATTTGTGTTCACCTTGAATACATTTGAAAAAAAAAAATCTAAATACCTTAAGATCTTTAAATAAAATTTAAGACAAATAATTGGGGGGAGGAAAAAAGGGGGGGGGGGGGAAATCTTTTTTCAAGGGACATAATTTGTAAAGGCGTGGAACTTGTCTTCTCGTTTCCCATTGGCTGGGCGCAAACCACGTGGTCATAAAAACGACGCCTTTTACTGTTCGCAAAACTCTAGCCCTTGTCCGCTAATCTTTAATTTCGAGTTTAACCCAATTTTAATCTCAGGACTATTTCACTCATCTCTATCTCCCCCCCTCTCTCTCTCTTTCTCTCTCTTTAAAAACAAGACACCATCCCATTCCCCCCCCCCTCCCTTCCTCCATCCAGTGCCTTGCAAATAAAGAAGTCTCACCATTTTAGTTCACTATTTTAACGGTGAGCTGTTGGAAGTAAACAACGTTAATTTACTCGTGCACCACACACACACACACACCCACATGGTCCAATTTATTTACGGATTGTTTACACTCGGATCGTGAAGTATGCCACTACTGTGATTGTGAAGTGCGACCACTACTCTGACTCAAACCTGTGGATGGCCCCCGGTTGGGGGGGGGGCGGAGGGGAGGGGCGGGCGCATCTTGATGAGTCATCGGGAGACTTAATGTTCAGATTCGTCAATTTGTTTTGCTGAATCATCGTTACAACAAATTGAAATGAATAGAGAAGTTGAATGTGTTGTCATCGGCAACGAACCATTGTGCCAATTTTATCTCTACAGGTTGACGGGAAGTGGGTCAAGTAGCCGTCCGGAGATTTTTGCCAGCCAGAAACACACGAACAGAGGCGAAGTTAATATAAAGGATAACAAAAAATAGCTGGATATATTTGAGTTATCATTTCCTAATGATTAGGAATTAATGTCCCATGCGCCTTCTTTCCCATCAAGGAGCACCTACATCATCCAAGAGAAAGAGCGCAACAGAGATACATGTCTGAACAGAGCAAAATTAATGGAGCAGGGTCTCTTTCATTGACTCTGGCTCTCACTACGTCATCTCACACTGGTCAAAGTAATGGTCCTGTAAGCTTCGCTCCTGAAAATATGAACAATATATGAACTATATATTTAACTATATATGAACAATATTGATCTCACGTTTTTTAGCTGAATAACTCCAGATTTCTTATGCCTAGTTCCGGATTTCTCATGACTAATTTCAAATATCTCATGACTAACTCCAAATAGCTTATGATTATTTCTAGATGACTCATGTTTGATTCCAGATTTCTCACAAAAAAAAATAAATCCAGATTTCTCACAAAAAAAATCCAGATTTCTCATTACTATATACATATTTCACATGAGTACTCCGGATTTCTCATTAATTACTCCAGATGTTTCATTACTCGCGCCAGACTATTTATTATTAACTCCAGATATTTTTTTCATTTTAAGTCCAGATTAGTTTTTTCTTCATACTTCTAATATCATGTACAAGATTTTATTATATTCTAAATTTTTTTTTATTTTAGTTGAGTTTGACAAAATCTTTGAAATTTGTATACAAGAAATATATTTGTCATACCCACTTTTGAAATTGATAAGTCTGGTCGAAATGACGTCAGTTTGCCTAAACGCGCGAAACATTCAGCGATTGTAAGCACACGTCTGCACACATTGACACACATTGACACATAGTGACACACATTGACACACAATGACACACATTGACACACATTGACACACATTGACACACAGTGACACACATTGACACACATTGACACATATTGACACACATTGACACACATTGACACATAGTGACACACACTGACAAATACTTTCCCAATCCATAAATGTCCTCACATCGGCACTCACAACATCACATTCTCCCATGGGCGCCCCCCCTCCCCCACACCTCCACACAGATATCCTCACATTCGCAAGTAATAACAAAATCCGTCATGGCATTTCTCTCTCCCTCTCTGTTTCTCTCTCCCTCCCTCCACCGCCGAACCCCGGCCCCTCGCTTCTTGATGACTTCACGATCATCAGATTGCTACCACCATTCAACTCATCAGATTGCTACCTCCATTCAACCCTCGCTACCGTCTTCCCGAATCTTGCCTATTTCTATTTTTTTATACAACTGTATATAAAAAAAAAAATAGTCGCCCCCAGTCTCTGGGGATCTCTGCTCTCGTTCCATTCTCGAGAGATATCTGCTCTCGTTCGCCGAGAATCCCTTACCGCTGCAGCACTGCAAATCCTTTGCCGGGGGGATTTCGAGGGGTAATTAGCATAAAGCAAATGTCACGTCGTGGCAAGAAAACACGTGAAAAAATCTCAAGCCGTGTTTCATAATATTATTATTGGTACTAAAGGCGTTGGCAACGGAAGCCAGCGGTGGAGGTGGTAGGAATGACTGGCAGAGATTAGGGTCGTCGGAGGGGGAAGCAGGCGAGCCGGCGGATGAAGGTCGTTAAGACGTGTGGGCAGTTTTCTAGTTGTGTGGTAAAATTTGGGGCGAAGTGGAAGCGGACGTCCTGCAATCGTGGGAGCTCAGGAATCGAACTGATGGAGTGGGAGGGGGGGCAAGGATTCGGACTGACAAATGGAGTGTAAATTAGTCAGACTGACAGATGGAGTGTGAATTAGTCAGACTGACAGATGGAGTGTGAATTAGTCAGACTGACAGATAGAGTGTGAATTAGTCCGATTGACAGATAAAGTGTGAATTAGCCGCAGACTGACTGATGGAGTGTGAATTGGCCAGACTGACAGATAGAGTGTGAATTAGTCAGACTGACAGATAGAGTGTGAATTAGTCAGACTGACAGATGGAGTGTGAATTAGCCGCAGACTGACTGATGGAGTGTGAATTGGCCAGACTGACAGATGGAGTGTGAATTAGTCAGACTGACAGAGGGAGTGTGAATTAGTCAGATTGACAGATAAAGTGTGAATTAGCCGCAGACTGACTGATGGAGTGTGAATTAGTCAGACTGACAGATGGAGTGTGAATTAGTCAGATTGACAGATAAAGTGTGAATTAGCCGCAGACTGACTGATGGAGTGTGAATTGGCCAGACTGACAGATAGAGTGTGAATTAGTCAGACTGACAGATAGAGTGTGAATTAGTCAGACTGACAGATGGAGTGTGAATTAGCCGCAGACTGACTGATGGAATGTGAATTGGCCAGACTGACTGATGGAGTGTGAATTGGCCAGACTGACAGATGGAGTGTGAATTGGCCAGACTGACTGATGGAGTGTGAATTAGCCAGACTGACAGATGGAGTGTGAATTAGCCAGACTGACAGATGAATTGAAGAAGCCCGAATAGTTGTCATCGGTGTCGCAAACAGCAGTCTTCAAGTAGAGCAGTCAAACCCTTCATGTGAAGTAGAGCAGCAAAACCCTTCATGTGAAGTAGAGCAGTAAACCCTTCATGTGAAGTAGAGCAGCAAAACCCTTCATGTGAAGTAGAGCAGCAAAACCCTTCATGTGAAGTAGAGCAGCAAAACCCTTCATGTGAAGTAGAGCAGCAAAACCCTTCATGTGAAGTAGAGCAGCAAAACCCTTCATGTGAAGTAGAGCAGCAAAACCCTTCATGTGAAGTAGAGCAGCAAAACCCTTCATGTGAAGTAGAGCAGCAAAACCCTTCATGTGAAGTAGAGCAGCAAAACCCTTCATGTGAAGTAGAGCAGCAAAACCCTTCATGTGAAGTAGAGCAGCAAAACCCTTCATGTGAAGTAGAGCAGCAAAACCCTTCATGTGAAGTAGAGCAGCAAAACCTTTCATGTGAAGTAGAGCAGCAAAACCCTCCATGTGAAGTAGAGCAGCAAAACCCTTCATGTGCAGTAGAGCAGCAAAACCCTTCATGTGAAGTAGAGCAGTCAAACCCTTCATATGAAGTAGAGCAGCAAAACCCTTCATGACCGAAGGTTTTTAAAAACAATATATTGATCGTCATTATATTAGAGACAATTCAGTTCAGCGTAGCTCCTGCCCCGTGGCGGGGAGGGGGGGAATATGGTCGAGACCCAGAGGCCTGCCTTGAAGATATGCATGATTTACGGTGATGCCGTCCTGATAAGGCAAGCCGCCACCATAATACGCTGATGGTTCTATTGAACACGCGTGTTCGAATGACTTGGTGGGTTGGACATGGGTGGATGGTTGTTTTGGTGGGTTGGACATGGGTGGATGGTTGTTTGGTGGGTTGGACATGGGTGGATGGTTGTTTTGGTGGGTTGGACATGGGTGGATGGTTGTTTTGGTGGGTCGGACATGGGTGGATGGTTGTTTTGGTGGGTTGGACATGGGTGGATGGTTGTTTTGGTGGGTTGGACATGGGTGGATGGTTGTTTCGGGGGGTTGGACATGGGTGGATGGTTGTTTTGGTGGGTTGGACATGGGTGGGTGGTTGTTTTGGTGGGTTGGACATGGGTAGGTTATATGGTTTGACTGGTTTTGTAGAAAAGTTACGGCTTTTTGAGAACTTCCCACAGACACCTTATAAGAAATTGATATTATATCATAGTGGAAATGCCTGTTATAAATGGTATTAAAGTTTATGGTTGCACGTCGAATGACATCTATGTGTTCAAGTTTGGCATATATGTGTTCAAAGATGGCATATATGTGTTCAAGTTTGGCATAATAGTGTTCAAAGAGGCATATATATGTTGTTTTTCTTTACTTTCACAGTTCAAAGAATAAATTGCTATTAACCTGACAATAATTATGAGTGTATAGATTACTGTCTTAGCTCACCACGAGTTTTGAAAGATGTCATCTGATAATTTTAACACTAAGGGGACGTTTTAATTGTTTAGATAAAAAAGAATATGTTGAAATAATTGGTGTTATTTTTCTTTAACAAAACTGAAATATTATGTTGTTTTTAGAGTGACTGACCAGTGATTACGCCCCTTGAGTGGAACTCTCCTAATGTGCAAACAGTTGAAGGTTCCGGTCCCTGGGGGCTTCACCTCGAGGCTATAACCCACCTCATTTGCCGCTCCCCAGGGGGGCGCCGATCTTTGACAGGAGTCGAATGGCCAAACAAGGGAGGTCAATGCCGTGTTTTCTTTGCGCACAATAACTGTTGTGTCAAGACCCTCTCGCCGAGTGATGTCCCTTTGGCAGGTCGGACACCAGGGGGGCGTCGGAAAAGAATGGAGCCATTAGAGGGGAGGGCATGTCAGCGTTTAACTGGCCATTACTCACGCACGTGCTCGGGTTTCCTTGAGTCAACGATCCCCCGTGTTTGGCTTTGAGAGCCGCTCACCTTAGCAACGTGCTTGGCTAGCACGCATGCGTGCAGACCGCCCAGAAAATCCACGAGGCGAGGCTGGCCCCCTGACCTAATGGGGAACGGGTCATGTGAGGGGCGGTCATGCATCGAAAACAGCTCATTTAAAGTTAGCTAACGTACTGGGGTTTTATGAACGCGAAAATCTCGAATTTGACGCTTATGAAGATTTTAATTAATTTTTTTTTACTATCACTACCCTTTCTTTTCTGTTATGCATATCTTCCTTCCTTTAAAATATCCTTCACCATTGGCATTACACAATTTATCAGGAATTCGTGATTTTTCTTTAATTCGTTTTAAAATTAATTAATATTTTTAAAAATATAAGTTTTTTTTTTTTATTCTACGATACAAAAACAAAATTCTTGTGTGGGCAGTCTCTAGGAGAAAGGGCTGCAATACAACTGTCTGTCCCTAAAGTCTTGTCCTTGCTGTCGTATCGAATCTTACCAGTGACCAGTCCCAGCATGATATCAGTGAACAACTTAACAGATATTTAGCTCATAAGGAAAGATATCTCATTTTGTCCATAGTCCAAAATGCCTAAGTGCGTCTTTAAAGAATTCTTTCGACCGTGGCTGGCCCCCAAAAGGCCTAGAAACGTTTTTTTTAAAGAATCCATTTTATAAACATTTAGAAATTATCTTTCTCTATCTCTTTTGACAGAAATAGATTAAAAGAATCACACTTTTTGATTGGTCGCCTTATCAATGCAAAACTGTTTATGAATTCCATAGCATCCATGCTGAAAGTTCAAGGTGATTTCCTTTTGGAATCTTAAGAAATGTTTTGTAATTGTGCGTCACAGCAACATCAGCTTGTTGGGCGTCACAGCAACATCACCTTGCTGGGCGTCACAGCAACATCAGCTTGTTGGGCGTCACAGCAACATCAGCGTGTTGGGCGTCACAGCAACATCAGCTTGTTGGGCGTTACAGCAACATCAGCTTGTTGGGCGTCACAGCAACATCAGCGTGTTGGGCGTCACAGCAACATCAGCGTGTTGGGCGTCACAGCAACATCAGCTTGTTGGGCGTCACAGCAACATCAGCTTGTTGGGCGTCACAGCAACATCAGCTTGTTGGGCGTCACAGCAACATCAGCTTGTTGGGCGTCACTGCAACATCAGCTTGTTGGGCGTCACAGCAACATCACCTTGTTGCCTAGGGAAACGGTGCTTTAGTTTTGAACTTTAAAAAATGAGTTTAAATTTATAGAGTTATCTTTCTTACAATTTACCGTATGCACTCCAAAATTGTCCTAATTAAAGTTTCAGCATCTTCGAATTGCTTAAATCTACATTTAAAATTTTTAAAAATTATTTAGGAAGAAACAGAATTTAGTATTTAAAAATTGACAGGAATCAGAAATTATTTATTAGATCATGATTAATAGAGTTGAATTGACTTAGCAACATTAAGTCTTAGCATTGACCTTCTCTCCCCTCCAACTTGTCCATCAGTTATTGTGACCCCGGCCGACCACCTCCATGCCATAAAGGTATTAAATGTAAAAGAAACATGGATCTGAACTATCCTGATAGTTTTTAACAATAAGTAAACTTTTTAATTTTTTCGAAAAAAAAAGAATTTGATGAAATAATTGGTGTTATTTTTCTTAAATAAAACTGAAATATTATGTTCTTTTTAGAGTGCCTGACCGGTGATTACGCCCCTTGAACGTAAATCTCCAAATGTGCAACCAGTTGAAGGTTCCGGTCCCTGGGGGCTTCACCTCGAGGCTAAAAGCGATTGGTATACGATTCGACGTCCGACCTTGTTAAAATGTGCAGCATGCGTGACTTGTGTGCCTGTGAATCTGTTCAGACACGTTTTGATTAAAATCATGCATGAAATTATGATAGGAAGTGTCCATATTTTTAAGTAGCTTTTAGAACAAGACCAACCATTTAGTACCAAGTATCATGAAATTGTGATAGGATGTGTCCATATTTTTAAGTAGCTTTTAGAACAAGATTAACCATTTAGTACCAAGTATCATGCAACTGTGATAGGATGCGTTCATATTTTGAAGTACCTTTTAGAACAAGATTAACCATTTAGTACCAAGTATCATGAAATTGTGATAGGATGTGTCCATATTTTTAAGTAGCTTTTAGAACAAGATTAACCATTTAGTACCAAGTATCATGCAATTGTGATAGGATGCGTTCATATTTTGAAGTAGCTTTTAGAACAAGATTAACCATTTAGTACCAAGTATCATGAAATTGTGATAGGATGCGTCCATATTTTGAAGTAGCTTTTAAAACAAGACCAACCATTTAGTACCAACATGTATCATGAAATTGTGATAGGATGAGTCCATATTTTTTAAGTAGCTTTTAGAACAACAAGACCAACGATCTAGTACTTGGTATAACGTGAAATGTCACGGCCAATTACCGAGAACTCTTAACTCTCCCTTTTTAGAAACCGGAAGTGTCAGATAACCTCCCCCTGCACTACACAAACTGACCCCGATGTCAATACAACTCCTGTGGTGCCGCGCTGACCGGTCCCTTAACCTGCCGATGTCCGGCCCTGGTTGCCATCACGCCGGCTGGTCAGTAATCTCGGAAGGCTAAGGATGACTGATTGTTTACTTCAACGCCTCGCGCTGACCATGATAGTCGCCAGACATACGTCACCAGAGCGATGCTAGGGAAAAACAAAAATGACCGTCTCTACTGTGGTGCTCTGGTGTTCACGGTATTGTCCGACAAAGGAGACCGGGCCGCTGGGTTCGGGCTGCTGTAAATGTTATTGGTGTCATGCTCCATTCGCCCTCCCGGTCGGTGCTTCCCATGTCCACCACAAGGTCAAACAAATATCTCAAACTCAGATTGTATTAATGTTGATAAGTGAGGGTGTTTAGACTCGACACTGCCGTAGACGGAAGTTTAACGGGGAAACAAACTGTAGACTCTCTGGTGAGACAGACTTAAGCGAGTTTCACATCTGATTTTCTTCATCTTCTAATTCAGTGGTGCCCAAGAAATATTCTGTCAAGTCAACTTCCAAATATTAAGACCGCATCGGATACCCCTATGCCATCTTATCCGCGCATAAATTAAGCTGTTTTGTACTGTTGTGTAGCTCACCGGCCTCGCTTACTTTAATTTACTTAAAAAAAAAAAAAAACGACAACTAAATCCGATATTCATCTTTAACACATCGTAAACTAATACCGTCGAACTTTGGAAAATTTTGTACATGAATCCTTGCCTGTCCAAGCTTCTAGTCTATACATATAGCTTCTTGTTGATCCTAGCTTCTAGTCTATATTATATATAGCTTCTTTCTGATCCCAGCTTCTAGTCTATATATATAGCTTCTTACTGATCCCAGCTTCTAGTCTGTATACAAAAATTCTTGCTGGTCTCAGCCTGTAGTTTGTAGATAAGTTCTTGCTGGTCCTTTCTATTTATTGCTGCCAGTTAAGTTCTAGAGTTGTTCGGAAACGTTGTTTCAGTGCCGGCCTTAGAAAGTATTTTTTTTTATGGGCAAGAACAAACAATGACCTTCGACTTAATCATTCAATGCCCTTCCACTTAATCATACAATACCCCTCCACTTAATCATACAATGCCCTTCCACTTAATCATACAATACCCCTCCACTTAATCATACAATGCCCCTCCACTTAATCATGCAATGCCCCTTCACTTAATCCTACAATGCCCTTCCACTAAATCCTACAATGCCCTTCCACTAAATCCTACAATGCCCTTCCACTAAATCAAGGAAATGACCATCTATCATCTATTTTTTTATTTTTTTTTCTTGTTTGCTGTAAGAACCTTAATGATCTAATAATTTTTAATTCAAACTACGGATGATCAAAATATGTCCATTTTTTTTTTTTTAGGCTAATGCAATCTGGCATCTATAGATATCCTAAAGCAACTTGAACTCAGTCCTGAAATTAGAAACTTTGTAATTAGGTCAATATATTTTATATTTAACTGTTGCTTTTATTTAGATAAACATACGTGGGCTAAAGAAAAAAAAAATCTTTATATGGTTTGCCATTGAAGGGCGGAAATCTATTAATAGAACACCCGGGACAATCTCATTAAGATATTACTCGAACATCCTGGTATTCCGTTTGGCCAAGCTCTCAACAGCTGTTCTTCGCCTCTACGTTGATGTTTAGCCGACAAAGTGGATCTTAAGAAAGGCGAAAACTTCTTTATAACTTAAATTTTACAAACAAATTTGTTACTGCTGTATTTATGCGGAAATACATTGTTGGTAGCCATGTTTTACGAACGAATTTGTTTAAAAATAGTAACATTGCGTCATGCCATCTGACGCGTTCCGCTCTTAGAAATGACAAACCCTGCTTGGAAATTTATGGAAGTGTGAAAAGAGTATCAATTAATTAACAAGTGATTGACAAGGGAAATAATTGTGCTTTTATTCTGAAGCCTTTCGGTCCCGTCCAACTGTTGTGAAATCATTCTTTCTCTTTGGATTTTGTAGCGGGAACCAAACCGAGCGACCTAGAGCAGCGGTTCTCAACCTTCCTAATGCTATACTCAGTATCGAGCCTGTCTAGCCACAATTCCACTGTCGGATAATAGCAGAGGCGTAGATAAAGTGTTTGGCGCCCGGGGACATCTGTTCCCCCCTGCCCCATTTAACTACGCCTCTGGATAATAGTAAGCAACTTCCTTCTTTGAAAACTTCATTGATACCAAATTCTCCTAGTATTTAAATGCCGTTAAAACAACAAACCATTCAACGGTGAGATGATTTTGTGACTTTGAAATTCCATCATAAACTGAGTGAATTGTGATATCAAAATTTGGGATTCAAATTTTAACAAAGTATAATTTTCCATTTTTTTTTTTTTTTTGGTAAAAAAAATCGGATCATCTGGGTCTTTTTAGTCACATTTCACTTTGCTTCGATAATAAAGTTGTTATACGTCAATATGTATTTGTCATATATATATATTTAAATATATATATATATATTATATATCATTGCGAATATTTATATATATATATATATATATATATATATACTAGCCAAAAAAACTGGCTTTTTCCGGGATAGCATTGCATTCGGAACTAAGGAGCTTGAACAACCTTGGAATTAAAATTAAATTTAATCACCGTGTACAAAAAACCAATTATAGGAAAAAAATTTCCAAAGGAACAGTTGAGGCGACAACACTTGACGCATTTGCGTCTATTGCCTCAGGCCTTCCAACCCCCCCAGTGCATGATACCCTCACACAGTTACTCTTGTAACCAGTGAAATATCCTCATCAACACCAGGCACAGAAACATTGCAAATCCCACCTACATTCGTAGGGGCCATAATGATCAATAAATTGATCGTGGGCCCTTGATATAAAGAAGAAGAAGAAGAAAAAAAATTCACAAAATATATTTCATGTAAACTCCAAATTTTCAGTGTTGTTGAAATTATATTTGTAAGTCCATGCATAGTCTGTGTTTGTTTACTTGTAAGTCCATGCATAGTCTGTGTTTGTTTACTGGAAAACAGTAAAAAGAACATAGCTTATTCGGATCGTGTTTTGAGTCTCGTTCGGGATTAAATAAGTGTTTCTTATTGATATTATAAAGACACATTATAATTCACACATTTAATCATATGGTATATTATTACTCAGTTATATATGAGTGTGTGTGTTATTTGTATTAAAATCACACATAATTGTCTCCCGTAATTTCTTTATATCTGATGACTGAATGTTTCTGTGATTTTTTTCCCTGACTATTTTTCCTGTGACTTTTTTCCGTGACTATTTTTCCTGTGACTTTTTTTCCGTGACTATTTTTCCTGTGACTTTTTTCTGTGACTATTTTTCCTGTGACTTTTTTTCCGTGACTACTTTTCCTGTGACTTTTTTTTCCGTGACTATTTTTCCTGTGACTTTTTTCTGTGACTATTTTTACTGTGACTTTTTTCGCTCACCAAGATAACATCGCTCTAGTAAAAATGATAATAATAAATCTGTCTATTGAAACAGAGTTATAATACATTTTGTTAACCTTTCGTTCCCCGATAGGATCCCGATCCCCGAGAGAGCGCAATAGGATCCCATTTCCCGATGGAATCCTGTTTTCCGATGTATCCCGGAACCCTGATTCCGTTTGGATCCCGATTCCCATAAGACAACAGATGTGGTTGCGTGACCCCACACAAGACAACAGATGTGGTTGCGTGACCCCACTTAAGACAACATATGTGGTTGCGTGACCCCACATAAGACAACAGATGTGGTTGCGTGACCACACTTAAGACAACAGATGTGGTTGCGTGACCCCACTGAAGACAACAGATGTGGTTGCGTGACCCCACTTAAGACAACAGATGTGGTTGCGTGACCCCACTGAAGACAACAGATGTGGCTAACAGTGATCTTTGTTTGTTACAATTCATCGTGGAAAATAAAAACAAAAACAAAAACATAGATAATAAATAATGTTCATTTTTTTAAAAAATAAACAATCCGAATACGATCATTGCGAAACTAATGTGTACGATTTATTGTCAAAATATGATAAGAGCTTTGAAGAGAAACAAACAAAAAACCACCAACAATATTTTAAAGGCAAAAAGTAAAAATTAAATATCATAAAGAGGCCAGCCAGCAAAGTCACATGATTAAAGCATATATTTATATAAGGCTATGTTACAAGACACAGCAGGTATATATAACGTGAAGTATCTACAAATATACTGAATATTTTTTTGTAGTCAAATATAATAATGTCAACATGTTCAGGCGTAAAAAGACTTTTAGTATAATATGATCGCACATTTTTTCTTTGTAAAGAAGTTTAACTTTGCATAGAACAAAACATATTTAAAAAAAAAAAAAAAAAAAGTAGATTTGCGTCGTTGTAGAATAAATATCATAAAAACATGAAATTTTTTGCATAATATTTTGGATTACATATGAATAAATTTGCATAGTTTTAGCACGGCAACAAAGATTTCTTCTTAAGATGGAAGTTTAAAAAAAGGAAATTTACGTACATTTTGTAAAACTTGTCTTATTATTATGAATGTGTGCTATTATAATTGCATGTTATTATGAATGTGTGTTGCAACAAGAACACGTGACTGTAATCGAATGCCTGATTATCAATAAATTATTTTAATCTATAATTAATTATAGCGAGGTTCTTAAATTATTGTAAAGTATTCCTTATTATTAAATAGATAATTATTTGTATAAAATTTTGTTTAGGAAATCACATCGTATAGTTTACATTGTGACATCACATCATATTGTTAACATTGTGACATCATATCATATTGTGAACATTGTGACATTACATCATATTGTTAACATTGTGACATTACATCATATTGTTAACATTGTTACATTACGTGATATTGTTAACATTATGACATCACGTGATATTGTGAACATTATGACATCACGTGATATTGTTAACATTATGACATACCGTGATATTGCTAATATTATAACATCACGTGATATTGTTAATATTACGACATCACCTGATATTGTTAACATTATAACATCACGTAATATTGTTAGCATCACTTCAGACCATGCGTGCGGCTAAAGGTCGGTTGGTGACAGGGCCGGATTAAGCAATTTTAGTGCCCAAGGCACAAATCCACATGGGTGCCCCCTTCTGCCCGGGGCCCCTGATCTTTCACTGAACGTGACCGCTGATATGTTCAATATTATGCAAAGAAAACAGTTGTTAACAAATATATTTGTAGTCTGTACTACTATCACTTATATAAAACCTACAATAAAGTATTTCTGTATTAAAATTAATAGTCAATAAATTTTGAAATAATAATAGACAAAAATACTTTATTTTTTATTAGTTGAAAAAATCAAAAAGATATTGTCATTTACATTTTAAAGTGTTTTTTTTTCTAGATTTACATCTAGCAAAGTTTTTGAGTAAATCGTCAAAGTTAATTTTGCGCACCACATCTGCCTCGATCATAAGCAGAGATAAGGAATCGAGCCTTTCTTGTTTCATTGTTGATCTATTTTGGATTTTTTGTACGTTTCAACTGAGAAAAAGAGCGCTCAGTTGAACAGTTAGTAGCCATTAATGGTAAATCTTTTATGCGCTTAATTTTGAAGCATTCAAGATTGTACCAAACTTGAATGTGAATTTTCATTATAATATATTTCTTCATTTTCATAGCACTTGTTCAATTTTCAGTTGTTTCTGGAATTAAAATTGTTCAAAAATAAAATGTCTTGAGGACTTGTGGTGCCCCCAAACGCTTGGTGCCCAAGGCACGTGCATTTGTTTGCCTAACGGTTAATCCGGCCCTGGTGGGTGGGCATTGTTTTAAGAACAAGCCTCCCCACTCCTCAATACTGTAACCTTGGCAGTGTAAAACACCACGCACACATACATTTTAAGAGGATTATGGCAAACACTCATCTACATAAAAAATGTTTATTATTATTATGTAGTACTCCTAGCACCATACGAGTAAAAAATATGTTTATATAAAAAATAGAATCCTGCTCACGCGGTATTTGAATAAGCAAGCGCAGATATACTAGTAGTAAAAATAGGTCAGGTTTGAGAACACAATGACGAACACTTTTCAGGCTGTGAGTGCATCACTAATACTGTAGTTTGTATCACCCCACTCCCCCCGGGACGTCATTTGAGTAGGGCAGGGGGACATTTGCCCCGCCCGCCCCGAATTTGCAGGTTTTATTTCAACTGCTTTGTACTGTGGCGCCTCCAGTAAGAAACAACTTCACAATCGGACCAAGGTTGGGTTATGCCCCCCTCCCCTTGGAAAAAACACCTGAAATGACGCCAATGCACCCCTTCCGGCCATTTTTTTTTTTTTTTTTTTTTTTTTTTTTTTTTTTTGGTGCAAATCCGATGAGCTCTAGAACTACATACAGCTATATACAGCTGTGCGAATCATGGACACATGTGACATTGGTGAATTCAAATTATGAACGTGTAGTATATCGTAGTGAGTACCTCGTTGTACCCTCGGCTAGTCAACTGGGGGGGGGGGGTGGTGGTGGTGTGGCTATGAGGCAAGGTATGTGAAGTTAGGCCAGGTGTTTTTTTTCTCCACACCTTTGACATGCCAACCACAAACGGTTACGCTGCAATGAAAATTCCGGTGTCTTTAAAAGCAGAAATGATTGCCCGAAGAAACTCATCGTCCCGGTGGCTTGGCCGTGTTCACTTGACCGTAACTCCAGCACTGGTGGCTAGAACATACGCAATGTAAGTCAGTCATGGCTGGTGGCTGGAACCTACGCACACCAGTCTTGAACGGCGGCTAGAACACACGCTATAAGTCAGTCATGACTGGTGGCTAGAACATATGCTGAATGTGTCAGTCATGACTGATGGCGAGAACATATGCTGAATGTGTCAACCATGTAAAATGTAATGTTTCGGTTAATTTATGAATTAAAGTCTCTTTTCCGAAGTATAAATTTCCTGATAATATGATGTCTGTGACCGCATCTTGTTATCCGCGGGCCATATTGTCATTTTCGTAGAGCTGAATGTTTTCATAACTTTGCATGGCAACCTATTGGCGCGTGACAAAGACGCTCGCACATGATGGAGTAGGTGAGAAAGGTCGCGTCACGTATCCCGGTGTGACGCACTGAGCTGCGTCTAGCACTTGTCGTAGTACGACGTGGGCTGCATGGACGACGTCATCCCGGGGGCGGGGCCGTAGAAGTAGGCTGGCGTTCGATCACACGGGGCGTGCCTGGGGAACTGTTGTCCTTGAATTCCTAGACCGGCAAGGGAAGAGAAAAGATGAGAGATGGGTTAATTTTTGTGGCAAGGTTTATGCAAACAGCTTGAGAATAATGCGAAAATGGCTACAGACACTCAAATATAACAGTAGTAAGTGACCCACACACACAAAGTTTGTGGGTAATATCATTGAACAACATACAGTCACTTTTTACACACATATACAAAATTAAAAATATCGCAGAGCGTAAAAGAACGAAATGAAATAATTTGAAATTAAAATTCTAACGTCAGATTAAGAAAAAGGAGATTCGGATTTTTTTTCCTCCACAAAACTCAACTCAAGTCAATAACTTTAATAATTATTATTTTCAAGTTATCAACGAAACAAAAAAGTATACATTTAAAATTAACTCGATATCTTAGGGCCTTGAGAGTGGACATTGTTACGAACAGCGTTATATTTACCAAAAATACCAATTTAAAAAAAATGATTGTGAATATTTTAGTATTGATTTCATTGTACTTTGTAATATGATTATTGAATAACTAACAGAGGCGCCGTCTTCGGTGGTACTTACTCCTCATTTGACTTAATAGCAGTGTTTTATGATCTATATAAATTTGTGGCGAATTTTACTTTTCCTTCGCCACAACTGTGGCTATATTGGAAAAAGAAATGTTGCCCATGCAACTTTCTCTGGTCATGATTATTATATGATACGTCACACAACATTCAGACGTCAAGTAAATGAACACTCAACACAATGTTCTCATGTAATCAGCAATACTATTTTACGCGCCGTGCACAAGAAAGACCTTCATTTTTGTGCAGCAATATAAACTTTACATCAAACGTTATAACTGACCTGGCCGCAGCGACAAATCAGGATTTTTAAAAAAAATGTGTATAGCTCATATAAGTAAAAATACGAACGTGGATCCCTCGGATCCAGGCATTTCCCAGGCCCGAAATGCATTTCTTCCACCCTACACAATTTCAGGAACACATCCATCAAAATACATTTCACAAATCCTTCATAATCCCGACATCTCTCAACTTCTGACACGCTACAATCCAATGACAAGAATGAGGATTTATAACAATTAGAGCTCTTTGCTGAAAAGTTTTACAAGCTGAGAGTTTCATCAAATTGTTTGATGTCTCCGACACGAAACCACTCGAATGCGAGGCGGCGATTCTAACACAACAATCAAACAGAAATGCCGTCGAATACCTGAGGTAACAGGTATGTTATCATTAGCGTTACGGGTGAGTTGTTTTCGTGTATACACCTTAAGTTTTTGGTGTCCACGGCCCGCACGCCTCTGCGAACACAAACCTGTCAAACGGTTAACGAGCCGTTATTGATCGGTGGGTGATGTGGTACCTCACCTGTCGAACCCTGTATTATGATCTGTAAATATACCTGGAGTTTAAGGTCACGCCGTGACCCCTGAACTGTTATGGTCTCGTGGTTGACTTTATGACGTCTAGGTTAGAGTGGATATAACAAGAGACATGATTATTCAAGACGAAGTTAATATTTCTGTTCAAGGCGTTGGTAGCATTGAATAAATGCTGTTAAGCTATATCATGGTAGGCGAAGTGGAATGGGGGGGGGGGGGGTGTACGTGACATAAGGTGTAGTCAGCTCACGTGTGGGGGGGGGGGTAGGGGTAGTGTCGCGGAGTCAGTGTGAGGAAGGCGTGGGGGGTCGGGAATGAGATTTAAGTTTAGTAATGTCTTGTGGATGCGCAAAACGTGGTATGTATATGACCCATAACATATTGACCCAATTGACTAACTTGACACTCCTGACACAATTATCTCTAATGACACCATTGACCCTGCTGGCATGACTGTATACACACGTGGAGGTCATTTCTAAATCCTTTACATTAACTTCGCTTTTGGCGGAGTCCCGTAGGCGGTATGACTTCGATACGGTGAAAATTCCGAAAACTCCTGCGACAGTCGAGAGAGTGAGGCTAACGACGAGAGCCATTCTCCCTCTCTTTCAACAAAGTACAGCGCCGTTTAAGGCTACCACTCAATTCGAATACTTGGTCATCTTCGCGAGGACGAACAACTACACAAGCCAGTCAGACGCAACCCCATGACCCGTGGTTACTGTCAGTGAAGAATCTAGACTCTTGACACTCCTCCCCACGCAAGACTCCACGCAGGAGAACAACTGATGCAGAGCGCACGAGAAAAATCCTGGTTAATACTACACCAGGAGATGTACCATCCGTTCTTTGCACCTGCTGCAAAAAAAAAAAGAACATTTCGTGCCAGAATCGGCCTCATGAGCCATCTGCGCACCAACTTGCAGAATAAGAGTCAGTACGGGTGCGATCAATAAAGTGGTCATGATGAGCGATTTCGAAAGGACGAACTAACATTTAAATTTTATAATAACATTTTCCCAACACATCTTCATGATTATGACTTCTGATCAAATAAAGTCGTCTGTCTCTTGTATTGTTCAAACTAATTTTGTTGTTTTGTTTTGTGTGTCTATCGAAATATGAATCGGTGAACACAATTCATCTGACGACTTTCTAAGCCCCGGGAATCGCTTAAATCCACGCCAATCCGACCCACCCTAGCCCCACCCCAGCCCCACCTCATCCCCCACAAACCCCTGCCCCCACCCCAAAGCCCCCCCCCCCAGAGATCAAGCAGAGCTGCTAATAAGTCTTCAATAGACCCACCACCCAAACAAAACTACTTCACAAAAAAATGGCTGCTTCCAGCACATCCGGTAGGAGACGTCGAGTTAAAACAACAGATCAGGAAATGGGACATTCCGCGAAGTTGGCCAAAAATGTCTGCGAAGAACCGTTTCCTATTCCCTGACTATGACTATGTATTGCCTTTTCTCAGAACGCCAACAGTGGCGTCATATCTTGAATATGTGTTAGTGAATCAGGAAGATGATTATATTATTTTAATCTTTTAATCTTCTACTCAAATTCTTTTCAAAAATCAATGAAGCTATTGACACCCCCCCCCCCCCACACACACACACACTTTTTTGTTTCTTTTTTTTTTTTTTGGGGGGGGGTTAGATTATTAAAAAAATACTACTAATATTTTGAAGCGTCACGTGATATAAGACGAGTACTGGTGTTAAAATTTCATCGAAAATGATTTTCTTGATTTAAAAAAAAAAAAATCAATAAATCATCATAGGTTTATTGTGTCTATTATAAATAAGTTTCAGCATTTCATGAGAAATCGATGCGCTTTTGAATCTAATTGAAATGGGTATTGATACCATATCAGAATATCCTAAAAAAGATTATCGCCTTAACGTTGGTAACTCAAAATAATAAAAGACTTTTGCAGTCATTTATATATTTATAATCGAGTATTTTTACCTTTATGTTTTCTAAGATAATAAAAATACCTTTGCATTGACAAAATATCCCCCCCCCCCCGGGGAGCGTCCACACAACCCTCCGGCCCAGAACCACCGCTAACCATACCACCCTCCCCCAGCCCCACCACCGTCCCACTCGCAAGAAACAATAAGCAGCCATCACAAATGATTGGGATATCCCATGGCATTTCCTCTGCCGATCACCAGCTCGCACCGACACCAAAATCGTCACATCCGCCTCGACTTCCAACTCTCAGCGCGCCTGTTTCCTATCCGCACGTCTGCTCAAAATGAACAAACCGCAGCATATTATCGGGGGTAGGTTTCGCATGTGAGCCCTATCCCGGCTAAACAGTCCGAGGCGAGTGAGCAATTTTCCCATACCGATCTCGACGCGGCGACATTAGAGCGAGCGCATGGAAAAATATCAGAGGGTCGAGGTTTGAGGCCCAAATGAGTCCCACGTGGTTATGGGGGAGACCTCCACCACGTGACATGTGGCTGCCACAGTGCTGCCTTGTCTCGGGTGGAATAGTGGAGCGGGGGGGGGTGGGTTTGGTTGGTGAGGGTGAAGGTGAATAGAAATGTAATAATGGGCGTTTGCTGGAGAGTTTTCTTTAATACTCTCATCGGTGAAGAAAGAGCTTAAACTCACTGGCGCCCTCTGGTGGAGCTCTACATGCCTCATACTTCAAACTTGGAAAATCTAATTAACGTATTTTAAAACTCAGCCCCCCTCCCCCCACTTCATCTAGCTCCATGTGACGTCACCACCACCAGAAAAAAAAAATAAATAAAAGAAATGAGTCGATTTCTTTATCAAATTTCAAACTCTCCCCTGATTTCCTTCACACGGATGACGGCGATCAAAAGTATTAACAGGCAAGTATGGGTTTAGATGGGCAACATCTTTGGCAGTGCTATACCGCAGTTCTAAGCGTAGCGCAGAAGACCGAGAGGAATGGAGAAGGAGAGTTTTCATGTCATCTGTGGCGCCCCAACGGTCCAAGGATTAAGGGACATGATGATGATGATGATGATGATGATACCGCAATCTATTGAAAATACATACATTTAAATTTTATAGTCAATTTTACACTTATAAGAATGAAAGGGATTTTTTTATGTTTTGAATTGTTGTTTATTTTTTAGTCTCTCCAATTTGCTGCGATAAGTGTATATTTTTAATGGGGACGCCAAGCTGACCCGAATGTTCGTCTGCAATCATAGACGGAATGATGTGATCAACAACTACAGCGAAAAAAAACAACGACAATGAGTTCACGGACTAATCTTTACCTACGTAGCGTGTGATTGACCAATGGTCATCTCTCTCCACCGGAACACTAATGTTTCCGCAACAGAATCCTATTTTTGTCACAGTTTAAGGACCGTTCGATTTCTTTCTTTTTTCGGGGGAGATGGGGGGATATTGATGACTACGATGAAATTAAAATGCCTTCATCGAGTATTAGCTTCTATTTAATGGTTTAAGAACCTCTGTCCCACGCCTCCAGGCACATTCCCTGCTCTATACTGTAGACCCACCGCTTCCTCAGGTATCCACCACGTTGGCATGCTGCTATGTTTTGGGACAACAGAGCCACGGTGGGGGATGTGCATCGAATAGTACATGGAAAATAGCAACTTTGGCGCTCGGCGGACCACACCAGTGTAACTACACCCAGACCACACCAGTGTAAGTACACCCAGACCACACCAGTGGAACTACACCCAGACCACACCAGTGTAACTACACCCAGACCACACCAGTGTAACTACACCCAGACCACACCAGTGTAAGTACACCCAGACCACACCAGTGTAACTACACCCAGACCACACCAGTGTAAGTACACCTAGACCACACCAGTGTAACTACACCCAGACCACACCAGTGTAAGTACACCCATGCCACACCAGTGTAAGTACACCCATGCCACACCAGTGTAACTACACCCAGACCAAACCAGTGTAACTACACCCATGCCACACCAGTGTAACTACACCCAGACCACACCAGTGTAAGTACACCTAGACCACACCAGTGTAACTACACCCAGACCACACCAGTGTAAGTACACCCATGCCACACCAGTGTAAGTACACCCATGCCACACCAGTGTAACTACACCCAGACCACACCAGTGTAACTACACCCAGACCACACCAGTGTAACTACACCCAGACCACACCAGTGTAACTATAACCAGACCACACCAGTGTAAGTATACCTGGACCAAAGCAGAGTAAGTATACCCGGACCAAACCAGTGCAAGTATACCCATGCCACACCAGTGTAAGTATACCCGGACCAAACCAGAGCAAGTATACCCGGACCAAACCAGTGCAAGTATACCCATGCCACACCAGTGTAAGTATACCCGGACCAAACCAGAGCAAGTATACCCGGACCAAACCAGTGCAAGTATACCCGGACCAAATCAGAGCAAGTATACCCGGACCAAACCAGTGCAAGTATACCCGGACCAAACCAGTGCAAGTATAACATCGAACTTGGTGTCAGTGTGTATCAAACTGTCCTTGTCCAGGGTAATGTCCAGGGTATTTATTGTCTTTGGAGCGCGAGGTACAGCCGCACTTCGGGTCGAAGCCTTTAACATGGTATTGTCCAGGGTATTGTCCAGGGTATTGTTAAATATTGAAAAAAAACACGACGTACCAAAATGGTTCTGCCATTACCATTTTAAAAAAATCCGATGCAGGATACAAATGTTAAAACTTCATTCTTTGAATTTTGTCAACATATGTGTTAACATTTACATATTTGTTAACATTTACATATTTGTTAACAATTGACCTTTTTGTTAACATTTACACATTTGTTTACGTGTACATATTTGTTGGCATTTACATATTTGTTGACATCTACATATTTGTTTACATTTACATATTTGTTAACATTTACATATTTGTTAACATTTACATATTTGTTAACATTTACATATGTGTTTTTCATCACCAAGTTAACCTCGAATGATTTTCAAGCGACATTTTCTGGACTCCGGGGTCTCATATCTTTCTACCTACGATGAAACTATTTTCGTCTATAGGACATAAGATACGTCATAACAATTGTACACGTATGTTGGCACGTGTCACCCCCTCCCCCCCCCCCCCCGGGGGCTCGAGCCGTCTGCTCCGAGTCCACATATTTACCCACTCTTCTTGTACATGTTTAAGACTATTCCCAAAATGTAACTCCTCTGTTACATCTTGACCTACGTGTAACGTAGGACGCAAGGGAGGGGGCGAAGGGAAAGAGGGGGTGGGGGCTGTAAATCTTGTTACACTTTCCAAAGGTGTTGACACTGGGGGAAACACTGAGCAGTCCGTTGATCAAAGCCGTGTTCCAGAAAGAAGGCCAAGCGAAGTTTGTGACGCCAAATTGTAGCTTGTGATTCGAGGAGTCTCGTGAGGACGGCGACTCCGATGGGTTCGCGGTTCTCAACTTGTGTATGAATCGGGTGTTTGACGAACAGGGAATAGACCGTGTAGTACGTAGAGTAAGAGAGATGCAACAAGAGGGCGAAATACAGGTGGAGAACCAGATGGAACTTAGGGTGATGATCATGACCGGAGGCAGAAGAAATCTTACACGTTATAATAGTCGATGAATAATGACTTCATGAATCAGATGAATAAGGACTTCATGAATCAGATAATAAGGACTTCATGAGTCAGATGAATGAGGACTTCATGAATCAGATGAAAAAGGACTTCATGAGTCAGATGAATGAGGACCTCATGAATCAGATAAATAAGGACCTCATGAATCAGATAACTAAGGACTTCATGCATCATATGAAGAAGAGAGAAGAAACCTTCAGCACCCATCTGTCTGGTCAATTTGTTAATCTTTCTTGTCTATGCATCTTTGGATACCAACCAGGCAATCGTACACAAACACACATATTGCGAAACACACAAAACCACACACATTCACACATAACCTCACACAAATACAGAGAGTAAGAGAAGTGAGAGAGAGAGAGAGAGAGAGGGAGATATATTCGAAGACGTTTTAAAAAAAAAAGAAAAAAGATGTATTGCGAAGTAGAACCTTTCTCTCCACGCATCTTTACCTCTATTGCCTCGTGTGGTGTGGATGTTTGGTCCACTTAAATCGTCAAGTAAAGCCCAGGGTATGTTCTCTCCCCCCTCCCCGCGTCCCACTCTCTTACTTCCACTGGGGCCATGTCTCTAAAGTGTTCTCAAAGTGAGCCCCCAAAAGAACGGGGCCCGGAGCCAACAGTACTCACCGAGCCACTTGCCGACATGCGCTTGGCGAATTTACTCTTTGTTCCTCCCAGAGCACTTGAAATTCGGCGTGTGTGGCGGGCACAAGTCAGACCACAAGCGGGGGGCTCGGTGCCCGGGGGGCATATATTTCCTTCTTGCGTATCCCCCCGCTTTTCCTTTTCTTGTGCGATACTCTCGGGGCAGAGTGAGCAGGATTCCGTCAGACGTTTTAGGTTCGAGGGTTGAGTAAGGACTAAAGGAAATAAGGCATATTGGATGGATATGGCCGCCCTTCAGCTGATGACCTTGTCAGTTAGGGTACGGAGGGTGGGTGGGCGGAAAAGTAGGTTGGGGGGGGGGAGACAAGGCTTTGACATTTCGGGTGGATTTTTTTATATATTTTTTTTTGTTGTCATCAGCTTTTAGATCCAGGGAATCTCAAACCACGGGAGAGGTGACGGGGGACAAAGATGATTTAACTCATTGTGAAGGAATAGACACAAATGTGACACGTGTGTGACGTCACACTGACATTATTAAGGAGCGACGGCACATTTCATGTAGTGCTGCATCTTTATCTCCAGCATGGGCGGCACCGAACAAAAAAAACAACACATTGGCGTAGAAAGAGGCGGACCACAAATAAATGTTGAGGTCTTGCCGTGTGTGACGTAAGCGTGAATTGTATCTACTCCAGTTAAACTACGACGGTATCTCAGCGTCGACCTTCACCTTCGCCATTGCGAAAGTGAGTCATGGAAAGTAGTTTGGAAAAGGCATAGGAAAAATAAATATCATCACGGTCGCTTGAGACAGATTAATAGGATTATCTACCTGCCTGAGACAGATTAATATGATTATCTACTTGCCTTTGAGATATTATGAGGATTATATAACTGCATGAGCCAGATCAGGAGGATTATCTACCTGCCTGAGACATAATAGGATTATCTTAAAGCATGAGACAAACTATGAGGATTATCTTAATGCATGAGACAGACTGTTAGGATTATCTTAATGCATGAGACAAAATACGAGGATTATCTTAATGCATGGGATAGACTATGGGGATTATCTATCACGATCGTGAAAAAAATATCTGTCAACTATCGTAGCACTGTTCTGGTTGCAGTTTGGCTGTCACAAACTTAACCTGTAACCTCAGCTGTGCTGGCAAGGACCTGGACCTGGACCTGGAGGTAGACTGTCGAGTGGATCCGTCAAAGTGGGACCTTTATAATCTTGACCAAGGAAGTTGGACAGTAGTAATCTTGACAAAGTCGGACAGTAATCTTGACAAAGTTGGACAGTAATCTTGACAAATCTGGACAGTAATCTTGACAAAGTTGGACAGTAATCTTGACAAATCTGGACAGTAAACTTGACAAATCTGGACAGTAATCTTGACAAAGTTGGACAGTAATCTTGATAAATCTGGACAGTAATCTTGACAAATCTGGACAGTAATCTTGACAAAGTTGGACAGTAATCTTGACAAATCTGGACAGTAATCTTGACAAAGTTGGACAGTAGTAATCTTGACAAATCTGGACAGTAATCTTGACAAAGTTGTACAGTAATCTTGACAAATCTGGACAGTAATCTTGACAAAGTTGGACAGTAATCTTGACAAATCTGGACAGTAATCTTGACAAAGTTGTACAGTAATCTTGACAAATCTGGACAGTAATCTTGACAAATCTGGACAGTAATCTTGACAAAGTTGGACTGCAATCTTGACAAAGCTGAAACTGACGCGACAGCTATAGAAAAATCGGACATGAATTTTAGCACAGCGCAGCACTGTGCAGCAGTACATGATGAACCTAAAGCTATCATCGTAACCTGTGTATTTTAACACTATCCGTTATTTTGACAGGGAGGCGGGGGGGTCGGGATGTTTGTTTGTTCGTTTGTTTGTTTGCCGAACGTAGGGGTTATTACTCGAATTTCCCAAAACAGGTTGACTAACCTCCGTGTCTCTCGGAAAGGAGAAAAGTGTCAATAAGGTATTGATGGAAGAGTCTGTATTTCTCAGAGAGGAGGTCTGTCAAAAAGGTATTGATGGAAGAGTCTGCATTTCTCGGAAAGGGGGTCTGTCAAAAAGGTATTGATGGAAGAGTCTGTATTTCTCAGAAAGGGCGTCTGTCAAAAAGGTATTGATGGAAGAGTCAATACTTCTCGGAAAGGGGTGAGTGTGTCAATAGAGTATTGATGGAGGAGTCTGTGTGTCTTGGAAAGATGGTGTGTCGGTAAGGTATGCATGGCTTGCAATCCTTTACTCCTAGTTTGGGTAGGTTTGAGCCTGCTCGATGGCACAAAGACGACATAGTGTGACAAATTTAAGTTTTGATATTGGACTAGAACTTGCGTCGAAGGGTAAATCGCACTTGACCGATCGACTTTCTTCATTTTTTTTTAAAAATGACAAAACCCTTATCACACATAATCTTTTTCAAATGTATGTGTTTAATGTAAAATGAAATTAACCTAATTCTAAAATTTATAGGATCCCTGGATAACCAGCCTATGAACATTTATACTTCACATTGTTATGGTCCAAGTCATTACAATTTTGCTTTACTTGCACATCATTTACCCCCATGCACAATTCAATTTCTTATGCGTGGATCCGCCGTTCATTCTAACTTCTAACCCAGCGGTTCTTAAACTGTGGGTCGCGACCCCTTTGACCCTTTCCCATGGGGTCGCCAAAGACAATCGGAAAGCACATATACTCTACAGTTATGAAGAAGCAACGAAAATAATTTTGTGGCTGGGGGTCGCCACAACATGAGGAACGGTATTAAAGGGTCGCGGGATTAGAAAGGTTGAGAACCCCTGTTCTAACCCAAAACGAACAACGACAACAACAACATTATTTTTTAAAAATTGCACAACCAATTCCAAAGCTACATTCTTCCATTCGCTGAACTGACTTTGGCCGCTAAGTACGTTCCTCGTTTCATTCTTCCCATATCATTCAGGAGAAAATTCCTCTTAAAGGGGAGAGTAAAAAACACGATTATTAGCCACATTTGAATCTGTCGTGTCACGAGTGTGTTCCCTTTAAGAAAATATTTAGAGTGATGTAAAAGGGGTATTTTCTTCGTGGTTTTTTTGCCTTCACCCCGCCGGCCCGAACCTTGCCTAACTAGGCAAGTAATGCATGTCGTGTCGGCAAGCTCACCCCGTAAGTGGTTTCATTTCGGACGCTCAACCCGGGGGCATGTGCCAGCAGAAATAGCGAATGGCGGTTCATTCGAGTTGTGTCACTTCCTGAATTGCAATATTTGAAAATCCATTTCATGCTTGTTTTTCGGTGGAGAAATAAAGCTAGTTTTTGTTGTTGTTTTTTTTTGGGGGGGGAGTGTGGGGTGGGGTAGAGGGTAGGGGGTGCAGTCTTGTTACGAGTTTGTACGTTGTGTTTTTTGTCCATTTTCAACACGTATGTTGTCATAAGATTTCAGTGCTCCGAGTAGAAGCAGAGACTTTTTTCTTCGTGCTGGTATCTTCTGTGCGGGTACCTTCTGTGTGGGTATCTTCTGTGTGGGTATCTTCTGTGCGGGTATCTTCTGTGTGGGTATCTTCTGTGTGGGTATCTTCTGTGCGGGTATCTGTGCGGGTATCTTCTGTGTGGGTATCTTCTGTGTGGGTATCTTTTGTGAGGGTACCTTCTGTGCGGGTACCTTCTGTGCGGTTACCTTCTGTGCGGGTACCTTCTGTGCGTGTATTATATATTTTGCGTGGATATCTTTTGTGTGGGTACTTTGTGTGTGGGTATTTTGTGTGGGGGTTAAAATCTCTGACCAATGTGACGTTGTACAAAATAACCTGGGGAAATTTCTTTCTTCAAGATGTTGCGGTTAATTTTCACTCTTCTGTTTAAATCGAAGTCTTTTGATAAATTAATGTCATTTTTGTGTGTGCTGCATTTCAATAATTGAAGAAAATACGTTTCATTTTCAGTTCTGATCTGTCCTCATTGTACCCCCATCCCTACGATATGTATAGTTTTGCATTGACCCAACACCGCCCACTTTCCTTTTTCATAAACACATGACGGACAGTTAATTTCGAGAACCAATTACGTCTCACAGCCTCTCTGCCTTACTTCTCACTGTCTCACAGCCTCCCCGTCTCGCTTCTCACTGTCTCACAGCCTCTCTGCCTTACTTCTCAGTGTCTCATCGGCTCACTGCCTCACTTCTCACTGATTCACCGTTCCACCCCATCAGCGTCTCACTTCTCACTTTCTCACTGTCTCAGTCTCAGTCTCACTGTCTCAGTCTTACTGTCTCAGTCTCACTGTCTCACTGTCTCAGTCTGACTGTCTCAGTCTGACTGTCTCAGTCTGACTGTCTCAGTCTCACTGTCTCAGTCTCACTGTCTCAGTCTCACTGTCTCAGTCTCACTTTCTCAGTCTCACTGTCTCAGTCTCACTATCTCAGTCTCACTATCTCAGTCTCACTTTCTCCCTGTCTCAGTCTCACTGACTCATCGTCTCAGTCTCACTGTCTCAGTCTCATAGCCCCACTGTCTTAGTATCACTGTCTTACTGTCTCAGTGTCACTGTCTCACTGTCTCAGTATTACTGTCTCACTGCCTCAGTCTCACTGTCTCAGTCTCACTGTCTCAGTCTCACTGTCTCATTTTCTCAGTCTCACTTTCTCACTGTCTCACTGTCTCAGTCTCACTGTCTCAGTCTCAATGTCTCACTTTCTCAGTATCACTGTCTCACTGTCTCAGTCTTACTGTTTCATTCTCACTGTCTCAGTCTCACTGTCTCAGTCTCACTTTCTCAGTCTCACTTTCTCAGCCTCACTGTCTCAGTCTCACAGTCTCAGTCTCACTTTCTCCCTGTCTCATTCTCACTGACTCATTGTCTCAGTCTCACTGTCTCAGTCTCACAGCCCCACTGTCTTAGTCTCATTGTCTTACTGTCTCAGTGTCACTGCCTCACTGTCTCAGTCTCACTGTCTCACAGTCTCATACTCACTGTCTCAGTCTCACTTTTTCACTGTCTTAGTCTCACTGTCTCAGTATCACTGTCTCAGTCTCACAGTCTCAGTCTCACTGTCTCAGTGTCTCAGTCTCACTGTCTCACTGTCTCATCTCTCTCAAATAAAGATCTATAATTTATTATGTGTCCCCATTACTCCTAACCCCCTGTTCCCCTCCTCTTTCACTGTATTCATTTATAAATGATTCTACTATCTTTCAAATTTTCATGGCGTATGAAACAGACTAAGTCACCATACATGCTCCTTACATGGGGACATACTGATGTGCACCAGGCATTTTCCCGTAATGGTACATCGAACACACACACACCCCCATCCTCTTCCCCCCCCCCTTCTGACAGCCCCCACCCTTCCCTCCCAGGTGTCCGTCTTGACGGCTCGTCAAGCGGATCCTATTGACACACATTTAATTGAGATAACACATCCCTTGTTGTTTTAACAATCGGGGGGGGGGGGGGGCCTGGTGCCTTGCCTCCCATCAACGCTCCGACACCGACTCGCCTCCCATCAACGCGGCCGACACCGATGTTATTCTAATCCATAAGCCCCGTTTTCTCGCACTCTCCTGTCTTTTTTTAAAACTCTCCCCCTCTCACGAATTTGTCTTCTTTCCGCGTCTCCTTTTTCTTCCAACCCAAGACAAACACAAGACACGAAACCTCGACTTCATTCAATGGCTCTAAAATTTTTGATTTTTTTTTCTTTCTCGGGTTTCTGAGTAAGGATTCTTTTGAGAAACCTTGTTTGGTTATGATGAAGATGTTCAAAGCTTAACCATTTAAAGTTCATTGTCAAAAAATAAAAATAATAAGTCCATCCATCCCTGTGGCGCTACAGACCATATAAGGATTTGGTCTGCCTCACCACTTCCTTCCACTCAGACCATCCTTGCATCACTGTGGCGTTACAGCCTATATAGGGCTTTGGCCTGCCTCACCACTTCCTTCCACCCAGATCATCCTTGCATCCATGTGGAATCACAGCCCATGTAGGGATTTAGTCTGCCTCACCACTTCCTTCCACCCAGATCATCTTTGCATCCATGTGGTATCACAGCCCATGTAGGGCTTTGGCCTGCCTCACCACTTCCTTCCACCCAGATCATCCTTGCATCCATGTGGTGTCACAGCCCATGTAGGGATTTAGTCTGCCTCACCACTTCCTTCCACCCAGATCATCCTTGCATCCATGTGGTATCACATCCCATGTAGGGCTTTGGCCTGCCTCACCACTTCCTTCCACCCAGATCATCCTTGCATCCATGTGGTATCACAGCCCATGTAGGGATTTAGTCTGCCTCACCACTTCCTTCCACCCAGATCATCCTTGCATCCATGTGGTATCACAGCCCATGTAGGGATTTAGTCTGCCTCACCACTTCCTTCCACCCAGATCATCCTTGCATCCATGTGGTATCACATCCCATGTAGGGATTTAGTCTGCCTCACCACTTCCTTCCACAAAGACCTAACTGATGCTTTTCTTTTCCATACTTGGATTCCCAGCTGCTGCAGATCTTTATCCACATCATCCATCTATCTAAGCCTAGGTCTGCCTTTGAGCCTTTTTCCTCTGGGGTTTTTGTCGTGTCCCCTCTTCACTCCTCTGTCATTTGGCACACTCTGTAGTGTCCTGCCTTTTTTTTCGGATAATATTATGGGATCCTGATATAGACTATAAAATTACTGGTTGGTTCGTACTCTCCATCCATGTTCATCCTTTGTTGGTCCATATATTTTCTGGAGAACTTGAGTGCTTACATAAATATATAATGGATATTAAATAAGGGGTACTCTTACGCGAAATGAGAACCACTGACAAAGAGGAACTTCCTAGAACATGTTTTATGGACGGGGTTTAAAAAAAAAAACACTTGCAACTGCTCTAAAATTAGCAATGTAATGACCCTATCTCACATGTCAGGAAAAGAACACAGTCCTCCCTGGTGTTCTGTCCAGGTGTATAAAAAAGAATTTCTTTCCTAACGTTTGATCTGTTTAAATCCTCAAACTAAACAAAGTCGGAAAGGGCACGCTATTTAGGTCATTTGATATCCTTAGGTTGATTTACACAATTCTAGACCTCCTCAGCCCCTCAATAAAGTTTGAAACAATTCTTGACTTCTTCGTCCCCTTATCAAAGTTTAAAACTGACTTGTCCCATATATTTATATACCATTTTACTTGATGTTGGTCTATCCTGTGTTTAGTTTCAACGACTTTTTTTTTCGCGGATCAGCTAAAAAATGTATGAGGACCGGCAAAGATCCGCGGACCAGTAGTTGAACAATTGAGATCACCTTACGTTTCCAAGAAAACGACCTTCGGTCGATTTGATTTGAATGTATACGCCTTGCTTTCACCTTGCTAATAAAAGTTGCTAAATATAAAACTTCTATGACGTCACTTTTAGATTATTTCGAACAATATTACAGAGACCAATGTGTAGAACGGGAGCTGGACTCGAGTTCCGACTCCACATAATAGGTCACCACATCTCGTAAGTCCAGCCTATATAACTTTCCCAGTTCTGAGCGCAACAGTACTGTTACTAAAAGGGCCACAAGCCGGCCCTGTCCCACTACAACCACGTTCAACCACGTAGAATAACAACTGTGCGCGTGAGATCTGCTCACAAGATCAACACCAGGCAAGTCCTCCCGCCCCGTGCCAGCCACCTATCAGCACCTTCCATCCGAACACAAATGTTTCTCCCTGGGCTCCAGCGCTGGGGCGCTCACCCACAAGGTTTTGCTGGTCGTGGCGTGCCAAATGCGCTGAAGTTATACAGCAGAGATAGCTCGCTTTAGCCGCCGCAGCAACGGGTTGATCTTGGACTTGCGGCCAGGGCTGAAAGCAGAGCCCGACGATCGTGTAGGTTTAGCGATCGTATTTAGTTAAGATCCAGTTTTACGATGCGATAACTCGGTTAACGACAACGACTCGTAAGGCGCCAATCAGGTGCAAAGATGTGAGGTGAGGGTCGGATGTTTCGAGAAAAATTCATGAGTTACTGTTGTAAAGTAGGGTATTAATGATGTATGATGCACCACACATTCCACCCCTTGCGTTATGACGTGGCCTTACCGGCAAAAATGAATTGGTTCCAATTGCTAGAATTTTAACTTTTAAAGCTTAGATGCGAGGACGACATGCACATATCTACGAATTTAATTTTAAAGTGTTGCAATATTAATCCTTTTTTGACAGCTAGATGTTAGGTCGTAGAAAACGAATTGTCTGATAGCAGACATTAGTGCGTTGAACATAAGTTCCGGACATCAGACATTAGTGCGTTGAACATACGTTTCGGACATCAGACATTAGTTTGTTGAACTTAAATTCCGGACAGAAGAAATTTGTTTGTTTTGGGGAGGAAGACGAGAAGAGTGGACGAAGATTAGCAAGGATTGGGAAATTTCCGATAAAAATATATTTATAGAGAAATAGAAAGTGAAAGTGAAAGTACAAAGCAAACAATGCCTACATGTAAATGAAGATAAACAATTAGAAATGGACAGACAATTAGAAATGGACAGAGTGAATGAGAGAGGTTGTGAGGTTGTGGGGTTGGGGGGGGGGGGCGTGTTGGCATATGAATTATACTTATACAGATGATATACAAGATTCCAAAAAATTCTAGTAGCAGTGGTGGCCATTGAGAATCTACAAGATCCGGGGGTATGCCACGTGACGTAACGGGACGTTATCCGAGGCGGGCTATGACACGATAGGGTCAGACTCGTGCCAACACCATATCAGATGGTTGAATCATACAAAAATGTTGCTCTTCCAGTCTGACGGGGCGTGTCTCCACGCCCGCGGCCTCACCAAGTCAGCCCTCGGTGTGGGTGGGTTGTGTGGGTGGGGTGTGTCGGTGGGGTGTGTGGGTGGGTTGTGTCGGTGTGAGTTGTAAGTGGGGTGTGTGTGTAGGGTGTGTGGTTGGGTGTTTGTGCGTGGTTTTCTGTATGCGTTGGTGCGACGCAAGGGAGGGTTGTTTGGATGAGGAGTGTGGATCGGGACACCTTATGGGTGTAGAAAGCGAGCATACGCCGTACGGTCTGCCCCTGGCGGAACTTAAGTTGGAGTGGCATTTCGCTCAACATCATACACTCATATACCATTTTAGGTTTATTCTGTAGGCAATGTGGCTTTCGTTGATGATGGGGCGCCAAGTCAAGAACACACCCACTCATCCCGGTGCTTCCCAAACTTTAGATACCCCACCCCGGGGAGGACAAGGGGCTATTTTGGTTCATCTCTGTGCTATGTAGTCTGGTTTTTTTTTAACTGGGTCGCTTGAGAGGGGGGCATAAATGTGTCTACATTGCCGAAGAGGTGGGTGATTTATATATATATACGGCATCCTTTCGTCTTCGCGAGACGATGGAGTAGCTATGTAGTCCTACACTTCGACGAGTGGCTCACTAGGCCAATCCTGGAATGACAATCTCGACTGCATTTCTCGCAGGAGAAAAATTGATTCCTGGTTAGATTTGGTCTTGTGTTGTTCGTTCTTTTTGTTGCAAGAGCTTCGTTTGGCGCATCATCTGCCTTTTTTGACTCCGTACACTGCTGATCGCCAGCTGGAACGTTGTTCGGCAATGACCTCCCATGCGTTGATTTCTATATTGGTTTCCCTCAGGCTCCTTTTGAAAACGTCCATAAATCTCAGGCGTGGACGTCCAATAAGTCTTGTCCCTTCTGCCAACTCTCCATACAGCAGCATCTTTGGAATACGGCCTTACTCCATTCTCCTTACATGGCCTAACCAGCGAAGGCGCCTTATGCTAACAACAGAGAACATGCTACACATTTTGGCACGTTCCAAGATCTCTGTGTTAGTCACCTTGTCCTGCCATCGGATGCGTAAAATGCGACACAGACATCTTTGATGGAATCTGTTAAGTTTCCGCTCGTGACTGGTGTAAATGGTCCACACTTCACTGCCATATAGGAGCGTACAAAGCTCGCATGCTTGAAAGACACTTACTTTTGTTTCTTTTAGTTAGATTGAGATTATTCCACACCCGCGTATACAGTGTATCCATAGTTGCTCCTGCTTTTGCGATCCTGGTGTTTATCTCTTCTTCAACGGAGAGAGAACTAGAAGTATTGGATCAAAGGTATGTGACATGCTAAACAACCGACAGACTATGGCCCTCAATAGATATAATTAGAGGGGACGGTGCTTCTTGCATCATGACATGTGTTTTCTGTAGACTAATTGACAATCCAAACTCTTTACAAGCGTGTGATAGACGATTAACTAGCCGCTGAAGACTTTCTTCTGTGTGAGATGTTAAGGCGGCACCGTCAGCGAACAGCAGTTCACGAATTAGTACCCTTTTTACCTTGGTCTTTGCGCGAAGGCGAGTGATATTGAAAAGCCTACCATCAGATCTGGTATGTATGTACACTCCATCTTCACAGTCACTGAAAGCAAATTGAAGGAGCATCGAGAAGAAAATGGAGAGGAGCGTTGGTGCCAGTACACAACCCTTTTTTACTCCGCTGCTGACTGAGAATGTCTCAGAGACT
The DNA here is from genome assembly GCA_964017045.1 of Omphiscola glabra. Classification (NCBI taxonomy): domain Eukaryota; kingdom Metazoa; phylum Mollusca; class Gastropoda; family Lymnaeidae; genus Omphiscola; species Omphiscola glabra. Next base: position 38,522,420 of record OZ024800.1, read on the forward strand.
GTATATATATATATTAAAAAGGGAAAAGTTAGGTAAGCTATTCAAATATTAAGGGAAAAAAATACGATCGTGGATTTGTCTACGGATGCTAGCTCTGCAAGGGCCAGCTCTAAAGACGTATTTAAACAGAGGAAGTGTTAAGTTGAGGGAAAAAATGAAATGTTGTAGAGGCTGCATTGTAAAAAAGACACTGGTTTATGTGGTGCTAAAGCTGAAGTAGAATATTCAGATTCGGAAAGATGCGATTGGGAAGCATCAGGCGAGACGCAACAGGCATCCCGACAGCGATCCGAAAAAAAGGCTCAACCATAATGTTAAGTAAAAGCAGACATACAAGATATCATTACTTCACATACGTCTACACGTACCTTTAAGTTTAAGGGCGGTGTAAAATTCTGAGACGCATTGATTAGTTCCGTTGTCTTGACTGATGTAACAAGGAAGCTATAGATGATTGCTGCTGATAGTTTAAAGACAATTTAAAGGCGGAAACTTGGTGAAAGGTCATTTGTTTAGTGGTCGCTTGTTCTGATAGGTCTATTTGTTCTTTGATGGCTCCAGTTATAATTGGTCTAGTTGTTCTGATTGGTCTACTTTTTCTGATTGGTCCAGTTGTTCTGATTGGTCCGCAGTTGTTCTGATTTGTCCAGTTGTTCTGATTGGTCCAGTTGTTCTGATTGGTCCAGTTGTTCTGGTTGGTCCAGTTGTTCTTATTGGTCCAATTGTTCTGATTGGTCCATTTGTTCTGATTGGTCCAGTTGTTCTGATTGGTCTAGTTGTTTTGATTGGTCCATTTGTTCTTGAAATAGTCAATGGAAATAATGCAACGCTCTGAATACGATAAGTAAACAAACACACCGCTTTTTGAGACGTCTATTATCTCAAATCCCTTATGTCAAAAAAAAAAAAAAGAAAAGAAAAAGAAGAAAAAACATACAAAAATATCTTTCATCATTTTGTATACATTCATAACAACAAATGAATTCCGCGCAACACATCTGTATTCTCAACCAGAGTCTGTTCCGTTCTAATTTCCTCCTGTCCTCTCCCATCGAACCGTGTAAGCCGAGCCCCCCAGGGCAGACACTGAAGACGTCCATCAATGAGATGTTGTGAGATCCATGTTTGTTGACGAGACGCTCACTCCGTGCGTCTACTCGCAATAAGACAGAGAAAATGCCCGGCTGCCGTGAAGGATCGTGCACATAGACACACACACTTAGCTCTCAAGCAGGCGTGAACGAATCGGTGTCACGAGGACTCTCAAACGGATAATATTGGTGAAATTATATTAAAAGAGTCGACTACCGAGACGGAAAATTTAATGAAAAAAAAAAGTGCATGTTGAAAAATGTAAAACCATCATCATCTCTCCCCACCCCAATCCCAACCCCAAATTGTTTAAGAAGAAGACTGGTTTTGTAAACTGTGTTAAGCTATAATTTGAGAAGTACCGATAAATACTTACAGATTTGCATGTCTTGGAACAGAACAAATTAAATTATCGACTCTGATATGTTAATCCGACCCAATCTCTGTAAAATCAGACCCCCATCTGTGCTTATCAGACCCCCATCTCTGCAAATCAGACCCCATCTCTGCTAATCAGACCCCCATCTCTACTAATCAGACCCCAACTCTGCTAATCAGACCCCCATCTCTGCTAATCAGACCCCCATCTCTGCTAATCAGACCCCCATCTCTGCTAATCAGACCCCCATCTCTTCTACTCCTATCCGATCTCAGTGACTGTTGTCCAAATCTCTGCTACTCCGACTGATTAAGCCTGATGTTACTACGCAGAATAACGTCTTCTCATACAAATCAGCATAAAAATTCGCCCGACATCCAACCCACCAACCCTTTTATTCCGTGGCACCTACTACACCCATCTTCCCACCCTAAACGCCCGACGCCCCTGGCCCAAGTCCCGTGTGTTCTCTGATAACACGACGTCCGTGTCTCCACTTTCACCCCCAGAAAGGAGGAAATAGGCGCCCGCGGTGTAGACTAATATTTTCCCATTCTAGCTTTGATGAGAACATTCTCGGGCTCGGCTCGGTAGCCTGGGTTCCCCGCCCAGTCGGCAAATGTTATAAGCCAAGAGAGATATGAATTGTGTGTAGGTTAGGTGGCCGGAGTCATGTTAGATGTGAATGCTGATATGCGTAAGGATTTGGGTGGGCAATTTTAACACACAAAAATGTGTAAGTTAGCCTTGGCAGACTTTTTAGACTTTTAAGGCTTTTCAGGCATGGTAGGCGTTTAAAACATGGTAGACTTTTTAGACTTGGTAGGCTTTTTAGGCATGGTAGGCTTTTTTAGGCATGGTAGACTTGGTAGGCTTTTTAGAATTTTAAGGCTTTCAGGCATGGTAAGCCTTTAAAACATGGTAGACTTTTTAGACTTGGTAGGCTTTTTAGGCATGGTAGGCTTTTTTAGGCATGGTAGACTTGGTAGGCTTTTTAGAATTTTAAGGCTTTCAGGCATGGTAAGCCTTTAAAACATGGTAGACTTTTTAGACTTGGTAGGCTTTTTTTAGACATGATACATTTTTAAGACTTGGTAGACTTTGGGGTATGGTAGGCTTTTTAGACTTGGTAGACATTTTTAGGTTGGTCGACTTTTTAGACTTGGTAGACATTTTTAGGTTGGTCGACTTTTTAGACTTGATAGACATTTTTAAGTTGGTAGACTTTTTAGACTTGGTAGACATTTTTAGGTTGGTCGACTTTTTAGACTTGGTAGACATTTTTAGGTTGGTCGACTTTTTAGACTTGGTAGACATTTTTAGGTTGGTCGACTTTTTAGACTTGTTAGACATTTTTAGGTTGGTCGACTTTTTAGACTTGATAGACATTTTTAGGTTGGTCGACTTTTTAGACTTGGTAGACATTTTTAGGTTGGTCGACTTTTTAGACTTGGTAGACATTTTGTAGGAAAAATGAATGAGGTAATGCGCTCAAGACGTGGGAAGGAAATAGTTGAACAAGTTAGGGGATAGATTGATAGAAAAACAACAACAACAAGACAATCAAACGGACGTTTCGGCTAGACGCCCTCATCAGCAGACAGAGCAGCAAGAAAGACCGGAGAAGGAGATACCTTTTTTTTTACTGAACTGAACTTGCCAGTGGTGACAGTAATGTGACAGAGACCGGAAGTTGTCAAAAACAGGAGCTTACAGGAGGAAAGCGACTTTTAATTATTGTTAATATGAAATGCACCTTTTTTTTTTTTTCTAAACATATTTTGTTTCAAACCTTGTATGGTTTTTATCAATCTTTTTATATAAGTTTTCAAGTCTTTTTAGACTTGGTAGACTTTTCAAAAATTCGGACAGTAGTACAGTAAATACATTTTTAATTATTAACAAGTTGCATAGAGGAAACATTATTGGGGGGGGGGGACTAAAAGAGGAGGGGCGTGGGGGGGACTAAAAGAGGAGGGGCGTGGGGGGGACTAAAACAGGAGGGGCGTGGGGGGACTAAAAGAGGAGGGGCGTGGGGGGACTAAAAGAGGAGGGGCGTGGGGGGGACTAAAAGAGGAGGGGCGTGGGGGGACTAAAAGAGGAGGGGCGTGGGGGGGACTAAAAGAGGAGGGGCGTGGGGGGGACTAAAAGAGGAGGGGCGTGGGGGGGACTAAAAGAGGAGGGGCGTGGGGGACTAAAAGAGGAGGGGCGTGGGGGGACTAAAAGAGGAGGGGCGTGGGGGGGACTAAAAGAGGAGGGGCGTGGGGGGGACTAAAAGAGGAGGGGCGTGGGGGGGACTAAAAGAGGAGGGGCGTGGGGGGGACTAAAAGAGGAGGGGCGTGGGGGGACTAAAAGAGGAGGGGCGTGGGGGGGACTAAAAGAGGAGGGGCGTGGGGGGACTAAAAGAGGAGGGGCGTGGGGGGACTAAAAGAGGAGGGGCGTGGGGGGACTAAAAGAGGAGGGGCGTGGGGGGGACTAAAAGAGGAGGGGCGTGGGGGGGACTAAAAGAGGAGGGGCGTTGACTAACAAGAGGACACGCCTTTTTTTCCCACGCTTTGTATTTAGCCTGTAGTTTCGTCTGGGTGTCTCAATATTAGACCTGTTGCTTTCGACCGATAACTTTTGAAATCGTGCATATTTCAGTGGCCATGCAACCCTTCATGATCAGCGGGCCACCAATTACCCCCACTGACCCTTGAGTGACCTGTGCGGGTTAATTCTTGTATCTCAATTTTGAACTACTTCCTGGCCTCCAACTGAGCTGAAACATGACAGTACAACCAGTTTATAAAAAAAGACTAGCAGTGATATATATATATATAATTTTTTGAACGCACTTTTTCAAAAACTGTCCTAAGCAGTATGAAATAAATGTCCTCCAAAACAAAAAAACGTTTTAAAGGATATATATTTTAAAAAGTTTAGTACATTTTGGGAAAAGCGTTTTGTAAATAACAGGCTGGCCTTGGTGTGGGATAAGCTGACCGTGGTTTGGGATAGGTTGACCTTGGTGTGGGATGGACTAGCCTTGGTGTCGGATAGACTGGCCTTGTTGGGGGATCGTCTGACCTTGATTTGGGAAAGGCTAACCTTGGTGTGGGCAAAGACCGACCTTGGTGTCTATTTAAAAAGCGACTAAAATATAATTCCAAAATTTAGATTTTAAAGAAAAAAGACGAAACTAAGTTTTAAAAAAAGGTTTGCGCTAAGACGGAAGCCAGGGCTCGTCAGCTATGACGGCATGATGACGGAGGGCGAGGCGGCCCCGTGAGGTTGAGTGATTCCATGACCCCCCCCCCCTACTTGATGGCTGGTTACCCCAGGGTTAGCATCAGAAGAAATGTTCTCCTGATAGAACACGGCACACCTGGTGTGGGCGCCCTCCCGCCCCCCGCTATGTCTTGCCTGGCCAATTACCACAGGTGTTTTATGTGACTCGCGCTGTAAGATGGAAGTCTCTTGCATGTCTCTCGTGCGTATGGGGGGGCGGGGGACAAGGAGAGGATGGCTGACCACAGGGATTAGCTGAGGGTTTTACTGAGACAGGACAATCGGGAGTTAGTGTGTCGATAAAAAAAAAGCTTTTAACAAAACTGAAGAAGAATATTAGAAAGCAAAACAACTGTGGCCATTGTTGGAAAGGGAAAGGGAGATAAAAGGTGGGCGACTAAAGTGCGAGCACCGGAGCCTCATCGCCCAGATGAAAATTTGAAAGAATGTGTTGTCATCGGCAACGAGTCTATGCGCCATGTTTCAGCTCGACAGGTTGACGGTAAGTGGGTCAATTAGCCGTCCGAATATTTTGCCAACCAGCCAAAGCGAAGTTAAATATAAAGGACTTATTTTATTTTTTTAAAATATAATTTTTGGATTTTAATAGAATGTCATAAAAAATCTGGCCACAACACAACAATTTGATTATTTTAATTCCTGTAACATTCGGTCAGTGGGTGCTTCGTTGCATTGTAGCATGAGAAAGACAGCACCTGGAGCGAACCATGTGAAGGGCAGAATTAGGACAGCTTGAGGGGGAAAGCACGAGAAGATAAGCATGAGAAAGACAGCACCTGGAGCGAACCATGTGAAGGGGAGAATTAGGACAGCTTGAAGGGGAAAGCACGAGAAGATAAGCATGAGAAAGACAGCACCTGGAGCGAACCATGTGAAGGGGAGAATTAGGACAGCTTGAGGGGGACAGCACGAGAAGATAAGCATGAGAAAGAAATCATGACAAATGAGGGATGATGTGTAAAACATGTGTCCTAAATTGTTAAAAATCCCACATCCCTTCGGTTTCTTCTGAAGGCAAAGCTCTCTTGCTGACCTCATTAGGGCAAAGCTCTCTTGCTGACCTCATTAGGGCAAAGCTCTCTTGCTGACCTCATTAGGGCAAAGCTCTCTTGCTGACCTCATTAAGGCAAAGCTCTCTTGCTGACCTCATTAAGGCAAAGCTCTCTTGCTGACCTCATTAGGGCAAAGTTCTCTTGCTGACCTCATTAAGGCAAAGCTCTCTTGCTGACCTCATTAGGGCAAAGCTCTCTTGCTGACCTCATTAAGGCAAAGCTCTCCTGCTGACCTCATTAGGTCAAATCTCTCTTGCTGACCTCATTAAGGCAAAGCTCTCTTGCTGACCTCATTAGGGCAAAGCTCTCTTGCTGACCTCATTAAGGCAAAGCTCTCTTGCTGACCTCATTAGGGCAAAGCTCTCTTGCTGACCTCATTAAGGCAAAGCTCTCTTGCTGACCTCATTAGGGCAAAGCTCTCTTGCTGACCTCATTAAGGCAAATCTCTCTTGCTGACCTCATTAAGGCAAAGCTCTCTTGCTGACCTCATTAGGTCAAATCTCTCTTGCTGACCTCATTAAGGCAAAGCTCTCTTGCTGACCTCATTAGGGCAAAGTTCTCTTGCTGACCTCATTAAGACAAAGCTCTCTTGCTGACCTCATTAAGGCAAAGCTCTCTTGCTGACCTCATTATGGCAAAGCTCTCTTGCTGACCTCATTAGGGCAAAGCTCTCTTGCTGACCTCATTAAGGCAAAGCTCTCTTGCTGACCTCATTAGGGCAAAGCTCTCTTGCTGACCTCATTAAGGCAAAGCTCTCTTGCTGACCTCATTAAGGCAAAGCTCTCTTGCTGACCTCATTAGGGCAAAGCTCTGTTGCTGACCTCATTAAGGCAAAGCTCTCTTGCTGACCTAATTAAGGCAAAGCTCTCTTGCTGACCTCATTAAGGCAAAGCTCTCATGCTGACCTCTTTTAAGGCAAAGCTCTATTGCTGACCTAATTAAGGCAAAGCTCTCATGCTGACCTCGTTTAAGGCAAAGCTCTCTTGCTGACCTCATTTCGTTGATGACCTGATTTTCGAAATTGTCTTTACCGCCTCCAAGTTTTCTCGAACCAACACCCGGCGTTAGGAAGTAAGTTTTGGCTTTTCAGGAATAGCAACAATCGTGCAATGGTAAGATGCGTTAGACCAGCGTTTCTCAGCTTGTGGATCGTGACCCCTTTGGGGGTCGAATGACTCTTTCTGAGGCGTCGCCTAAGACCATCGGAAAACACATATATTCCATAGTTATGAAGTAGAAACGAAAAAAATTTTGTGGTTGGGGGTCGCCATAACATGAAGAACTGTATTAGAGGGTCGCGGTATTAAGTAGGTTGAGAACCACTGCGTTAGACACATTGTAACATATAAACTAAACCAAGATGTTCTCAGGCCGTTGGCGGATATAAAATTTTAACATTGCGTGTTTTAAATACATGTTAGAATTTTATGAGCATCAAGTCTGAGCCAAATGCCATTGACAAGCGTTAAGGGTAGTTCATAAAGTAGGTCACGCTCACAGAACTAGGTGGGGGAGCTAAGAAAGTGTGACATTCTTGACACGGGGTGTGGTGGTTTGTGATACGGGTAGGGGTGGTTTTAGGGGTCTAAGAAAATGTGACGGGTTTTGACACGGTGTGGCATGGTGTGGAGATTGGACCATTGATATACTTTTTATCATACATATAGACGATGGAAATGACAGTGATGTTTAACTTTCTGTTGCGATGGATGTATTGTGACAGAAGATGTCACTGCCACATAGTGGTGTCTAATTTCACTTGCGAAGTGTGTTTTAAATTAAAATTTGAATAGTACATAATTATCAAATACTTCCTTTTTTGAAATATAACGTTAGTTTTTATTTTTTTAAAAAAGGTTGCCGTATCCCAGAATTGAGACAGATTGTGACCCCGGGGGGGGGGGGGGGAGGGGTAAAATAGTTGTCAAAAATATCGAAACGTCATTTATGGCCTGCCCCTTACGTCTAAGGCTGCACATACTACGTAAGTGTAGTGCCGTGTACACGCTGAAATGAAGTATGTGACAGATGCAACAAATCAAATGCCATGGCGTACTAATATCATACTTTATTTGTGCACCAAGTAGAGTACAAATCGGACAATGCCGGAGCGTCAACGGCGGAGCATTTGTTCCCAATGAAGTGTGGTCCACGGGCTGGTATGAGACAACTTGAGGTGCCCTGACATGAGACAACTTTAGAAGCCCTGACATGAGACAACTTGAGATGCCCTGACATGAGACAACATGAGATGCCCTGACATGAGACAACTTGAGAAGCCCTGACATGTGACAACTTGAGATGCCCTGACATGAGACAACTTGAGATGCCCTGACATGGGAAAACTTGAGAAGCCCTGTTATGGGACAATTTGAGAAGCCCTGACCCAGCCTTAAGTATCCCGAAAAAACAACGAAACAAAAACTACCTTTCGACAAGACCCTGATCATCTTTCAGCGAGGGCCCGCCCTGGCATTTCTCTCCCCCCCCCACACACACACCAGTCCCCAACCCCGTCCTTTAACTCCCACCCACACCCCCTCTCTCTCTCTCCACCTCTGGGGCGTCGTACCATGACATTTCGTTAAAAGACAGAGAAGTGCTAGGAACAAGGCCCATGAAGGGGTCAGGAGCCGACTTGGGAGAGCGGTGGCCCCCGTCCTCCATACGTCTTGTGTGGCCTAGGTCCACATCGGGGAGTAACTACGCACGTGCGCGCAGAGAGAGAACACAAAATGAGGACGTTGAGTTGTGGGGGGGGGGGAGGTGGGGTGAGGCCTGGAGCGGGTTAACTAACCGTTGATGGACAGAATGACTGAATAAGTGGACTTTTTTTGTGCTTTCCCTCCCCCCTTCTGTATACCTCTGTCGTTAAGCTAGAACATGGATAGAGGAGGTTCAAACCGGGATCATGAAATGGATTTGGATCATGTGTAACAAGAATCAGGGGCGACGTTACGAAAGTTTTCTCTGTCACGAGAAGATGAGGGAAAGAGAGAGAGAACATGCTTTTTAAGTTGAGACGAGCCGCTCACCTGCATGCCACGTGCAGCAGTCAGAGAACTTTTTTTGAAAAGAAAAGAAATTTCTTGGGCTGTATACTATTGGACAGAAGCAACAACAGCAACAGCAGCAACAACAACAACAAACTGAGAATGCTTCATTGAATTGTCTCAGTAAAAATCACATTTTAATGTAAAATTAACGTTAATGTAAATTATGTATACTTCAGTCAATCAATATAATGGATTGGTCAGTTTTCAAATTTGTTCTTAGTCCATAGTGATCAAAAATACAATTTAGAAGACAAGTCCCCCCCCCCCCCCCTTTTTTTTTGTTTTCTCTACAAAGAAAAAAAAAAAAAAAAAAATGTTAAATTATTTGACTTACAATTATGTTAAAACGCAACACACACGGTTCAAAGTGTTCAGAGTTAAAATCCTTTTACACGAAAATAAGACATTTGTCTAATCACGTGCATGTTTACAACATTATTTTGTTTTCTATCTTACTATTTGATAAATTTTTTTTGTAATTTTGCAACTTCTTTTATTTTTATTTTTTTAATCTGAAATTTCTATGAAGCGCAGCTATAAATAAATGAGACCATAATTTTTTTATTATTTTTTTTACCAGAAACTTTCTGGTTTTTTAAAGTGTTTTCAACACACGGAGCGGGACTAGCCTCTCACTTAATAAATCTTCCTCGGGGAAAATCTTCCTTACACCAATTTGCCAGGTTGTCTTATCAAATATTCTTCCAGGCAGGAGGGCGCGAGCTCTAGACACGAGCGCCACCTTTAACAGCGGTCTGGCCAATGGGAAGGCGCTATCGGTAGCCTCGAGAACGCAGGTCTTTAAAAAAATGACTTATGCTTTATCTCTAGCGAGTGCTCCTTTGGTGAGCACACTATGGTACTGTAGTCGTGGGTGGCTCGCCCTGGGGGCAGATATTGTATGGAGACTCAATGGAAGCCAGAGGTTGGTTTTTTTTCTCCAGGAAAGCGAGATTCCTTTACACTTCTTGTTACAGATTGATAGTTCGGGATATGAAGCTATTCGCTTGGGAATGAAAGAGAACGAAATCAGTTATTAATCGTTCCGTTTTGAGTGACGGGAACGATTCGAAGATGGAGACGAATTTAAAGAGATCACCGATTTCATCATTAAAGCCAAACCACTGGGTTTGGGGGGGGGGGGGGCGGCGGGGCGGGATTTAATGCTGAACATCTGTCTTTAATATTTTTACTAGATATTGGGTGGCCGGTCTAAATTGAGTCAATCCCAAACTAGTGGACTGGAGTTCGTAAATGGGACTATAGTTAACCTTGGATGGCAACTCATCTAAGAGAAGGCAAACTCTGAAATCCTATAGAGCAATGATGGGGGTGTCAGGCTGAAAATTTGACAAAACCTGTATACAAGTAACGTACTTTATAAGAAACGTATTCCCCCCTCCCCTCGCCCCTTTTGTTTTTCAGGCTCGGAACCGCACGCCCCTGAAATATATAAATATTCTTATGACCCAGATGCTTTCACACGGCATATTTATTTCATCAGCTATTTCAGAAAAACAAAATAAAATGTTACACACCAAACGCACTTGCGGTATTTTCTTTTAAAAGAATCTCATTTAGCGCAGTTATCGGGAATTTTATTTCGTGAACTCAGTGTCATCATATTTCCTTGATCTTCCCCTTGGGAAACAGGAAAAACTGTTGTTGTTGTTCGTTTTTTTTTTGGGAGGGGGGGTTGGGGCTGCAAATTTGATAGAATGTGCTGTCATCGGTACGAGTCAATATGCCACGTTTCGGCACTATAGGTTGACGGGATGTGGTTCAATTAGCCGTCCGAATATTTTGCCAGCCACGAACAAAAGCAAAGTAAATATAAAAGATTTTATAAAGAAATAATGATAATTTGAAAATGCTTTATTCAAAACATAACTTGGTTGGGCACAAACACTAACAGATCTTTTTTTTTTTTTTTAAAGAAAAACACATTTCAGACTTCCATGCGATATACAATCTCATAATTATCCTCGTCGTGTATATGCTGAAAAATTGTCTAACCAGAAACAAGAGTAAAGTTAAGCAGGTTGAGAAGGTCAGGCGATGCCGCTGCATAAAAACCTCACGTTTCTCGCAAGGGAAAAAAAAAATTCATTCTCTTTATGACTTTATCTGTTGGCATTATGGTTATGTGGCATTATGGTTATGTGGCACTATGGTTATGTGGCATTATGGTTATGTGGCATTAGGGTTATGTGGCATTATGGTTATGTGGCATTATGGTTATGTGGCATTATCGTTATGTGGCATTACGTTTATGACATTTTAACGTAAGTCTCAATGGGTTCAGTCATCTGAGGGGTACGAAATTTTCTCCCCCCCCCCCCCCCACCCTTTTCCCTTGCATTAAAACAAAGATATTTACTGCGCAACGCATGAAATAACTTTGTATTGCGGGTGTTCTTCCTGTCTTCCCAGTTTTCACAGTTCGTCCATCCTCCACTTCGAACTTCCCCTACAGCAGACGGCTGTAAAACTGCGCGTGCAGCAGACACCTTAATGTCAGGCCACGGAGACAAATCAGTTGGATGGGATAAAAAAAAAATAATAATAAAATATCAGGCGGCTCGGTGGAGGCCGAAGCCGAGCTCGAATTGAAACGTCCATCGGGCCTGCAATGTAAGGTAACACGCTCTGAGGCCGTCTGCTTGTTGCTCGTACAGATCGGCATGTCCCTCGCTATGCCGGGGTCCGACCCGACTCAAAGGCCCGGTGCTATGCGAGGCCAGGGCGAGCTCAAAGGGAGGACGAGCCGCCGAGGGCACGCAGCCGCCGTCATGTGCGACAAATTTGTAACCGTCGTCCCTCCACAGACTTCTGGTCATATTTTTGTATCATCGCGTTTGTTTAGTCAGACGCGGCTTTTTGTTTCTTTGTTTTGCAGCGTGCGTCGTGTTTTGACGGGCCTCACTTGTTTCATCTGACATGCTAGTGAAGCCTTGCACCGTGCATACCCGGAACGTCACGATCCTTTGGACCGTGCGTACCCTGAACGTCATAATCCGTGTCCAGTGCATGCCTCCCGCGTCACAATTCTTCCAATGCGCATAGCTTTAATCCTACAATCCCTACGCGACAACGTTCCAACCACACAAACTTTCCAACCGACAATCATTTCATCTTAACTGTCACCCCTCAATAACACATCATAACCATGCAGTGTGCAATCCTCCCAATACATGGATACCCGGTACCCGCTAATTACCCGGATACCCGATTAAAACCAATATTTAAAAAAATATTTTTAAATGAATTGAATGCGTCTTACGGGAGTCAAGGCGGATGCGTCCGAGCGCGCCCCGAAACACCTAACACGTTGTTATTTTAAAATTGAAACGAATTGATAAGTGACCGGATTGTCCAGTCGGTCAATGACGTCATTTTGTGAGGATTTCAATAAAGAAAACTGGAAATTATATCGTACAAATATCGTGTTTTTTTTTTAATTTCATTTTCTATCTCTGTGCGCATGCTCATTGCGTTTTGTATCTAGCACGTTTTCGTCTTTGACGCGTATTCACGTACACTATGTGTCTAGTCGAAAGAAAATCTCATAAAACTGCTATTTAAAATGTCTTAATACAATTTACTCTAATTAAGGACACCACTTCAAACAAATGAGCAAAGCTTAAAGGTGTGACATACAACACAGTGTAGTCAAAAAATATAATCATTTAAAATAACTTTTCACATATCTTCAATGACTCCCAACACATTTCCTCAACGTGCTCCCTGCTCCGTGGTTCAACGTACACCCTGCTCCGTGATTCAACGTGCACCCTGCTCCGTGATTCAACGTGCACCCTGCTCCGTGATTCAACGTGCACCCTGCTCCGTGGTTCAACGTGCTCCCTGCTCCGTGATTCAACGTGCACCCATCATAGAGTAGTCCTTTACAACCAACTATAAATTGTTTTCTCACAAATCTAACAGCAAGACGGGACAATGAGAGGAAACATACAGCCATTTCAAAGCCATAAGATGGGACAGTGAGAGGAAACATACAGCCATTTCAAAACCATAAGATGGGATAATGAGAGGAAACATACAGCCATTTGTAGATAACTTTTTAAAAAAAAGCATGGTATACAATTTTAATGCCGTGGATCTTGATATGTGGATTTGATATGTGGATCTTGATATGTGGATCTTGCTATGCGGATCTTGATATGTGGATCTTGATATGTGGATCTCCAGCAGATTTCAGCATTGCGGTGGAGCTTAAGACACCCGAAGTCGTGTAGACATGCGTGTGTACGGCGTGTGAGTGTAAGTGTGAGCACGTCGGCGTGCTTGTGCTGATGTGACGATCGTCTGTACGTTATGATGTGTGCGTGCTTTTGAATGTATGTAGGATCGCGTGTGAGAGTGAGCACGTCGGCGTGCTTGTGCTGATGTGACGATCTTCTGTACGTTATGATGTGTGCGTGCTTTTGAATGTATGTAGGATCGCGTGTGAGAGTGAGTGTGTTGCAGGTTCTGAACCCGGGAGGGGAAAAATAAAGGGAGGGGGGATTACTGAAGAGTTCCATATATTAGACCGAAAGCGGGATTAATATGTTTGAAAATTTTGGAACTGTTGTGTGATTCCTGGATCTGCTCTAGATGACTGCACGATTTGATTTCATTAGAAAGTGTACGAGTCATGGTCAGGGTGTATGTTGTTTTTAATCGAAGGGTGCCGTTCGCGGACAATTCACCTAAAGTACAATTTGATGAGAAGTGGGTGCAAAGAAAGGGAGTGTGGCCTGAGGGATGGGGGGGGGGGAAAGCAGACACTCGAGTCGTGAGTAGCGCCCCCCAACAAAAAGAAATCCTGAAGTGGATTGTTTGAGTTGGAATAAAATCCGCAACCACTAGGACACGGCTCCGGGTGTGAGGTCCTGGGATACAATGGACGCTGTGTAGGGGAGGGAACTCCTCGCGGGGGGGGGGGCGAAACTGATAACGGTAGATAGAAGGGGGAGATAACTAGTACGGTATGGAAAAATGTAAGATTTTGGGGAAAAGATAAGCATGCTTGGAGAGTACTACATTTATTTAATTTTTTTTGGTTAATTCTGTTTAATTCCCGTCACTTTAAACCTAGACGTGGTAAAGCCATCACTATTTAATCGTTTTAGCCGAACAATAGAAAATAACCACTTACAAATAAAAAACGTTGTTATGTCCATGAAGTAGAGACTCTGTCTATCGTTGCAAACATGGGTTTAACCTCCTGATATTGACCTTGGTTAAAGCTTAGTTTAAGAAAGATTATCGTTAAGAAAGGATTTCAACAGTCCGGAGCAATAACGTGTTGACGGTCGACGTGGTTGGTCCTTGACCTTTTTATGAAAACAAAAACAACATATTGAACAGTTTAACTCTTTATTATTATAAGTTGTGGTATAAAGCGCTGTACCCCAGCCTAGTGCTATTAATGTTGTTATAAAGCGCTGTACCCCAGCCTAGTGCTATTAATGTTGTTATAAAGCGCTGTACCCCAGCCTGGTGCTATTAATGTTGTTATAAAGCGCTGTACCCCAGCCTGGTGCTATTAATGTTGTTATAAAGCGCTGTACCCCAGCCTAGTGCTATTAATGTTGTTATAAAGCGCTGTACCCCAGCCTGGTGCTATTAATGTTGTTATAAAGCGCTGTACCCCAGCCTGGTGCTATTAATGTTGTTATAAAGCGCTGTACCCCAGCCTAGTGCTATTAATGTTGTTATAAAGCGCTGTACCCCAGCCTGGTGCTATTAATGTTGTTATAAAGCGTTGTACCCCAGCCTGGTGCTATTAATGTTGTTATAAAGCGCTGTACCCCAGCCTAGTGCTATTAATGTTGTTATAAAGCGCTGTACCCCAGCCTGGCGCTATTAATGTATGTTTCAAATTCAATTTCCAAGCAATACCAAGACAAACACACACACACACAAAGTCAACACTAGTATACTGGTCGATGGGACCCGCCAACCTAGGATGGTGGCTCATCAAGGAGATGGAAGTCGTCATTCTAGGATGGGGCTCATCTAGGAGATGGAACTCGTCATTCTAGGATGGGGCTCATCTAGGAGATGGAAATCGTCATTATAGGATGGGGCTCATCAAATAGATGGGAATTGTTAACCTAGAATGGTGGCTCATCTAGGAGATGGAACTCGTCATTCTAGGATGGGGCTCATCAAATAGATGGGAATTGTTAACCTAGGATGGGGCTCATCAAATAGATGGGAATTGTTAACCTAGGATGGTGGCTCATCTAAGGGATGGGACTCGCCAAAATAAGATGGTGGCTCATATAAAAAAATGGGACTCGACAACCTAGGATTGTGGCTCGTCTAAAATATGGGACTCGCCAACCTAGAATGGTGGCTCGTCTAAAATATGGGACTCGCCAACCTAGGATTGTGGCTCGTCTAAAATATGGGACTCGCCAACCTAGAATGGTGGCTCGTCTAAAATATGGGACTCGCCAACCTAGGATTGTGGCTCGTCTAAAATATGGGACTCGCCAACCTAGAATGGTGGCTCATCTAAAAGAATAGACTCATCAACCTAGGATGTTGATTCATCTAAGAGAAGAAAACATCGATTGCAAACATCCGCTACTCTGTGGCCCAAAATAAAAAATCAGCGGTAAAAGGCTATACAGAAAAATCTGGCTGGACATGTGATCCGGACATGTGGTCCGGAATAATAGATTATTTTTGCTCACAGAATGTTCACAATTGGAATTTTCCGGATGGAGTTTCAAAGAACAATCGGACATGAATTTTAAAAATATTTTTGTTGGTTTTATTATTGTTGTTGTTGTTTGTAATAAGGAAAGCCAAAGTGATATCCTAATGTAAATTTAATTTTTAAAATACAATTATATTAACTACCGATTAAAATAATGCTAAAATTATTCCCCCCCCCCCCACCCCCTCAAATCACGAATAAAATTTAAAAAGTAAAACAACGTGATATGAATAGTACAGTTTGAGAACCGCCAGGACAAATAAAAATAGGGTAGATGTAAAAAGCACGGTTGTGACGTCATCATTCCAGCGGATCACGTGATGCGCTGGACAAACTCATTAGGATAAATCATCTACCATAATAATGGTGGTGTTGGTTTTTTTCCCCCCTCCCATTTCAGTCGTCTGAATGGTGCGTAGTCGGATACCATGTTCCCACTCTCAGACAGACAGCACCTGCAAATGGCCGAGGTAAGCTCACCAGCAGCGCGCGCCGCAGGGTGCCCAAGCACGTGCTAATTTGAGCCCCGTGTCCCGGGTTGGATCCCTGGGGACATGAGGGTCTGACACTTCCCTCCTGCGTCACTTCCTTCCACCCCACCCCCCACCCCCCACACACAACTCAATCTCTCACACCGGTTCCTACATTCCCAGCTAACAGAGCTTGAATTCATAGACCTTCCAACATCGTGTGTTCGCTTCGGGTCCATGCATCGCGAGGCTGTGCAGATGCACACGATCAGAGGCGTAACTGGGTTTTTGACGCCCTTGGCTAATTTATTTTTGGCGCCCTTGATATATTGAAAAATTGAAAAATTAGAAATTTAGCGGCGCACTTTTGAACTGGCCCAGGCCGGCGCCCTTGGCAACTGCCCCCAATACCAAGCCGTTGTTACGCCACTGCACACGATCTGTGTGCGCGTCTCCAAACTGTTGAACTATTATTAAGTACATGAAAGAGTCCAAGGGGGAATTCATACCTTAAAGTTTTACGACATCTGGAAGACTTCCGCTCAAAATTCATTGTTAGTGGCGCAAAGTTATACTGACAACTCCTTTGAGTCTTACCTTACAGTTTACGATATTTGCTAGACTGCCACTCAAAATGTATTGTTAGTGGCGCAGATTTATACAGACAACTCCCTTTTAAAAACACGTTTAGACGCCCCAGGTGTTGGAAATAATACCCGGATTAAAATTAAGAAATAATGTATTGATTTCATGAGTTTTTTTTAAGATATGGATGATCTCCCTTTACTCGATTCCGGTATTTTGAATTGATTTTTTAAATTAAAAAATTCCTAATAGAATGAGGTAGAAACTCATCCGTAAGATACAGTACACGGTTCCTCGCGTAATATGTTTCTGAAATTCGTAGAAAGGGACCCGAGGGGCCGAAACTGCCCAAAAGAGTGTTTTGAAACTATACTTATAAATATATATATATTTTTTTTTATTTCCAACGACGCCTAAGTCCAAGCGAGACACTGTACACATATGAGACTGTACACATATGAGACTGTACACATATGAAACTGTACACATATGAGACTGTACACATATGAGACTGTACACAAATGAGAATTTACGCTTATGACACCGTACACACATGACACCGTACACACACACGTCATCTCATCTATTTTTGTCAATGTGTTTATCCTTTGAAATCTTAAGTCATAAAGATAGTTTATACGCGAGTGGTCTGATCGTGGACACCATACCTCTAATTTTAAAAAAAAATTGATTTTTTAACATTTTATTGATTGTTGACATATATATATATATATATGATGTGTAAAGTAAGATGTGATGTGTCTAGTTTTCTGAAGGCGGTGGCACTAAGACAGCGGTTCTCAACCTGGGGGTCGCGACCCCTTTGGGGGTCGAACCACCTTTTCCCAGGGGTCGCCTAAGACCACCGGTAAACACATCTACTCTACAGTTATGAAGTGGCAACGAAAATAATTTTGTGATTGGGGGTCGCAACAACATGAAGAACTGTATTTAAATGGTCGCGGCTTTAGGAAGGTTGAGAACCACTGCTCTAAGACGATACACTTATGATGGTCTCCGATTCAGACACGTATCTCACTGAATGGTCTTAATTCATCAACGCATGCTCTCTTCCTTTAGGGTTGAAAGGTCAATTTGTTACCCTGTAAGTCATTATTAGCAACTCTTGTATGTAAGGGTGTAGAGCTGTGCGCATGTACGAAAATAAAATTCCCAGACGTTAGCACCGATTGGCACTCTAATAAAGTGCGTTACTTGAATTCATGTGAAGTCGGGTGACTTTAGTAGATTGGGACGTTCATGTATTGCCGCCGCCATTGTGTCACGGGTTATTCCTAATCAGGGCCGGCCTTAGGCCCCTGCAACCTATGCGGCGCAATGGGCCCTGCACTTTCATAGGCCCCGCCCCGAATTTATTTTCTAATACAAAATCTTAAAGTTCACGTATTATCCTTATCCTCTATCCAGATTGGTCCCAGCGCAATCCGTTTCGCATAGGGCCCCGCAATTGTTAGGGTCGGCCCTATATATATATATATATACATATAGTCATCGAAAAGTTATAGTCCTTCTGAAATGTCCTAAGCAGTGATAACATTTACCCCCCTCCTCTCCCCCTCCCCCAATCCCCATCTTTCTCAATGACGTGAATCTTATGATGGAAAATTAATTTCAGGTACATCAAAATCTTCCAATATGTTCTTGACATATTCGACACTACACTGACATATTGCCCTCATCTGGCCCACGGGTTTCTGACATATAAGCATTGACACCTTCACCCACCCCACCCATTCCTAATATGAGATTCTGGCAATCCCCCGCCCCTCTGAGAAAACTCACCCCAGGGGTTACCTAGTTTTCAGTTAAAGGCCCAATTAAAAGGGAAACGACTCTAATTGCTGACACCTTCTCTCATTTATTTTGAGATTTCTTCGCCATTATCACACCGCGCCCACCCCACCCCCTCTTCCTCAACCAGCCCACCGCCTCTTCCCGCCCTGCCTTCCCCTGCACCGTGGCTCAAGCAATGACGTGGCGCTGTACTGATTTCCTAAGACCTCCCGTCGTAATGTTCTAATTGCTACTGCCCTACACCGGGAGCTGCGCCCTGGCGTCGACATCCCGCGGGAGGAGGTGAGGACGGACGTATTCCCGGGACCACAGAAGGGCCCTGTGTTCTCGCGCGGCTAAGCCGAATCACTCACTCCCTCCCTCCGCCACCTCAACTTCAAAACACAGAGATAAAATGCTCTATCTTTGCCTCGAGATTGGGGGCCATGAAATACTGGAATAGGTTACCACCCTTAAATTCCTTTTTTTTGTTTTTTGTTTTTTTATAAAAAAATTTTTAAAAGAATTTTCTGAGCGGGACTTGGTAGGCCCCTGGTCAAAACATAAATATTCAGACTCCACGTCCACATCTCTTAGACCGGTGTGCAACTCCATCCATTTATCCGACCAACGACGTCACACAAGGGTAGTTTTTATCTATGCCTCTTAAAAATGTTCCAAATAATGACTTCGAAACCTTTTAGTCTTTTCATAAAACTCATTTTAGTTTGAGAATTTAGTAAGGCATGTTTGGTAAATGGTTTGGGTTTGTTTGTTTGTTTGTTTTTTTTCAATTGATTTTTTAAAGTATTCCGACTCCCACCACAAAAAAAGTAATCGACTCCGCGGTTCTGAACGTGACCCCCCCACAACCCCGTCGTCCTAGAATTATCAGCGGTCCGAAGTTAGCAGCTGGGGTGATAAATTAAGCGCAAGTCTCCACAACAAAGGCGGCTTTATATCACGCATCATTTAAAAACTCATTTGCCTTTCCTGGCCTAAAAAAACCACATTCAAGTTGATTTAATTAATTGGCATTACGTTTTGGGAAGAGAGAAAGAGAGAGAGAGAGAAAATGCTTTTACAGTCGGCTGGATGGGTGTGGTGCATGGTTTTAAAAATAAAAAAAGGGGGCGCGGGATCTTCACTCATGGTGACCTCCAGACACTTAAATGGAATCTTAAAGCGACGCCCATGTTTTTTTTTTTCTTTTTTTTTTTCTTTTCTTTCTATGAATCTTCTAATATTTCGTGATATGCGCTGGCTGAATGAACGCACAGAACTGTAGATCTCTTGTGTGTCTTTAGATCTTCACCACTCGCACACAGATGGGTTAAGCGCTGGTTGATCGAACGCACTAAAGATCCTTTTGTGTGTTTTTAGATACTGAACACACACGAAGATGGAGTTAAAACAAGAATCTTTTTTTTGTTTTTTTTAAGTTTATTTTGTTGAAACTGAGAAACGTAAAAAAAAAAAAAAAAAAATTATTTGCAAATATATTTTATGACTGAAAAAAAAAACAAGTTTCTTATAGCTTTAAAATGTATTACAATATTTTTGCGATTTTGGGTAAAAATTGAAGGGTTTGCAAAAATAGTGTTTTAAATCAGAGATACATTTTTAAAAATAAATACAATTGTGATCAGCAAAAACATACTGAGTGATGTGTTTTATTTATAGAAAAATTGACGTCATGATGTTTACATTGTTATTACAATGACGTCACGGTGTCGCTTTACTCTCTCTCTCACTATATCTCTCTCCCCCCACACACACTCTTATTCTCTCTCTCTATCCTCTCTCTCTCTCTCTCTCCTCTCTCTCCTCGCTCTCTCTCTCCTCTCTCTCTCCTCTCTCTCTCTCCTCTCTCTCTCTCCTCTCCTCTCTCTCTCTCCTCTCTCCTCTCGCTCTCTCCTCTCTCTCTCTCTCCTCTCTCTCTCTCTACTCTCTCTCTTTTTCTCCTCTCTCTCTCCTTCTCTCTCCTGTCTCTCTCTCTCCTTTCTCTCTCTCTCACCTCTCTCTCTCTCTCCTCTCTCTCTCTCCTCTCTCTCCTCTCTCTCTTCTCTCCTCTCTCTCTCCTCATCTCTCTCTCCTCTCTCTCTCCTCTCTCTCTCCTCTCTCTCCTCTCTCTCTCCTCTCTCTCTCTCATCTCCCTCTCTCTCTCCTCTCTCTCTCTCCTCTCTCTCTCTTCTCTCTCTCCTCTCTCTCTCTCCTCTCTCTCTCTCCCTCTCTCTCTCTCATCTCTCTCTCTCTCCTCTCTCTCTCTCCCCCCTCTCTCTCTCTCTCCTCTCTCTCTCTCCCCTCTCTCTCTCTCTCCTCTCCCTCTCTCTCTCTCCTCTCTCTCTCTCTCCCTCTCTCTCTCATCTCTCTCTCTCTCTCCTCTCTCTCTCTCTCCCCTCTCTCTCTCCTCTCTCTCCCTCTCTCTCTCTCTCCTCTCTCTCTCTCTCTCTCTCTCTCCTCTCTCTCTCCCTCTCTCTCCCTCTCTCTCTCTCTCCTCTCTCTCTTTCTCTCCTCTCTCTCTCTCCTCTCTCTCTCCTTTCTCTCTCTCCTCTCTCTCTCTCCTTTCTCTCTCTCACCTCTCTCTCTCTCCTCTCTCTCCTCTCTCTCTTCTCTCTCTTCTCTCCTCTCTCTCTCCTCTCTCTCTCTCTCTCTCTCTCTCTCTCTCTCTCTCTCTCTCCTCTCTCTCCTCTCTCTCTCCTCTCTCTCTCTCCTCTCCCTCTCTCTCTCTCTCCTCTCTCTCTCTCTCTCCTCTCTCTCTCTTCTCTCTCTCTCCTCTCTCTCTCTCTCCTCTCTCTCTCTCTCCTCTCTCTCTCTCCTCTCTCTCTCTCATCTCTCTCTCTCTCTCCTCTCTCTCTCTCCCCTCTCTCTCTCTCTCCTCTCTCTCTCTCCCCTCTCTCTCTCTCTCTCCTCTCTCTCTCTCTCTCCTCTCTCTCTCCTCTCTCTCTCTCTCCCTCCTCTCTCTCTCCTCTCTCTCTCTCTCTCTCCTCTCTCTCTCTCCTCTCTCTCTCTCTCTCAAACTTTTATTCTTTCTGGATTTTACTGTCTCTCTTTTTTTTTCTCAGTCTCACACGCTCTTTCTGACTCTTTTTCTCCCTCTTATACACACTCTTATTCTCTCTTTCACTCTCTCTCTCTCTCTCTCTCTCATACTCTCTATCTGTATATGATTATATTTAGTTCTTCAGTTAGAGCAGCGGTTCTCAACCGGGGGGGGGGGGGGGTGTCGCGACCCCTTTCGGGGTCAAACTACCCTTTTTATAAGGGGTCGCCTATGACCATTGGAAAACACATACTATACAGGTATGAAGTACTAAGGAAAATAATTTTTATGTTTGGGGGGTCGCCACAACACAAAGAACTGTATTAAAGTGTCGCAGCATTAGAAAGGTTGAGAACCACTGAGTTTAGAGCTTCGGTTATAGCTATTGCTTAAGTTTTATTTATAGATTGAGTCACGCCTTGGTTTGATAATAGTAGCTTTTATTTTGCATCGCATCTCACGACAGCTCAAGCCAGTGTGAGCACCGTCAGAACGCGCCGTGACGATATCACAATTAGAAGCTTTTTTTACAGTAAGTACGGTATTCATTTCAGATGGTCTGGGTCAGGACAAGTACGGTGAAAATAAATGGGTCTCCAAACTTTAAAAACCCTTTCCGATTCTATCCAGCTGAAGTGTGACGTCATTTCGTCTATTTAAGACTATGACCACCCACCGAGGTATTCTTAATTTTAATGGCACATGGGGAAAACCCCTTTATGTATCACACTAAGATGTATCACACTTAAGTTATATTTGAACTTTTAAATCATAACAGTTATTGAGTTGCTAATATTTATATTAAACCAGGGGCCGCCACAACCTGTGCTAATCTAATAAGGGCAACCTTCAAAGCTTCTAAAACAAATGAAGTTTATTATACGCCCCCCACCCCCCACACACACACACTCCCACGTTTCTTCACAATTTTTTCTGTTTTAATAAAATAACGTTCGAATATTAGGTAAACATCCCTCGACCCCCCCCCCCCCAACAGCTTCTTTTTTTTTTTTTTCACACATACGCAAACTATTGGGTCTTTTTTTAGTGCATCTTTAACACACTACAATTACTAAATTCAGTGAAACGAACCATTTTTTTTTAAAAATTACTTATAATGTTCGCACGATAAAATTTTCTTCAAATTTTCCCTAAATTTGCGTCAAATATTCGTCAAATTTCTTGTGTTACAACATAATGCGTCCTAAAAGAAATTAGAGCGTAGACATTTTGTAAAAAAAAAAAAAAAAAAAAAAAAAACCAACAAATGTGGCTCATTTCACTGAGTCAATGTTTACGAAAATGTTAGTCTATATTCAAGATGAAGCGTTTGATTGATTTATCGATTTCTTTTGAAATGATATCGCTTACCAATGATTAATTTGGATAATCATTTATCATTTTTTAATTTTTTTTTTTTTTTAAATTTACTTTTTTTTTTTTTTTTTTTTTTTTTTTTTTGAAGTCTCTTATTATTGAATTTGATCGATTTCAAATATTGCAACTAATCCTCTACTTCCCCGGGTGAATTTCTCCCCTATGCCGTTTGAGAAATTATTAGAAATAAAAATTCCCATGGTTTTGACATCGAAGCTTTGAACTTTTAAAATTACCGTATTTGCATGCCGGTGTGTGCAGGGCGCACGTTATTCCATCGCACAATTCACCGGAAATATTGCGTGCGTTTTACGGGCTACGCGCCGACAATCGTAATTATTTAAAAATGAACGTGTCGTTTACGCCGGCAAATACGGTATTCAAATTGGGTCGGATTTTAAAAGAATATTAAGCATGCTTTCTTGAATACTGCGTATAGACTGTGACAACCCACCAGCAAGGTTTACATATAAAATGACTTTTCGGTATAATTTTGAAGGATTTTTGAACTAGGCAAAATATTATACAACAAAAAACGTACACACATTCAAAAGCCCTTTCATTAGCGCTGGTTTGCACCCCCCCCCCCCCCCCCGCCCCCCGGGGCCGCATCGATTTTTGAAAACTTTTTATAATAATAATAATGGTATTTTTGTATTTTTATTTAAAATTTTAAAAAAAAAAGAAGCCGTTTCCAGTTTTTTTCATTCTCCATCCGATTCGCTTTTTAACTTCTCTATAAATAAACGAATACAGAAATATATAGCATTGAAATATGACGTCCTTGGTATTTCAGAAAAGTTCTTGGCCTCATTGTTATGACGACAATGTGACGTCCTTGTTAATTGAAAGTGGGTGATCGTGAGGTCGCGCCGACGTAACGAAAGGGCAACCCCCAAAAAAAATAAAAATTAAATGAAGTTTTATGATCATTAGTTTCTCTCACAATATAATTGGAGACCACTGGTCAGACCTTGCATAACCACAAAAGGAATGTTGTGTTGACCATCTGCAACTCATTAATGTTAACTAAATGGAGAACAGAAGCATCTCTTACCTGATACAGACAGGTCCATGCTCTCTCCGCCCATGGCAGGATTGGGTCCGTACGGGCTCTGGTCACTGCTGGAGGGTGGGGACATCGACTGAAGCGACCCCGTGCTGCCCGCCGGCGACAGCGGCTGCTGTTTGACCCCTACTGGATAACCTCCCCTGGCCGTCTGGCCACCCCACTGGTACAGCCCGTGTACCATGTTGCCGCCCGGCCCGCCTATAGGCGTGGCGTAGTCCCGACCATACATGGGCTGCTGGTCACGGTGGTACATAGGATCACGTAAGGATTCCGACACAGTGTCACGCGAGTACGCCGAGGCGCTGTCACGTAGACTACTGGGATCTTTAGAATACGCCCCCGAATCTCTCATTTGATAAGAGGATAAAACGTCTCTCGGCATAGGCGTTTCTCTCGTCGAATAACCGGACGGGCTGCTACCGGTGTATTTGTTTGCCATAGAGTTTAATGTATCACGTGACGTGTTGATGTCTGAAGATGGGGAAAGGAGTCCTTCTCTAGAGCTCGGGGCCGACCCCGAGACCCCGGCTGCCGTCGTGGGATCCCGTAATGAATTTTCTGAGGGATTCGTGTCACGCATGAGTAATGAATGTGTGTCTCTCGTCATGGGGTCCCTCATGGACGACCCCATTACCTCCCGGTCGTAGGACGGAGGAGTTATCGTTGGCGTTGACGATGTTGGAGGAGGAAACCCACCGGAAGTGCTGCCGGAGCCCAAACCCCCGAGGCCGTAGTCGCCGTTGCCCATCGAGGATCCCATTGCGTTCATACCCGACAGGCTGTGGTGAAAACCGGACATGCCGGCAGACGACATGTTGTGTACGTTCGACATTCCCTGGAAGTTGGACATGCTTGGCAGCCCGGCGCCCATGTTGGACATCGACGCCATGCTCGGCAAGCTGGAGACCGGGGACTGGAACCCGGGCATCGCGCACGCGCCCTGTGCGTATCTGTTGTACGAGACGTAATTCGGAGCCATGCCCATCTGCTGCATCGTGTTGCTGGCCATCATCTGCTGGGAGTAAGGGTCGTACGATGACATCTGGCCGTTCGGCATGCCGCACGACATGTTCATGGACGACATCCCAGAGTTGTGCGGGTTCATGAAGTCATAGTGCCCCATCATCGGACCTCCCCCTCCCATGCCGTTGAGCATCCCGAACGGTTTTAAGGCCTGGCACTTCCTTCGGAACCCACGAGGTCTACGCCTAAACGACCCCTCCTCGAACATGAATTCCGCCGCCGGGTCAATCGTCCAGAAGTGACCCTTTCCGGGACGTCCGATCCCTTTCGGGAGCTTGATGAAACATTCATTGAGGGACAGGTTATGTCTCACAGAGTTCTTCCAGCCCTGGTAGCTCCCCCGAAAGAATGGGAACCGCTGCTGTAGAAACTGGTAGAT
Organism: Omphiscola glabra; assembly: GCA_964017045.1. NCBI lineage: Eukaryota > Metazoa > Mollusca > Gastropoda > Lymnaeidae > Omphiscola > Omphiscola glabra. The sequence goes on from OZ024800.1 coordinate 38,547,772, forward strand.
TTCGCTGAGCGTGCATCTCTTCGTAGGGGACGACTGTATGGCCATCACAATTAAGGCGATGTAGGAATAAGGCGGTTTTTCAGAACGTCGCACCCCGACCCCAGACTTTTTGCCGCCCTTGCCCTCGTCCTCACCGGGACTTTCCGGTGGGTTCGTCGTCGTGCTCGGGGATTCGTCCTCGCTGTCGGCGTCATCGTTCCCGCCGACGCCGTTGCTCGGGGTTCCGCTAGATGTTATTCCGCCGACTCCGCCGGGGACCTTCACCTCCATCTTCGCGGCAGCCATGTTTTTCATCTCGCAGAGGTCATGGCCGTTGGAGACCGGCAAGATGGCGACGTGCTCATAGTGCTTCAGCGACTGCTCGTACGGTTTCAGCACATGGTCGTAAGATTTGGGGTGCGAGTCGTACGGCTTGGGGTCGTACGTCTTGGGGTCGTACGTCTTGGGGTCGTACGTCTTGGGGTTGGGGTCGTACGCCTTAGGGTTGGGGTCGTACGCCTTGGGGTGCGGCTCATATTGTTTTAAAGGCTGGTCGTAAGGCTTGAGGTGGCCTTCGTAGGCCTTCAAATGCGAGTCGTACTGCTTGATGTGGTTTTCGTAGGACTTCAGCGTCGAGTCGTAGGCCTTGAGTCCCTGGTCGTAGGGCTTCATGGACGTATCGTACGGCTTCATGGACGTGTCGTACGGCTTGTGGTCAAGCAGACACTCCATGTTGAGAAGGCGGCTACGACAGAACGGGTTCGAGTTTTTGTAAGTATGGATGACGTGACGTCAAAAACTGGAGTTCAGCTCCTGGTGTATCCTAGTAGATTCATGGCGGCCACAATTACCACTGAAATATATCAGCAAAAGAAAAAAAAATTTTTAGTAAAGATCTCTTGAAATTCGTGGGGAAGATAACATCAAAGAGTGGACGGGATTAAAACATAGGCGAGGCTATGCGTAGTGCGGAAAACAGAGAGGAATGGAGAAGGATAGTTTTTCAAGTCATCTGTGGCGCCCCAACGGTCCAAGGACTAGGGGACATCTGTGGCGCCCCAACGGTCCAATGACTAGGGGACATCTGTGGCGCCCCAACGGTCCAAGGACTAGGGGACATCTGTGGCGCCCCAACGGTCCAAGGACTAGGGGACATCTGTGGCGCCCCAACGGTCCAAGGACTAGGGGACATGATGATAATGATGCTGAATTATAAGGGCGTCGTCCATAATGTACGTCATGCTATTTTTGGACGATTTATACTGTCATCCCCCTGTCACAACCTGTCACAAATCTCGCCACCCCTTCGCGCCCCGCCCCCCCCCCAAAAAAACCCCCAACAAAAAAACTACGTCAAACTTTTGAACAAAGAAATTGTTGAAATAATTAATTATCACCTAATTAAAATTTAAACTAAAATACAACTCCACTATGAAACTATTTCATTTATAGAAGTGACATCTTCTGTCAGAATACATCCATCACAACAGATAGATCAACATCACTGTCAGTCAGTAGTTTTTACATGTATGATAAAAGAATATAAACATGTGTGACGTACCCACACAATATTTGCCCCCCCCCAACCCCACTGTCTCACAAACTGTCCCACTTTCTGAGACCACCTGCCCCTCCCCCCACTTTATGAACGGTCCCCTAACTTAACTCCCACTTTGAAATAATCAGTTCAAAGAATAAATAAAAAGATTAAAAATTAATTAAAATTGCAGAACCACTTTGTCTATAAACTAACGAATAAAAATTCAACCGGGTTTTTTTCTCCAGAAAGTAATTACGGCAACTTCAATAAACTTTTTTTTCAAAAATGAAAAATGTTTATTGGCGCCTAAATTCCCCCCCCCCCCCCCCCCCCCAGGGCGTCAAATACTATTTTGATTTCATGTTTAATTTGTCATCAATTTCTCTGTATTACTTTACAACCATTCACTTGCTAATGTGACGTGATAATAAGACTTGTTAACATAAATTGATAATATGACTTGTTAACATAAATTGATAATATGACTTGGTAATATCCGTAATGCTCACACACACACGAGACCAAATCTATATCATTCACTTATTCGTAAGCTTAGTCTTAGAAGGTGTAAAATGTGACTAAGATAGAAACGTATATCTAAGACATTGGGTCTGTGGATGGAATACTATTTTTAAAAGTTCAACTCTAAGAGCATATCTGTCAGCTCTTTCTCTATATGTCATATGTCATGAACCGCTCTTAATTTTTTTTTTATTCCACTTATATTAATTGTACTGGATTTTCTTATTTGTATGTTTTCAGTTTCAATTTTATCAACATTCTCATGTTTGTCTGCAGACGTCGATTTATAAAGGGTTATAAAAGGCGGGTGATAAATAAATAACACGTGGGATGTGATTTAATAAAGGGATATTATATCCACATATGTAAGATAATAGGTGTATATAGTGGATACAATGTATTTTTCTTACTAAAATAAAACTGTGGTATAATTTTTTTTTAAAAAACTGGCTTTCGTGTACGGTAAATTTGTTTTAATGTTTACAATAGAATACGTGTAAAAACAGTCTCAACATGATAACAGTTAACTAAGCTTGTTGTTCTTCTAATTAATAATTTGCTGTTTTGTTATCAGGGCGTTTCCTTAATTAAAAAAAAATAAAACAACAACAAAACACACATATTGGTTTTAACATTGAAAAATCAAGACTCGATAAATGTTATTCAAAGTTGATGAATACTTATATAATAAAGATTGCTTGATATTTTTTCTTTAAAGACATAATTTTTTTTATTAAAGACTTAAGGAAAAACATGTAATTTTGTCAATTTTTTTTTATACAAATTCTTAAACTGACCCCAACCCCCCACCCCCCACCCCACCAAAATACCTGCAATTTATGAAGATTTATGGTGAATTTAAATCAAGACATAACTAATAAATTTTTGATCAGGTCCCTGGTGGAATTTCGAATCTTGTCAACCGATGCACCAAACGTTAAAATTGGGTGCAAACATCGATCTTATGACAGTATTCGATCAGTGTGACAGGGTGTATTTAATATTACATAATTAGATGACATCTCGCGGCGTCCTGGTCGAAAATACCACCACCCCCACCAACCCTCCCCCGACGTCACATGTTTATTTTCTTCATCTCAGATCGGATGGCCATTATTTTGCTTATCTCCCTCCGCATACGTCCCATGTTACATAAGTATGTGTCCGTGTCATACAACCGTACTCCGATGCTACATAACTATGTATGCATGCCATATCCCCGTATAAGCGTTGCATGTATTCTGTGTAAGCAGATCAATTAATTATTCATAATATATAACATGTTGGTTTTTTTACCCATTTTTTTTAAATAATACATTTTTGAAGTAAAAATAAAATAACCTCTACACAATATTTTGAAACGTTTAACTTTTGATTCGACTTTTCAAGTGTTCAAACGAAAAGTGTTAAAACAGGTGTTATTTATTGTTATTGTTACATATGTTATTATAGATTATTTTTTTTTATACTGTTCCACAATACAAAATTAATTTTTTTAAATCCTGAAAATTTTAACTTAAATATCTGCAAATTCTGAACTTGGTCGACACGAAGAGTTACAAAGCCCATGGCCAATGATACATTTTTGTACTTTGAAATGAGCCCTAAAAGAAATGCGAAGGACCGTGTTGTAGCTGTGTTAAGGATATAGTTGAACAAGGTATGCGGACGCTTGAGTTGAGAAACAGGACAATAGGACAAGAGCTCTTCGGCTAAGAGCCTTCCTCACCAGGAAGGACAGATAAAAATAGGACACGAAATAGAACCAGGTTTAAGAAGTTGTCCTCATTGTCCTCTTTCTTAATTCAACGTTTCCAGATAACTGGTTCAACGATGTCCTTAATGAACCCTAAATGGTAAAATGTTGGTTTTAAAATATGATTGTCTTAATGAATGAATTGACAACGTAGCCGGTTGGTATGAGTTTATTTGGGTCGCATCATTGACTTTCTGACGGTCAAGTCAAGTCAAGTCTTATTGACTATTTTCATCATGACCAAACGTCTTGACCAATCAAGAGCTGTTGGGGGTGGGGGTCTCCTGAACTGGGGGTCGCGTGATTGTCACCCTTGACATTGATGCTTGGAGGCAAATATTTCTCTTTAAAAGAATTCATCGTCGAAAAAAAGGACACAGTAACATTTTTGACAGCCTGCGACACGAAGGGAGTCTGCCTCACGAAGTTAAGTGGGCTTATTTTTGACCACATCTTCTAGCGTGAGAGTCGGCGAGAGTCATGCGAGGGTCAGCGAGTGCCCTCATGAGTCAGCAAGAATCAGGCAGTGAGTGTGTTGCAGTGGCAGTCATAGCAGTCAGAAATGAACTCAATGTTTATAAACATTCTTGGATAGTGAATAAGAAAGTCAAACTTCTAGACAGATCATATAAACTAGACAGATTATATAAACTAGACAGATCATATAAACTAGACAGATTATAAAAACTAGACAGATTATATAAATGTAGTTTGTCTAAAAATATCATTAAATATGGGAGGGGGGGGGGATATCTCATAATTTGCTGTTGACAAAATAAATAAATAAACTCAGTAATATCAGAGCCAATCAGAAATCAGGACATGACGCATATAAAGGACAAGAATGCTATATTTAGAATAATACACGTGGATATTTAATCGTATAGGCAGCTAAGTCGTCTACTTCATATATGCACTCTATATGTGCAATTTAAATATACACTTCCTATATACACTTCATATGAACACTTCATCGCGTTGAAGCCTCATTTTCAGCGAGGATCTAAACATAACAATGCTACATCTTCTCTGGGCGAACATCACTGACCCAACAGAAAGCTCCCCTGCATGTGTGTATAGAGACCTGAATTCTTGCTATCCAATTAAGTATGTGTTTAAAGTCTTCAATTCTTGCTATCCAACGAGGTCTATGTTTAAGTCTTTAATTCTTGCTATCCAATTAAGTATGTGTTTAAAGTCTTCAATTCCTGCTATCAATTTATAGGTCTATATATAGAGTCGTCAATTCTTGCTATCCAATTAATTCTGTGTTTAAAATCTTCAATTCTCGCTATCCAATTAGGTCTGTGTTTAAAGTCTTCAAATCTTACTATCCAATTAAGTCTGTGTTTAAAGTCTTCAATTCTTGCTATCCAATTAGGTCTGTGTATAGAGTACTCAATTCTTGCTATCCAATTAAGTCTGTATTTAAAGTCTTCAATTATTGCTATTTAACGAGGTCTGTGTTTAAAGTCTTCAATTCTTGCTATCCAACGAGGTCTGTGTTTGAAGTCTTCAATTCTTGCTATCCAATAATTAGGTCTGTGTTTAAATTTTCGACTGAAATCATAACATGGCTTTTATTGCTGGTGGTAATTTAATTAAATTTAGCAGACGGTTTGGTTCTTTTTAAATAGAGGGATGGGGCCAGTTTCATGCTGAGACATACCTTGTCTTTTCTTTATAAAATGAGAAAATACTAAAACATAATACTCTGTATCGTCTCAAGATAAACCATGTAGCACATCAACTTTAGCTGTGTAACATCTTAAATTTAACTGCCTAGCACCATACATTTAACAGCGTAGCACCAGAAACTCAAACAACGTGGCACCTCATATATTATACTGAATAGCACATCAATCTTCTATAGCACCTCAACTTCTATAGCACCTCAATCTTCTATAGCACCTCAACTTCTATAGCACCTCAAACTTCTATAGCACTTCAAACTACTATAGCACCTCAAACTTCTATAGCACCTCAAACTTCTATAGCACCTCAATCTTCTATAGCACCTCAACTTCTATAGCACCTCAATCTTCTATAGCACCTCAACTTCTATAGCACCTCAAACTTCTATAGCACTTCAAACTACTATAGCACCTCAAACTTCTATAGCACCTCAAACTTCTATAGCACCTCAAACTTCTATAGCACCACAACTTCTATATCACCTCAAACTTCTATAGCACCTCAAACTTCTATATCACCTCAAACTTCTATAGCACCTCAAACTTCTATAGCGCCTCAAACTTCTATAGCACCTCAAACTTCTATAGCACCTCAAACTTCTATAGCACCTCAAACTTCTATATCACCTAAAACTTCTATAGCACCTCAAACTCCTATAGCACCTCAAACTTTTATAGCACCTCAAACTTCTATAGCACCACAACTTATATATCACCTCAAACTTCTATAGCACCACAACTTATATATCACCTCAAACTTCTATAGCACCACAACTTCTATATCACCTCAAACTTCTATAGCACCTCAAACTTCTATATCACCTCAAACTTCTATAGCACCTCAAACTTCTATATCACCTAAAACTTCTATAGCACCTCAAACTCCTATAGCACCTCAAACTTTTATAGCACCTCAAACTTCTATAGCACCACAACTTATATAGCACCTCAAACTTTTATAGCACCTCAAACTTCTATAGCACCACAACTTATATAGCACCTCAAACTTCTATAGCACCACAACTTATATAGCACCTCAAACTTCTATAGCACCTAAAACTTATATAGCACCTCAAACTCCTATAGCACCTCAAACTTCTATAGCACCTCAAACTTCTATAGCACCTCAAACTTCTAACTTTTCATTTGAAATGTCCAACCCGTGCCCTATTATGTTATCAACAATGGCTAATTATTTCATTGTAGACATAACTTTGTTTTCTTCTATAACATTCAACACTTGCTTTAAAACAACTCAGACGAAAATGCCAACGTTCTAAGACATACGAGCTGTTCCATTCGAGTTGGTTGGTGTACAGACCTTCCGTTTCATCACCTTTGACCTCCCCACCTTTTCTCCTCCCAAGCAACCTCTCTTACATCACATAAAATATAAAATAAAAAACCCGTTAAATATCCCCCCCGCTCGCATCCATCACGAATCCACCCTTCTCCTTAAACCCTGGGCGTTCAAATTTTATGCGTGAAGTGAGCCTTGTGTTTTATCAGCCCCCGGGCAGCCACTGCCTCGGTACATGACATCATCTTGCTCACGGGAAGATAATCCACGTACACTCGAAGAGGCAGTTGTGTGCCCATGGGTTTCCCTCTCTAAACGTTAAAATATCAGAGTCGCACCGCCATTAGCGTAACGGTTGGGGGGGGGGGGGGATTTTCAAAGGTGGTTTGTGGCTTTTTGAAGACGCAAGCTCAGCGCATTAAGACACGGCCTACACAATTGTATTAGAAGAAAGCTCTACACACACAAATTAGGACAAACCTCATAGATCCTGGTACACGCATTTATTCCTTGTGTGGAACTCACTTGATGACCCCCAAAACCGAGTAGGGCAGCCGAAAAGTAGGGTGGAAAAGAGAAAAAAGCGCCACCTGGTGTACATTTTAGAAGTTTCACGACCTTTTCCGGTCGTTAGATGGGACAATTATGGGACAAATGTGGGACAAATGTACTTTACCAGAGAGCATTTGAAGAGGCGTTTCAAATAATTTTAACATGTTTGTGTGTTGTGTTGTGCTGTGTTGTGCTGTGTTGTGTTGTGTTGCGTCTCACCATTCTTCTCGGCATTATAATACACATTCACTAATTGAACTTTCTCTGTCTATGACATGCGTGACAGAAATCAGATCTCCGCAAGACACTGGTGTGCCCACCCCCTCCCCCCTTCCCCACAAGAGGAGTAAAAGCCCAAATTATATTTGGACACGTGAATGTGATAAACCTGTGTTGCTAGGAATGGGATACTGGTCAGCATTGTACCTAAGCTGTCTGTGATAACAGGAAGTGTTTCCACAAGGAGAGTTAGTATGGTTCACAACAGCGTGGCATGCCGCCATTTAAGCATGACAACTTTGAAGTAGTAGTACAACGCAGTGCGCTCTGACTTATAAATCATATGACACTGTCAAACATCATATGGTGCTGTCAAACCAGGTGTAATGCTGTCTTTCTTAAAACATTATTTAATCTTTGAAATTTTTTTGTAATCAAAATAGTTTTGAATCCATATTTTAGTTTAAACAATGAATTAGGCTGGGGCCACTGTCATGGTAGTTTTATTATGGTGACACCTAATAGCTACGTCTCTTTAATAGTTATATGTGGCTCATAACTACGTCTCTTGATTAGTTATATGCGGCTGAAGCTACGTCTCTTTAATAGTTATATGTGGCTCATAACTACGTCTCTTGATTAGTTATATGCGGCTGAAGCTACGTCTCTTGATTAGTTGTATGTGGCTCATAACTACGTCTCTTGATTAGTTATATGTGGCTGATATAAATAGCTACGTCTCTTGATTGGTTATATGCGGCTTACGCTACGTCTCTTGATAGGTTATATGCGGCTTATTTTCATTACGTCTCTTGATTAGTTATATGTGGCTAATAGCTACGTCTCTTGATTAGTTCTGTGTGGCTAATAGCTACGTCTCTTTAATAGTTATATGTGACTAATAGCTACGTCTCTTGATTAGTTATATGTGACTGATAGCTACGTCTCTTGATTAGTTACAATGTGGCTGATAGCTACGTCTCTTGATTAGTTATATGCGGCTGAAGCTACGTCTCTTGATTAGTTGTATGTGGCTCATAGCTACGTCCTCTTGATTAGTTATGTGTGGCTAATATCTACGTCCCTTGATTATTATTTTATGTGCATGAAGACCTGTAATCTGACACTGCCCCCGCCCCGTTTTTTTGTCTTCCCCTCTCCCCCCACGCCCAAGCAAAAAGCACACAGAAGCACAACAGGAGAATGTCTAATGGTTGAAACAATTGTCATTGTTTATTAATTGATGTTTGTATTACCATTCAGACTGTACCAGATGCATCAGTCAAGGCCGACTGTACCAGATGCATCAGTCAAGGCCGACTGTACCAGATGCATCAGTCAAGGCCGACTGTACCAGATGCATCAGTCAAGGCCGACTGTACCAGATGCATCAGTCAAGGCCGACTATACCAGATGCATCAGTCAAGTCAGACTGTACCTGATGTATCAGTCAAGGCCAACTGTACCAGATGCATCAGTCAAGTCAGACTGTACCTGATGTATCAGTCAAGGCAGACTGTACCAAATGTATCAGTTAGTGTAGATTGTACCAGATGTATCAGTCAATGTATACTGTGCCAGATGTATCAGTCAATGCAGACTGTACCAGATGCATCAGTCAAGTCAGACTGTACCAGATGCATCAGTCAAGGCCGACTGTACCAGATGCATCAGTCAAGGCCGACTGTACCAGATGCATCAGTCAAGGCCGACTATACCAGATGCATCAGTCAAGTCAGACTGTACCTGATGTATCAGTCAAGGCCAACTGTACCAGATGCATCAGTCAAGTCAGACTGTACCTGATGTATCAGTCAAGGCAGACTGTACCAAATGTATCAGTTAGTGTAGATTGTACCAGATGTATCAGTCAATGTATACTGTGCCAGATGTATCAGTCAATGCAGACTGTACCAGATGCATCAGTCAAGGCCGACTGTACCAGATGCATCAGTCAAGGCCGACTATACCAGATGCATCAGTCAAGTCAGACTGTACCTGATGTATCAGTCAAGGCCAACTGTACCAGATGCATCAGTCAAGTCAGACTGTACCTGATGTATCAGTCAAGGCCGACTGTACCAGATGCATCAGTCAAGTCAGACTGTACCAGATGCATCAGTCAAGGCCGACTGTACCAGATGCATCAGTCAAGTCAGACTGTACCTGATGTATCAGTCAAGGTAGTCTGTACCGGATGCATCAATCAAGGCAGACTGTACCAGATGCATCAGTCAATGCCGACTGTACCAGATGCATCAGTCAAGGCCGACTGTACCAGATGCATCAGTCAAGGCCGACTGTACCTGATGTATCAGTCAAGGCCGACTGTACCAGATGCATCAGTCAAGGCCGACTGTACCAGATGCATCAGTCAAGTCAGACTGTACCAGATGCATCAGTCAAGGCCGACTGTACCAGATGCATCAGTCAAGGCCGACTGTACCAGATGCATCAGTCAAGGCCGACTATACCAGATGCATCAGTCAAGTCAGACTGTACCTGATGTATCAGTCAAGGCCAACTGTACCAGATGCATCAGTCAAGTCAGACTGTACCTGATGTATCAGTCAAGGCAGACTGTACCAAATGTATCAGTTAGTGTAGATTGTACCAGATGTATCAGTCAATGTATACTGTGCCAGATGTATCAGTCAATGCAGACTGTACCAGATGCATCAGTCAAGTCAGACTGTACCAGATGCATCAGTCAAGGCCGACTGTACCAGATGCATCAGTCAAGGCCGACTGTACCAGATGCATCAGTCAAGGCCGACTATACCAGATGCATCAGTCAAGTCAGACTGTACCTGATGTATCAGTCAAGGCCAACTGTACCAGATGCATCAGTCAAGTCAGACTGTACCTGATGTATCAGTCAAGGCAGACTGTACCAAATGTATCAGTTAGTGTAGATTGTACCAGATGTATCAGTCAATGTATACTGTGCCAGATGTATCAGTCAATGCAGACTGTACCAGATGCATCAGTCAAGGCCGACTGTACCAGATGCATCAGTCAAGGCCGACTATACCAGATGCATCAGTCAAGTCAGACTGTACCTGATGTATCAGTCAAGGCCAACTGTACCAGATGCATCAGTCAAGTCAGACTGTACCTGATGTATCAGTCAAGGCCGACTGTACCAGATGCATCAGTCAAGTCAGACTGTACCAGATGCATCAGTCAAGGCCGACTGTACCAGATGCATCAGTCAAGTCAGACTGTACCTGATGTATCAGTCAAGGTAGTCTGTACCGGATGCATCAATCAAGGCAGACTGTACCAGATGCATCAGTCAATGCCGACTGTACCAGATGCATCAGTCAAGGCCGACTGTACCAGATGCATCAGTCAAGGCCGACTGTACCTGATGTATCAGTCAAGGCCGACTGTACCAGATGCATCAGTCAAGGCCGACTGTACCAGATGCATCAGTCAAGTCAGACTGTACCAGATGCATCAGTCAAGGCCGACTGTACCAGATGCATCAGTCAAGGCCGACTGTACCAGATGCATCAGTCAAGGCCGACTATACCAGATGCATCAGTCAAGTCAGACTGTACCTGATGTATCAGTCAAGGCCAACTGTACCAGATGCATCAGTCAAGTCAGACTGTACCTGATGTATCAGTCAAGGCAGACTGTACCAAATGTATCAGTTAGTGTAGATTGTACCAGATGTATCAGTCAATGTATACTGTGCCAGATGTATCAGTCAATGCAGACTGTACCAGATGCATCAGTCAAGGCCGACTGTACCAGATGTATCAGTCAATGCAGCCTGTGCCATATGTATCAGTCAATGTAGTCTGTACCGGATGCATCAATCAAGGCAGACTGTACCAGATGCATCAGTCAAGGCAGACTGTACCAGATGTATCAGTCAAGGCAGACTGTACCAGATGTATCAGTCAATGCAGACTGTACCAGATGTATCAGTCAAGGCAGACCGTACAGGATGTATCAGTCAAGGCAGACTGTACCAAATGTATCAGTTAGTGTAGATTGTACCAGATGTATCAGTCAATGTATACTGTGCCAGATGTATCAGTCAATGCAGACTGTGCCAGATGTATCAGTCAATGTATACTGTACCAGATGTATCAGTCAATGCAGACTGTGCCAGATGTATCAGTCAATGCAGTCTGTGCCAGATGCATCAGTCAACGCAGACTGTTCGGAATGCATCAGTCAATGCAGACTGTACCGGATACTTCAGTCAATGCAGACGTGAACGGGGAAAGCAATAAGGACATCCCAATTAATCCCATTTTATTTAGGGAACTTTTACTTCCATGCATCTTTGGAATATGTCGATCACGTGAACCGGCCGAAGGAGACTGACAGTTGCATTTATCTAATCGCGTAACGTTTTTACAGATAATATATTGAGCATCGATTACACGGGTATATTTGAGCATCGATTACATTGAAGCATTTGGAAAAAAAACGATTACTTTGATATATTTCGAGAATCGATTCCTTGGCACATCTGAGTATAGTTTACATGGATGTTACTGAGTGCCGATCGGATTGAGTATAATGATTACAATAGTGCAAAGGATGTATGATTACTTTGAAACTTGACACGTCTGAATAACACCGTGGAATTGTGCCACAGAGTTGTGCATTTCCTACGAGAGCTTTCAAAAGCGTTTAAGAAGGACTATGAATAAAGTTATCACCTTTGAAGTGGGGTGTAGGTTACGAGGCAGATGCGAGGGTTTGAGAGCCCGTGCGACGAGGGCGCGGTTATGACGGTTGTAAACGTCGCTCTCGAGAGCTTATGGAGCGTACGCTCTGCACTGGTGCCACCTTCGTGGGAAGAGACGAGAGGGATGAATAAAGAAACACGTTTTTAAAAATGGTCGTAAATGCGGATGTCTGGATGGGGAGTGGATTTAGGACGGGTGGGAGTAGATATCTGGATGAGAGCGGAATTAGGTCGGTGTGGAGTGGATATAGGTCCGGTTGGAGCTGATGTAGTCGGATGGGAGTAGATGTGAGGATGAGAAGTGATGTAGGTTGGGTGAGGGTAGATGTAGGTCAGGTAGGAGTTGATGTAGGTGAGGTGGGAGTAGATGTCCGGATGAGAAAGATGTAGGTCGAATGGGATTGGATCTGTTTCTGGTTTAAGTCTAACGGAGAGTTCCACCTTAAACATTAACGGTTTCTGTAAAGTAGTAGTGTCTGTGTGCTACTTTAGTGTGGTAGCGTCTCTATACTACTTAAGTGTAGTAGTGTCTATATACTAATTTAGTGTATTAGTGTCTATATGCTACATTAGTGTAGTGGTATCTATATGCTACCTTAGTGTAGTAGTGTCTGCGTGCTACTTTATTGTGGTATATTGTTGAGCTCCTCTTTGTAGGCTACATTATGATAGTAGTGAGTGCAAGCATGATTGCTTCTTTAGAATAATCGTACGTGTCTGTATGCTTCATTAGAAAATTGATAAGTGTTTGTATTAGGCTACATCGAACTGTTTGTAAACAGCTATGTATTGTGATGGATGTTATATTTGAATAGCGATTCGTCTAGAGATTAGTCTAGAGATTAGTCTAGAGATTAGTCTAGAGATTAGTCTAGAGATTAGTCTAGAGATTAGTCTAGAGATTAGTCTAGAGATTAGTCTAGAGATTAGTCTAGAGATTAGTCTAGAGATTCGTCTAGAGATTAGTCTAGAGATTCGTCTAGAGATTCGTCTAGAGATTAGTCTAGAGATTAGTCTAGAGATTCGTCTAGAGATTAGTCTAGAGATTAGTCTAGAGATTCGTCTAGAGATTAGTCTAGAGATTAGTCTAGAGATTAGTCTAGAGATTCGTCTAGAGATTAGTCTAGAGATTCGTCTAGAGATTCGTCTAGAGATTAGTCTAGAGATTAGTCTAGAGATTAGTCTAGAGATTAGTCTAGAGATTAGTCTAGAGATTAGTCTAGAGATTAGTCTAGAGATTAGTCTAGAGATTAGTCTAGAGATTAGTCTAGAGATTAGTCTAGAGATTAGTCTAGAGATTAGTCTAGAGATTAGTCTAGAGATTAGTCTAGAGATTAGTCTAGAGATTAGTCTAGAGATTAGTCTAGAGATTAGTCTAGAGATTAGTCTAGAGATTAGTCTAGAGATTAGTCTAGAGATTAGTCTAGAGATTAGTCTAGAGATTAGTCTAGAGATTAGTCTAGAGATTAGTCTAGAGATTAGTCTAGAGATTAGTCTAGAGATTAGTCTAGAGATTAGTCTGTCTATAGTTATTACAATTAAAGTCGTAACTTTCCGTTATAAGAAAGAACAGTGATCGTGTGCCTGTGTGCTGCCAACAGTGATCGTGTGCCTGTGTGCTGCCAACAGTGATCGTGTGCCTGTGTGCTGCCAACAGTGATCGTGTGCCTGTGTGCTGCCAACAGTGATCGTGTGCCTGTGTGCTGCCAACAGTGATCGTGTGCCTGTGTGCTGCCAACAGTGATCGTGTGCCTGTGTGCTGCCAACAGTGATCGTGTGCCTGTGTGCTGCCAACAGTGATCGTGTGCCTGTGTGCTGCCAACAGTGATCGTGTGCCTGTGTGCTGCCAACAGTGATCGTGTGCCTGTGTGCTGCCAACAGTGATCGTGTGCCTATGTGCTGCCACCAGTGAAAAAAATACCGCTTTACAGCAAAGGGTTTGTTTTTTATTGTTTTTTAAATTGTTTTTGCTGTTATTTGTTCGCTGCAGAAGGCTTTCTGTCGATACGTTTGTTGTTTTGCTGCGTGTTTTTTTTTTCTTTCGGGTTTTCCCCATACTTTTCTTCACTTTCATTTTACAGCGTCAGTTATTTCTGCCTGCAAGCTTAATCGTCTATTCTTGTTTTAGTGCAATTCATTATAAGTGAGTCCTGTCCGGTAAGGTATTTACAGTATTCTCCGTCACTGTCTGAGCTGCGTGTAGCCATTAAAATTATGATTGATACTGCAAGTGACCGGTGCATTTTGGGTTCTACACGAAGTCTTAAAACACCGCGCAAAGATTTGGACGTGCAAATGGAGGTATAATAATTGACGTAACACAACGAATATATATAAAAATTGACGTGACACAACAGGTATGTATAAAAATTGACGTCACACAAGTATATATAAAAATTGACGTGAGACAACGAGTATATATACAAATTGACGTGGCAAATATGTTAAATCAAATGACGTGACACAAAAAGACATTTAGCATACTTATATTCTTATATTACAACAGACCTGACATTTTAAGAGTTGTATAGAATTGTCTGCCTCAAAACGTAACCAAAGAGCGAAAGATCACGTAATGATCACTTAAAGATCGTAAGTACGCATTGACATATAGCATGATGTATTCTTCATTTGTTTTAGCATTATGTTATTGCATTACAACAAAACCGCCCGAATAACTAAACTATTCCCAGGCTTGTTGGTCAGACAGTCTTTTATGTTGTATACATCGCTGAAAAACCCATCGACAGACTGAGCACATACATTTTTCAGTTTTGTAGTTGTTGATGCGAGTACAACTGGCGCTGGTCTCAACCTTACAAAATTATTATTGTGATTTCAGTAAACAACATGTTTTTGTTAGATGGAAAAAAACTTATAAGTAGCTCTTAGCTGCTGATCACACTCCCTGGCGTTGTAATGAATAGATATATTACTAGCTGATTTGCCCGTGATTGCCTGATATTGTATGACTCTAACATGTGACTCGCTGTGTCTGAGACCGTACGAATCTAAAATGATATTCGCCGTGTCTGAGACCATATGAATCTAAAATGTGACTCGCTGTGCTTGAGAGTGTATGAATCTAAAATGTGATACGTGGACTGTGACATGCGAGACATAAGGTCCCGAACATATACTTCTAAGCCCATTTCTTTTTCTGAAAGTTTAATTTCCATGACGTCCAGAAAAGGCCCCCAAAACATTTGTTACAACAGAAATACACATACAAGTGGGTTTTTTTTTTTTACACATTAATGGTAGCGACGAAAAGCTATCGTCAAAAGTTGGCAAATGTAAAACAGCGCTTCGATCTGGTTAGGTCGCGCAATTTTAAGTCATGACTCATGACTTACATGAAATACTAGACACGTTTTAACAAAGGTCAAAACAGCAGCAACATTGGGTTGTTCGATTGTCGTGTTTAGCAAACAACCACAGCCGGACTCATAGTGAAGGCTTGGGGCAATCATCAATCAGAATGCGTGAATTTACAATCACCGATGGCCATGAACCGTAACAGTAACAGACGCTGAATTCATAACGACGCGTTACGCTTGGTCGTCTGACATGATAATTTTCATGGTTTTAAGGAAATTTTATAATCCTACCTATTAGTTTAGTATTATTGGATTACTAGAGAAATTAAAATATTTTTAAGAACTTTTTTTTTAAAATTCATTTTTTGGGTTAAAAAAATTAATTAAAACTAGATATTTCAAAATTTAATAAATATAATATGTTTAAAAATGTATATTATCTTTTAAGGTTTAAAAAAAATCAAAATCTGCCAATGTGAATGTATTGCGAATAATATTTACAAAATCTTGATATTTTGTCACAATTCAATATTCCTTACTTTCATTACCATCCCTTTAATACAATGTCACAACACTGCTTATCCTTCACTACTATCCTATTGCCTATTGATACTATGTCACAGCATTACTTACCCTGCATAACTATCCAACTGCTCTATCCGAATGACATTATCCCTGTTATCTTGTCAGTTGTGTGACTTCATCCTAACCGTCTTTAAAAAAAAAATAATGTTTTGAACCGTTTGCCTCGGATGAAAGAAATCACTTTTTTAATTAGCTGATCTTCTCTGCATTCGTGTATCCGACAAAGTAGTGTTTTTCCTTGTGTGTTCCACAAACGAATTTCAGCGTTGCCAATTTTTTAATTTTTTTTTATATTTTCCGACAATAGGCCGACTTTATCGGTGAGGCTCTAAGCTTATGTTCACAGTGCCTTACGAGATCTTACTCAAATGATGACAGAGTTCTGGGCGAGCCAATTAAAGCAACGAATACTCTCCTCACAAAAAGCTAATCAAATACTACTCCTACGTCTCACTCTTAACCCGTTAGGCTAGCTGTAATGGAACGCGCGTACCGAACCCTTTTAGAGAGGCTGTCTATCCTGAGCTTTTCTTTTTTCTCCTTTCCCCTCCATTCTTCTTCCCATTTTTTTCTCCTCCAGGTTCCGGGTTCTCGGGTCTTTGATTTCTTCATCGTTCCTGGCAGAAAGTGTCAAGGAGTCTTAAGAGAGCCTTGAGGAGGGCGGGGCGAGACCTGCCGATCACACAGAAGGGTAACCGTGGTGATTAGATATGAGGCCCCGCCTTCGGTGAACCTGTCCCTGGACCAGCCAATCAGCGAGGCCCGGGAGGTTAATCAGGGTAATGTAGTAAGGAGGGCCTCCGTTTTGTAAGACCTGGTCGACGATTTAATTACACGTGTAATGCGTCACGTCGAATCCTTGGGGTGAGGGGGGGTGGGTTGATTATACTTTTTATTACAACTTTCAAAATCCATCTATTGAAAACTCTGCTCCATTCACATGGCCAAGTCCGAATTCAATAAAGATAATAATGAGTGTGTGCCTACCTTTATTGGGGTAAATACGGTTAGTTAAAACAATATTCAATAGTACAACATTGTTTACCAAATGCATGTTCATTAGTTCATTCAATTTCTGAGTTGGTTCATTCATGACTTTAATTGCTATATAATTATTTCGCTTCAGATCAATAATTTTACAATCAATCAATGCAGATTTTTCCGGACCACTTTGAAATTATGAAAATTATTTATTTTATGGAAATCACAATCACTTTATTTATTGTAGCAAATTATGACAGCTCCTGTTGCAGCTGTAATCAAGAAATGTGTTCGAAAGGCTAACCTTCCAATGCGTGATATAATTATAACGAAGTGGCTATTCGCACCCGGGTACCAGAAGTGAGAGGTTGGGATTAAAAAAAATTATTTAAAATATTATTGTTGGGTTTGTAAGACAAAATGAGGTATCAAATAAAAGATAATTGAATGGACTATACGTTTGTAAACTTACTTCTTCAATTTAACTAAAATAAACTACCACAAATGAAATCCGAATAGCATTTAGTCAAAATGGACCCTGACAAGCAGCGCCCCCATTCGGACCCTGGTCCCATTAGACTCAATGCATTCGGATGTCATTTGTGGTAGTTTATTTTAGTTGCCAACTTTATTACAAGCTTGCACAGTCCTAACATTAATTTTATAAGTTTCATCAAATAAAAGCAACTCAAATAAATAGCCCTTATAAACTAAAATGTGAATTTAATATATATTAAATTGGGTTAGATTTAAATAATTACTTTTTTTATTTTTTGTATTTGTTAGAATTTTTTATTCTTTTAAAGGAAAATATAAAGTCTAAAATGTCGAAGCCAGACAGAAGATGAGATCTGTTTGTAGAACTTTCGTCTCTCACCCAGTTGACATGTGTTCGTTTCCCACTCAACGGAACTGGTCCCGGGTCGCTATATAAAAGAGATTTTAATTACTTTATGTTTAATGTTAATTCCTCCCCCCCCCCAAGCCCCCCAAGACCCCCCCAGCCCCCCAAGCCCCCCCCCCCCAAGCCATTCAAACTTACTTCGTACCTTCAAGTTAATAGTTAAACAATTTTTTTTTTAAATGAGTATTATGCAAGAAATGTCCTGCAAGAGTCAGTAACGTTGAATATATTTTTTTTAGTATTTATCATATAGTCATTTACATTAGCAGGAAAGATTTACAGAAGAACTAGCATAACTATTGGCGATGGTCAATGGTCAGTTCTGAAAGAAAATGCGTTTACACCTGCGTCTGCGTGTAACCTTAAATATTCAATGTAATTTATCCATTCAGACCATTCCTCGAGATCAAACATCCTATAGAATTCAAAAGAAACTTTCATTTTATATAAATTAGAAGTCTTATTATTTTCACAGCTTGAATCGAACCTAAAAAAAAATATCTATGTATAGATCACGTATTTGACGTCAGAGACGTTTTATAAAAAAAAATTAAATGACGTCATAACTCAGCTGAAATTGGACATGTTCGACACAATCATTGCAGCAGTTCAGGATCTGGAAATACTCTACTCAAGTTTACCTACCGGTATTTTGAATTTATTTCAGTAGATCGATAAACAAAAAGAAAACATTCAACGGAACAAAACAGAAACAAAGCGAGTCTCAAAGACACCCACAGTTCAGTGTGTCTCAAAGACACCCACAGTTCAGTGTGTCTCAAAGACACCCACAGTTCAGTGTGTCTCAAAGACACCCACAGTTCAGTGTGTCTCAAAGACACCCACAGTTCAGTGTGTCTCAAAGACACCCACTGTTCAGTGTGTCTCAAAGACACCCACAGTTCAGTGTGTCTCAAAGACATCCACTGTTCAGTTTCGACGCGTCGTTGGATGTTTGTAGCTGCATTTTGACAGTGGATTGAACCCATTAATAAAATGAACTTCTCAAACTATTTTCATGATAATTGAATGTATCGTAAAATACAATGAACGGTTTAAAAAATATCAATTTTTAACTGGGGGGGAAAAAAGGTGAAATAAAGAATCGGCTGACAGATAAAGTTCCTCAAACTTTTAAGTTTGGCGGACCGGTGGTGGCAGTGGCGTAGCTAGAGTGTTTGGCGCCCGAGGACAAGATTCGCGCCCGGTAACAAGATTCATTTTCAAGCGCCCTCTTTTCCTTTTTTCAACTCTCAACCCCATCATTTTCATCAATAAAATAAAACCAAAGCACATTTGGGCGCCCCTAACCAGCTGGCGCCCGGGTACATCTGTACCCCCTGACCCCCTACGCTACGCCTCTGGGTGGTGGGCAAGTCTCAAAATTGCGCCAGGGACCGGGGGACGGATTCAATTATAATTATATTTTCTTTTTTTTTTAAGCCGACCATAATATTAATGTTGTGAGACCCGGCTACGTAAGGCCCGCGGGCCGGTGCCGGTCCACCCTATCGGGGAACCCCGAGGTAAGAACATTATGCTATATACGCTTTAAAAACTTTATTAAAAAAATTTAAACCACCATTTTTTTAAACGCCACCATTTGAGGGACTCAAAGGACTTCACTTGGAAGCCCTAATCCGGAGGACTTCATTTTGAGGGCTTTCAATCGGAGTGCTTCATTTGGAGGACTTCATTTGAAGGACTTCTTTTGGAGGACTTCATTCGGAGGACTTCATTGTGAGTGCTTTCAATCGGAGTACTTTATTTGGAGGACTTCATTGGAAGGACTTCTTTTGGAGGGCTTCATTTGGAGTGCTTCATTTAGAGGGCTTGTTTGTGCATCAAAGAGCCATCCATTGAGAGATTGATGCGATAATATGATTTTACCAAATATGATTTTACCAAATATGATTTTATCAATTATGATTTTACCAATTATGATTTTATCAAATATGATTTTTACCAAATATGATTTTTACCAAATAAGATTTTATCAAATATGATTTTATCAAATATGATTTTATCAAATATGATTTTATCAAATATGATTTTATCAAATATGATTTTATCAAATATGATTTTATCAAATATGATTTTATCAAATATGATTTTATCAAATATGATTTTTACCAAATATGATTTTTACCAAATATGATTTTATCAAATAAGATTTATCAAATATGATTTTACCATATATGATTTTACCAAATATGACTTTACCAAATATGATTTTATAAAATATGATTTTATCAAATGTGATTTTATCAAATATGATAAGCGGTAACTAAAAATAGATTTAAATGTGGAATCAGTTAACACTGGTGAAATTTTAAAAAAATAATGTTTAAATGTTGAACTGAACAATTTCAGTGTTCAAATACTGATTACTATTTAATCCGAGAGATTTTCGTCCATTTATTTTTACTTTTTTCTTAATATTTTTTTTTTGGTTGCAGGGGTGGGGGTGGGTTATGTAATCCCCAGGGCCCCGCAACCATTGTGCCCCGGACCACGCATGCAAACATGGTCCAAGTTTAATTTTGTTATTCTTTTGTTATTGAAGGTTATTTACATTTGATTACAGTGGTAAAGATTCACTGGTTCATATAAAATTCTTGCCAATACCCACTTTTTTTAACTTCCGGTTTGCCGTGGAATTTTCCGAAATGTCTCATAGGTGTGCACCCGCTTTATAAAATCTAAACCCAATTTAAGTATAATGTGGTTTCGACTTGAGAATTCCTCACCCTTATATCAAATTAGACATGAAAGATGAAGATTATATAACATGATGGCCAGAGACTAAGCGTGGTCGTCCGACTTAAAGCCAGCAACGTAGAAATTCTGATTCATATTTGCAAAATAACGCAACGACTCTCAATAGACATAAAGGCTTTGTATAGACATCGCTACTTTTCTATTCTTAAGGGCAGGTTAAACACCTAAAATCTTAATTTTTAGTTAAAAAAACTAATTTTAGAAAACTGCTTATCTGTGAAGTATATTCATTTCCAAACACAATCGTACTTTTATTTTGTAAATAAAAGCAATAAAAGTATTTTAATTAAATTTTTGAAATGTGCAAGGTATAAACAAAATTACCTAATTAATTATGCAAAATTTTAAAATGTTTATATCTTTGCTTGTAATTATCCGATTTAAATTATTTTTTCACCCACATTTATGAAATTTAAATCCATACCATTTTATTAAGGGAATATACTATGTTGTTAAATTTAATTTCATTGGTTGTTAGAACAGGATATCCTTTGCCAAAAATAGTTTTCAGCCAATCACAGCGCTTCTTTTAAAACCACTAGGCTCACTGGGCCTACCTGCATTGTTTACATTTTTCAGCAGTTCATTCACACGCGGTGGAAGTATTTCTAAACTGTGTTGGATTTTTCTGTTTTTAAAGGGCCTCCTAATTTTATTTGATAATAATCTTACAATAGCAATGGATAAAGTTAAAGCAAAAAAGAATGGAAATAGATATCGCTGTAAAAAGCGTAAATTTCAGGGAAATAGATACACTAAAAAGGATAAGCCTAGTGGTAGTGAAACTACCACTGCTACTTGTACTCAAGTAACTGTGTGCAGGGAAAACGTTCCTGATAATAATATCATCGAAGATATTGTTATGGACACTGTTGATAATAATTTAAAACCAGTACCCACATCTTCTTCCTTTCAAAAACTTAACGATTCATTAAATATTTGTAGTCCAAAATTTCCTGAAATTAGTGGTTATCGCTTAGTAGATGTGGGATTAATTATAACATTAGTACAATCATTTGCTTGTTCATTTTGTGAGCAGCTTACAAATTATTCTGTTAGAGAAAAGCTAAATGGGGTGAGCAGTATTTTATATTTTAAATGTACAAAGTGTAGGCATGAAATTGAATTTAAGACATGCACCGAGAATGTCAACCTGCGATTGCAGTTAGCGATGAACAGCATTGGCTGTCATCAAGAGAAAACCAAGAGATTTCTTGGGAATATGGACATGCCTCCCCCTGTAAGTGCTCCTATTGTATCTAAATACAAGGAGAGAATTCATTCTGCTACTAATGAAGTAGCAAAACAGTGCATGTCTCAGGCTGCATTGGAATTGAAAGAAGCCCAGGGTACAGATGTTACTGTTTCCTGTGATGGGACCTGGCAACGGCGCGGCTTTGTTTCGAAGAATGGAGTAGCTACTGTTTTGTCAGTAAATTCTAATAAAGGGCCCTCTAAAGTAGTTGATACTCATGTGAGTAGCAATTACTGTGATAAATGTGCCAAGGCCAAGAAAAGATTTCCTGATATTTCTGATTATCAGGAGTGGTTTGTAAACCACATGGATGCCGGTGAATGTGATTCTAATCACCAAGGTACATCTGGTCAGATGGAACCAAAAGGCATATTAAAAATCTTTCGCCGTTCTCAACAAAAGTATAATCTCACTTATACTGGCTATTTAGGGGATGGGGATTCTAAAAGTTTTAAAAATGTAGCTGAAGCTAATCCTCCAGTTTATGAAGGAGTTACTATATCAAAATTAGAATGTTGCGGTCATGTCCAGAAGCGAATGGGGAAACGCTTGCTAGA
Source organism: Omphiscola glabra (assembly GCA_964017045.1). NCBI lineage: Eukaryota > Metazoa > Mollusca > Gastropoda > Lymnaeidae > Omphiscola > Omphiscola glabra. The sequence goes on from OZ024800.1 coordinate 38,570,434, forward strand.
TAAAGTTAATGAAAATAAAGGTAAATTATTTGTGGATAATGGTAAAAGTTATAAAGGAATAGGTGGGGCAGGCAGATTAACTAAATCTGCTATAAAACGCATTCAAGGACATTATGGTGCAGCAATTAGAAAAAATTCAGGGGACATGGGTAAAATGAAAAAAAGTATTTGGGCAATATTTCATCACCGTGAGGGTAAACATAGCGATTGCGGTAGTTGGTGTCCCAAAGATAAAGATTTGATAACTGCGAATAAGAATGTTCTTCCTTCCTTTGTTATAAATATTATTATGCCAGTATTTAAGGAGCTTTCATCTGATGCTCTTTTAGCAAAATGCGTTCACGGGGGGACTCAAAACGCAAATGAAGCATTCCATAATTTAATTTGGTATCGCTGTCCGAAGACCTCATTTGTTGGGAGAAAGAGACTAGAAATAGCTGTAGATGATGCCACCATAGTTTATAACAATGGTGAATTAAAAAGGGGGGACATTTTTAAAAATTTAGGTTTAAATTTTGGAAAATATTGTTTTCAGACATTTTCTAAAATCGATAAAAAGCGTGTATCATCCTCGCTTATTCAAAATTTAGATAAAAGTAAAGCTAAAAGGGCTAAAAAGTCTATATTATCTAGTAAGGAATTGGATCAGGAAGAGTTTTATGTTGCAGGAGGGTTTTAATCTTTGTAAATTTCCCTAAAAATTGTAAATTTGTAAGTTTTCTTTAATTTTCTCAAAATCTCATTTTTCATTAAAAAAATTCACATCAAACCCTATAACTTCTAAATTACTAAATGAATTACTGCATAAATTGGCAGGCATTTTCTTTGCATACTTGTTGTGCTAGTGTAGTAATTTTAATTAGATTGTTTTACAAGTATAAGAAATATTCAGGAAAATGTTAACCCATACCCCAAGATTTTTTCATCGAAGAACATGGATATCTATAAAATTCAGGTAAATTACATTTTTTACTTTACTACAAATATTTTAGTAAACTATTACAACACCATTATGAATTACAACATATCAATTTTGTAGGGTTCTAGGTCTATCTCTTCTTGAGATATCAAAGCCCACAATTTGGTCATTTTTATATATTTTCGCAAAGATTTGCCCTATAATTGATGAAAATCATTATTTTTTACTAACCTGGATTTTTTATATATTTTTTTAATTGATCTATAAGATGATTACTAACAACTGAAACAAAAAAAATGGTCAAATTCCCTTATTTCAATTTTGGTGTTTAACCTGCCCTTAAGCGACTCGCTTTCATTCCCTACTCCATGAACTCTATATATAACCACCAATAAGAGTTTGGCTGATGCTAGGTTTTTGCAAGAGATCGATCACTTTTCCTTTTGTCTGTTTCGGAGTTTTGACATGTAACACTTTGGTAGTTCGACCTTTTAGTCTTGAAAAATTCATCTTTTTTTTTTAATTTCCAACATTTTAGTTTTGACACATGAATCTTTGGTAGTTCCAACATTCTCTAAGAAAGACGAGCTGCCGTCAAAGGTTAGCGAGTCCATATCCACCTTGGAGCTGATTTTGCTTGTCTAGGCTTTTGCTCGGGATTGAACTCCATGTCCAGAAGCCGGGGATAAAAAGCGAACAATATGGAAGAAGGAGATTACGGATTTAAAGGATACATTTGGGAGTAGCGTTCCAAATTTATTGATCCATTTTGTCCCCGAAAATTTTCTTGCCACTGTGCATTTGACATTCAGTACTCCAGCTACTCCATCTACTCCAATATCTTATGTAACATATATTTCCAAGTGTGATATCTTCTTCACGCACCAGAACATTTCCAGACACTTTATGTCTGATGTATCTCCTCACTGAGAACGACCAACATATCTTGCCATGGTCGTAACAAGGGGAAGAAGTAAAATAAACACAACACAATGACCAGTCCTGTAAGTGAACCTTTGCTTCCAGGCGGTGACCACTGGGTTATGATCTCTTTGAACCCCAAAGCCCCCCTCTCTGTTCCCGCGGCCATTCTCTGTCGCGTCCAGCCGGGCTCCGTTCTTTAACCCGCCTGTGCTGGACCCACCAGGGCAGATCATTAATCTGTTTACAAGGTCTGCGCCTATTCCACGCGTCGTTCCATTCCAGCCCCCCGGAGCCTGGCTCGACAACCTTCAGGTAAATAAACAAACGAGGACTCATTAGGTCTTAGGTCATTAGATCTTTAAGTGGCCTGGTAACTACCATAGCTTTTAAGGAATACATGCCCTGTATAGCGTATTTATCTTTACAACAGTTTTTTCTTTCAGAATGAACGCTAACTCATTCAATCTTACTTGTGTGTCTTATTTAAAGCATCCATTATCTCAATCTCTTAAATTTTGTCGGCAGCAAAGCTTTTGGGTATGCTGACACAGACTTATACATTTGATCGCAAAAGGATCTTTTAAACTTTCCTTACAAAAAGGTGTAAGATTTCGGTATTATGAGTTCAAGTGAGGTAGTCTTGTAAGTAATATTCGATTTAACACACAGATTTTTAAATGTGTATTCTCTTAAATATATTGTGTATTGTTATTAAGGGTCGGTTCACACGATCAAATTTTCATTCAAGCATTTGATGCAAATCGTGTATGAAGTCTTGTCACAACTTTCAAAGTACTACTACTTGATCATATTCCCCAAAACAGAAACCACGCACCAAATAGAGAGTTCATACAACAATTTGACGCGAAATTTGATCGTGTGAACTGACGCTTAATGTTATTACTAGCAACAAATTTTCCGAAATTTTAAGCTTGTTAACAAGATGCGCATCTTTGGGTGGCCCTTTTCGGTAGCGATTTCTGACCATTTGATAAGGAAAAAAAGTCGGACTATTCAGCTGCTATGGTGAACCCTCTATGGTGAACTCTCTATGGTGAACCCTCTATGGTGAACCCTCAATGGTGACCTCTCTATGGTGAACCCTCTATGGTGAACCCTCAATGGTGAACTCTCTATGGTGAACTCTCTATGGTGAACCCTCTATGGTGAACACTCTATGGTGAACCTTCTATGGTGAACCCTCTATGGGGAACCCTCTATGGTGAACTCTCTATGGTGAACCCTCTATGGTGAACCCTCTATGGTGAACCCTCTATGGCGAACTCTCCATGGTGAACTCTATGGTGAACCCTCTATGGTGAACCCTCTATAAAACAATTGACGTCTACCCTCAAATCAAGCAACGTCGATGTGTTTCCTACACAATTATAATACCATATATAATAACATATGTAATAACAGATATAATAACAGATATAATCACAGATTTAATAACAGATATAATAACAGATATAATATAACGACATATATAATAACAGTAACAATAACAGATAAAATAACAGATATAATAACGTATATATATATATATGTAAAATGTATGGTGTGGATGAGGTGAATATGCATTAGATTTTGTTTTGTCTCTATACATCTGTTCTTTATTATATATATGTATTTTATGTTAATATGACCCTTATGTCTCTTTTTTAATATTTGTATGTACATCGCGGTGAGCCTAGCCCAAGGCTGGGGTACCGCGCTATATAAGACAACAAATAATAATAGTAATAGTAATATAATAACAGATATACTAACAGATATAATATCTCCTACCCACCCCACCTCCCACCCTTTTTCTTCTCTCCTCCCCATTCCACTTAACAAACTTTAAAAAAAAAATAAACCAAAATTTTCTCATCTTTTTCTGACCGAATTAAAGTCTTCCTTGTAAGAGACGTAACTACCTGGCCCTGGTATTTTGAGAAAGTCGTGACAAAAAAAGTTTCAACTTATTCATCTACTTGGCAGCAGTGTCTTATAAAATTAAAACTATTACAAGCTCCATGTCACGGATAGTTTGGCAGGTAAAATTAAACTACCATAAAGAAAAATTTTTTTAACGGAAAATAAATCATGATTTTTTGAAAATGTAAGTCCCACAGATTGGTTTACAGTTTAAACAGTTTGAGAACTACTGCCCTGGGTACATAATTAGTCCATTCAGACATGTGTGAGTTACAGCAGCGTCTTGGATGGGGGAGGAAGCTTCAAGAGCGATCCCCCCCCCTTTCCCCACAAACACACCTTTCCAACCCAATCTAAACAAAGTTGGGCAGTTAGAGGGCGCTGTTCAACTCGAGTGGCGTCCGGCTAATGAATGGCGCTAACGCCAAGGGCGTGATCTCCACGACATCTGAGACGAATTGCTCTCCCAGCGGGGAGCCATGAGTTACCGACCGTTCCCGCACCAATCAAAATGGCGGATATTGCTTCAGGTGAAAGGTGTCGTAACATTTCATTGTACGATATTGATGCACACGGTGATGTACTTTAGCTACTCCGAGATTGTCTTCGTTTTCGAGCGACATCTATTTTAGGTCAGACGATTTTGGTTATTATGAGAAACAATGAGCTAATCCTACTAAAAAATGTGTGTGTGGAGCAACGTGAGCTATTACTCTAGTCAACGTTGTTTGTGACGAGTTTGGGAGTTCATTAATAATTTTTGCGACTGGATATATGTTTGATTACACCTGGTTTTGAGAGATTAATGAGTTAGTGAACGCTTTCACCGCGCTTGACTTGGTGACGTATTATTATACTCCTTGTGACGTATTGTCTAGATGTTTTGTGACGCACGTTTTATTCGTCTGGCAGACGTGAATGGAACTTTGTGGAAAGGAAGTTGTGTTTTATTTCTGTCTGATAGCGAACTGCGCTGTATGCATGTGTTTATGGAATTTACCGCCTGTGAATTTACATTATATTTTATAATTGTATTTTTAAAAGGACTTGAGTTTATTCAGTGCCAGTACGACTTATTACAATGTGTGAAAAAACTTGATGAATGAACCAACCTATTAGAAACAACACTTGGACAGTTTGCATGATCTATAACTTGAAACGAAAGTTTAATCAAATCTGATAAAATGAAGTAACTTTCTTTGTTATCCTCAGGACAATATATAGCTCCGTGATTGACAATGATGTTTGGAGGATCTGTACAAATCAAGAGCTCTATCAGATGCACAAAGGCCCACCCAAAGTCGCAACAATTTTTGTATAGGCAGACTGCGCTGGGCAGGACATATTGAAAGGATAATAATTCAAAAAATATTTATTTGAAAATCACGCTTCATCCCCAAAGGCTCGAAGCGCGGTACAAAGTCGACCACATTAAAAGAGAAATGAAAACCATCTATATTTTACCACATTGAAATACAAAACGCAACACAAAAAAACTACATACGAAGTATTACATCACCTTGCAACCATAAACAACACAAGCCAATATACATCTAGGACAGTGGTACTCAACCTTGCTAATGCCACGACCCTTTCAATCAGTTCCTCATGGTGTGGCGAACCCCAAGCACTAAATTATTTTCGTTGCTACTTCATAACTTTATAGAGTATATGAGTTTTCCGATGGTCTTAGGCGACCCCCAAAGGGTCGTTTGACCCCCAAAGGGGTCGCGCCTCACAGGTTGAGAACCGCTGATCTAGGAGATAGTAGCTAGCTGGAAAAGATGGGAGACAACATCACCCCAGCAGGTGTGTGCGAAATAGATGTGCTTTCAAATCGGTTTGAAGGACTCCAGTGTCTGGCTGTTTCTGAGAGCGACAGGAATGGTGTTCCAAATGGTTGGGCCAGCAAATGCGAAAGTGCGCCTTCCCGTAAGTCTCAAGGCGAACACGCGGTTTCGAGAGTTTCCTGGGTGCTGTCCATGGCTTGACAAGGATAGATAGTACTTGCGTGGGTGGCCAGATTGTATTGCAGCAAAAGGGATCTACAGGCAGAATCCCAGGAAGCAGACGGCTCACCGATCGACCAAGACTTAGATGGATCAACGATGTGGAGTAGGACTAAAACAGTCAGGGGTTCGCGCATGGAGGCGGAAAGCCATGGATCGAACCCAGTGGAAGGATGTGGTGGATCAGGCCAGGGCCCTACATGGGCTGTAGCGCCACTAATGACGATGTCCGAATGAAAGGATGTGGTGGAGCAGGCCAGGGACCTACATGGGCTGTAGCGCCACTGATGACGATGTCCGAATGGAGTGATGTGGTGGAGCAGGCCGGAGACCTACATGAGCAATAGCAACGCTGATGACGATGTCTGAATGGTGTGATGTGGTGGAGCAGGCCGGAGACCTACATGAGCAGTAACAACACTGATGACGATGTCTGAATGGAAGGATGTGGTGGAGCAGGCCAGATACATACATGGGCTGTAGTGCCAGGCGTGATGAATTTTTTTTTTAATCTACCTAAGACCATATTGAGTAGTATTATATTTTATTTACCCCTTTCCCACCCAGCCCCTCCTCCCAACCACTATCTTATTTCTAATCTGTAATTTAAATTATGACTGGTAGGCCTTATACCCAAACTTAATCAAACTAAGTTATTACAAACAAGAATATCTGAGATATATGTCCATTTACATAATATTAATATATACCAATTTACATAATATATACCAATTTACATACTATATACAAAATTTAATAATATATATACCAATTTACATAATATATATAAAGATTTACATAATATATATATATACCAACTTAAATAACACATATACCGATTTACATAATATATATACAGATTTACAATATATATATAGATTTACATAATATATATACAGATTTACATAATATATATATACCAATTTACATAACACATATTCCAATTTACATAATATATATACCATTATATTAACTTCGGGCCGTTTTTATTAAATTCCCACTCCCACTCATTAAAAAATGAGAGAAAGAAAAAACAAAACCAAAAGTGTTAAAGAAAACCAGGAAGTATAATTTGTAATCTTTCAACCAGCTTAAAAAAAAAAAAACAATCTAGTATGAAATAATATATTTTACAACAGTTTATTCCTAGTTTAAAGAAATGAACATTTTGTTTAGGTCAAAGTTCTCAAAGATCGAATCAAGTGCATGAATTTTTTCTACCATAAAGGCACTAATTCGCCAATTTCAGACAAAATTTGGACAAGCAGTTGGTGAAACCAAAGTGAATCCCGTTACTATAACATTTTGGGGATACTTCAATTCGTATGCTTAAATTTGTGCATGTCAGCATTTGTCCGTGTGTATATTTTTCGCTTGCACACATTTTTGTCTCTACACATTTTGCTCTATAGATATATTGCTCTGTACAGATTACACATTTTGCTCTGTACACATTTTTCTCAGCGAAAATTTTGCTCTGTGCACATTTTTCTCTGTACACATTTTTCTCTGTACACATTTTTCTCTGTTCACATTTCGCTATGTGCATATTTGGCGGTGTACACATTTTTCTCTGTACACATTTTGATATGTACACATTTTGATATGTACACATTTTGCTCTGTACACATTTATGCTGTGTACACATTTTCCCGTGGGATCTTAGGACGTTCTTCCTGGTGTGGGTTTCCAATGATATTCGGTGAGGTTTTTTGTTTCTCCATGGGGACTAGGTAAAAAATGTCCAGGGGAATCAACCCAATATTAAGCAGTTTGCTTTCTGTTTCTTATATTTTCTGAGTTTCTTCCCTTCCTTGACTACAGCGACGCCCCCCCCCCACAAGACTCGATGGCTACTTTCCAAAGTGAACACATATTAATTTCTAAACTTCCCATTTGAATGAACCATCACGTCCATAAATTGCCAAATTTTTAAAATATTATTTTTTTACATTTGTGACATGCAAACAATGGCGTGGTCAATATTGCATATTAAAATTATCATATCCGGAATAAGCACTCGATCAGACGTTGAGACGCACGCGATCAGACGTTGAGACGCACGCGATCAGACGTTGAGACGCACGCGATCAGACGTTGAGACGCACGCGTCGATGAATTACTTATGACCGTCCCTTTCTGTCCCTCTTTGTCTCTCGGTCCCCTTCTCTGTCAATCTCTCTGTCTTCTTCTCTGTCCCTCTCTGTCCCCCTCTCTCTTTCTCTCGCTCTCTCTGTCTCTCTTCTTTGTCTCTCGGTCCCCTTCTCTGTTTTACTCTTTAACTATGTCTTCCTCTCTATCTCTTGGTCTCTCTACCTCTCGTCTTCTTTCCCTTCACTTCTGTTTTTCGCTCTTTCTCTACTCTTCCCCCCTCTCTGGCCCACATACCTGTCTCTCACTGTCTCCCTCTCTGCCTCTTTCTGGCGCCCTCTCTGTCTCACTTCTTCTCTCCCCTCCCTGTCTCTCTCTCTATCTGCTTCTCTCTATCTCTTATTATTCATCTCTGCCTCTCGCTCTCTTCTTCTTTTCTCTCTATCTCTCTCTCCCTGTCTCAGTGTCTTTCTCTTCTTCTCCCTTGCTGTATCTCTCTGTCACCGCCTCTCTCACTCCCTATATATGTTCAATATCTTTTGGGGACCGATGTAACTCCCTTTTACGGCCCCACCAAACACATTACAGGCGTGCCACATCAGCTGGGTGTGCCGCATCAGCTGGGTGTGCCGCATCAGCTGGGTGTGCCGCATCAGCTGGGTGTGCCGCATCAGCTGGGTGTGCCGCATCAGCTGGGTGTGCCGCATCAGCTGGGTGTGCCGCATCAGCTGGGTGTGCCGCATCAGCTGGGTGTGCCGCATCAGCTGGGTGTGCCGCATCAGCTGGGTGTGCCGCACCAGCCGGGCGTCGCCATAAACTAGCCTTTAGACATGGACTTCTGGAGTGTCCCCAACTCCGACGCACATTGTATCAGCAATTCAGCGATCAAGTGCACCGCTGTCTCCGGCGCCTGTCCATAGTGTCGGGCACCCGGCGAGCAAGTGCACTACAATCTCTGGCGGCCACCAGCAGTGTCGGGTACCCGGCGAGCAACTGCACTACAATCTATGGCTCCCGCCTACAGTGTCGGGCACCCGGCGAGCAAGTGCACTACAATCTCTGGCGCCTGCCAACAGTGTCGGCAGCTCGGGTCCCAAAGACAATTTAATTATTAAAATAGCTTCGAGCCTGATAGTGTTCTGTTCTCATCTGGGGGATGAGGATGATGTGGGAGATGAGGATGATGTGGGAGATGAGGATGATGTGGGAGATGAGGCTCTGGTGACCATGTTTTAAATCCCACTCACTATTGATCTTCCTTTCAAGCCGTGTCTCCTTTACCGCCCCCCCCCCCAGTTTTTAAACTATCCCTCCCCCAAAATGGTCTCTTTTAACCAAGTTATGATCCCCAGGTGCGGGTCATCGGTCGGTTTGAATGTGGCTGAGTGGACACTTTGCCGAGCTCGAAACTCGGCGCTTTCACTTTGGGGTAGTCCCACGTGTCTATCAGCTAATCAATGACGCAATGTTTCAATGTCATAAGTATAGCTCATAAGTATAGCTCATAAGTATAGCTCGTAAGAATGTCATAAGTATAGCTCATAAGTATAGCTCATAAGTATAGCTCGTAAGAATGTCATAAGTATAGCTCATAAGTATAGCTCATAAGTATAGCTCGTAAGAATGTCAAAAGTATAGCTCATAAGTATAGCTCATAAGGATAGCTCATAAGTATTGCTCATAAGCATAGCTCATAAGTATAGCTCATACGCATAGCTCATATGTATAGCTCATAAGCATAGCTCATAAGAATGTCATAAGTATAGCTCATAAGTATAGCTCATAAGTATAGGTCATAAGTATAGCTCATAAGTATAGCTCATAAGTATAATTAATAAGCATAGCTCATAAGCATAGCTCATAAGTATGGCTCATAAGCATAGCTCATAAGTATGGCTCATAAGCATAGCTCATAAGTTCAGCTCATAAGTATAACCATAAATATAGCTCATAAGTATAGCTCATAAGCATAGCTCATAAGTATAGCTCATAAGTACAGCTCATAAGTAGAGCTCTTCATAAATATAGGTTATAAGTATAGCTCATCATAAATATAGCTCATAATTATAGCTCTTCATAAATATAGCTCATAAGTATAGCTCTTCATAAATATAGCTCATAAGTATAGCTCTTCATAAATAGAGCTCATAAGTATAGCTCATCATAAATACAGCTCATAAGTATGGCTCTTCATAAATATAGCTTATAGCTCTTCATAAATATAGCTTATAGCTCTTCATAAATATAGCTTATAGCTCTTTATAAATATAGCTCATAAGTAGAGCTCATAAGTAGAGCTCTTCATAAATATAGCTCATAAGTATAGCTCATCATAAATATAGCTCATAAGTATAGTTCTTCATAAAGATAGCTTATGTGTATATAGTCTCGATTTGTGCATCGAGACTTTTACTTATGCTTTACAATGAGCCCCGAAATCTCTTCTGTTGGACGGATAAGTAGTCTCAGCCGTCTCAGAAGCGGTCTCTTTTTCACCAGATTCAGACGTCTGATCAGGAGTTTCAAAGCCGTCGTGTGGTGATCGCGCCTGGATCAGCCGCGGCTTCTCTCCGTTTTCTGGCAGAGTTGCACACGCTTTCTCTCAAGTTCTTGGACCGCGTCCTTAAAGGTGGGTCTTTTGAACCTGGTCCTAGTTTCTCTCAGCCACTGTTTCTCTCCGCCACCCAGTCTCAGCTTTACTCATTGCATCTGTGCGTGTTGAATGTCTCTTCTCTGTATTTTCGTTCTGGAGATCTAAAATGTCATCAAAATCTACTGAGCAAGGAGCCGAGCTACTGAGCAAGGAGCCGAGCTACTGAGCAAGGAGCCGAGCTACTGACCAAGGAGCCGAGCTACTGACCAAGGAGCCGAGCTACTGAGCAAGGAGCCGAGCTACTGAGCAAGGAGCCGAGCTACTGACCAAGGAGCCGAGCTACTGAGCAAGGAGCCGAGCTACTGAGCAAGGAGCCGAGCTACTGAGCAAGGAGCCGAGCTACTGACCAAGGAGCCGAGCTACTGAGCAAGGAGCCGAGCTACTGACCAAGGAGCCGAGCTACTGAGCAAGGAGCCGAGCTACTGAGCAAGGAGCAGAGCTACTGAGCAAGGAGCCCTGTAAGAAGAACTTGAAAACAAAGTTTTTCGTATACATATATTTATATCAGCGGTTCTCAATCTGTGGGTCGTGACCCCTTTCGGGGTCGAATGACCCTTTTCCAGGGGCCGCCTAAGATCATCGGAAAACACAGATACTCAACAGTTATGAAGTAGCAACGAAAATAATTTTGTGGCTTGGTGTCGCCACAACACGAGGAACTGTATTAAAGGGTCGCGGAATTAGGCAGTTTGAGAGCCACTGCTTTATATGCATTTTTAAAAAAATTATTTTATATTAATATTCAAAGGTCCCGCCCACTTTTACACCACAGATTTATTTCACCAAATATTTGAGAATAACAATAGAAAATATGAGACACCACACGCATTGAGATTTTTTTTTAAGACCCAATTTTAGCGCAGTTATCGGATATTTTTATTTCAGGAAATTCAAGTCGTCGTATTTCCCTTTTCTTCCTCTTGAAAAAAAAAGGTAGATAATTGATGTTTAGTGACTGTTCTTTGGTGAGGTAGTTTGTAGTTGAAAATTTTAATAGAATGTGTTATCATCGGCAACGAGTCTATGTGTCAGGTTTCAGCTCGATATGTTGACGTGAAGTGGGTCAGTTAGCCGTCCAAAGATTTTGCCCTAAACACACAAAAGCAAAGTCAGTTAATATAAAATTTTAAAAAGAAAAAAAATCTTTCATATGTGACAAAAAGTGTAGAAGGAAAGTAAATTAAGAAAATAATTTTATTTGCGACAAATTATATTACAATAAAGACATGGACATACTTTTTTTGCTTCAACGGGTGACTGTGTTAGGTTATGTCCAGACGAACTAATAAGCGGAGACCCACGATGTCATGGTCCGTACAAGTGCGTACAATGTTGACTCCTGGGATGTCTCCAACCGCTTGTGTACACGGCAATGGTCGTCCGGAATATTGATTATCGATATTCACATCTGACTGGTTCTGAAGGAATTTTTTTTTAATTTGATGGATTCCATTCCCGGCCATACCACTGACAACATGAGCAAGAAAACAAATATAAAGGAATGGTAAACAATTATTGTATGAATCAGGGAGTCTTTTAGAAAAAAAAAAATCGGTAAAATATTATATTACCAATTTATAGCAGGGAAGATAACTCTGGAAATCTAGTCCATGCAACATGTCAAAACTGAGGAATCGATTAATTCTGCCCCCCCCCCTTTTTTTAAATTTTGTTTGTTCTTCCGAAATGTCAAATTCATGAGCAGTAGTCAATTCCGATGGTACACCTTGAAGTCAAATCCGATGGTACATCAAGAAATCAAAAAAGATGGTACACCATGAAGTCAAAACCGATGGTACATCAAGAAGTCAAAACCGATGGTACATCATGAAGTCAAAGCCGATGGTACAGCATGAAGTCAAAGCCGATGGTACAGCATGAAGTCAAAGCCGATGGTACATCATGAAGTCAAAGCCGGTGGTACATCATGAAGTCAAAGCCGGTGGTACATCATGAAGTCAAAGCCGATGGTACATCATGAAGTCAAAGCCGATGGTACACCATGAAGTCAAAGCCGATGGTACATCATGAAGTCAAAGCCGATGCTACACAATGAAGTCAATCATAGAGAGACGTGGAAGTATTACAAATGACAGGCACTACCGGTAACGAGAAATCGCTCCAATTTTAAGTCCGAACTGTCTTTTTTTTTTTAAATCCGTAATTAGGACATGAGGTGCTGGTGCAGCAGTTATCAACCTCTGGGTCGCGACCCCTTTGGGGGTCGAAAGACCATTTCACAGTGGTCTCCTAAGACCATCGGAAAACACATATACTATACAGTTATGAAGTGGCAACGAAAATAATTTCGAGGTTGGCGTCGCCAAAATATGAGGAAATGTATTAAAGGGTCGCGGCATCAGGAAGGTTGAGAACCACCGTGTTTCCTTGTCACATACAATTTTGAGCCAATCTTATATTTTAAATCTCGATTTATTGAGGCTAACTTGGCACTTAATAGTGCCCAAAGTCTGGCCACAATACACAATGTTCCTGGCTGTGGAGACCCATGACAAATCACGAAATGTCAATTATTTTCTGTGTTGACATTTGAAAGACATATAAACTTGCATTTTAAATCCTTAATATTAAATGCAAAAGACATTTATGTAACAGCCAACATGACCTCCTTATTTGAGACAAACAACACGACCTACTTATTTGAGACCAACAACACGGCCTAGTTATCTGAGACAGCCAACACGACCTATACTTATACGAGACACTCAAAATGACCTACTTTTAAGAAGAAGGCAACGAGACACGAGACCTTTTCACGTGTGACAGTCATCAGGACTTACCAACATGAGATAGTCAACATTACCTAGTCATAACAACCCACCCAAAGTCTAACAAGGGTTCCCTCCCAGCAGTAAGCATACGTTTGCTAATATCCCCCAAATATTGGCTACACTCATTCATACTGGCTTTTCTCTTTAACCAGGTTAAAGCCCCCCCCCCCCCTCCACACACTCTAACTCACCGGTCAATATTTCTCCATTCTTGGAGTGTTTGACTTTGTGAACGTGAGAAAGACAAACTCCAAACGAAAATAGCCGGATAAATACAAACGTGCTGCTGGAAGTGGAAGCCAGAATTAAAACCCCGGGTAAGAAATCAATTTTAGAGTTCGCGGGCGGAAGCGCGACTTTGACGCTAGGGAGAAAACTCCGTGAGATGGGACGCTTTCAACCTGAAGGCCACATCAGCTTCGGCTCGTTCCTCTCCCGGCCGTAGTGCTCATTCTTAATGCCGGTGTCTCGCCAGTGGCTCGGCCGAGAAAGTGTAGTCCAGTGGACCCGACTGATAATGTATATTTATTTTTTACTGTTACCAATTTTGATCTGTTTATTCTTTCTCCCCACGAGAGTATTCCCCATAAGATTTAATATCAGGGAAAATATATGGAGGTTAGTAGGGAAAGTTATAGATCAGTGGTTCTCAACCTTCCTAATGCCGCGACCCTTTAATACAGTTCCTCATGTTGTGGTGACCTCCTACCATAAAATTATTTTCGTTGCTACTTCATAAATATATGTTTTCCGATGGTCTTTGGCCACCCCTTTATAAGGGTCGTTCGATCCCCAAAGAGGTCGCACCCGACATGCTGAGAACCGCTGTTATAGATGGAACTGTTTGAAGAATTGACCGAATTCTTCAGAACATCTTTTTGAACATTTTTTCATAGACCAAATTGGCTCACTAAAGGAGGGGCAGTTTTCGGGTAGGGGGCGAGGGGTGAGAGTGGTCTATCAATGATGTTCGTTATGAGACCAGATAATAAACCTACAGGGCGTACAATTTCACCTGATGGGCATCGGCTAAAAGGGAAAAAATAAAATTTAATTTCAGAATGCTGGTCGCTCCCGCTGGTGGTAGGGCAAAGAGTATTACTGGTGCTGTCCATTCAAGTTCTGTCAACCTTGCCTGTTGCCCGCTGGCCAAGAGAGTACGGTATGTGTGTGTGAACTAGGCGCCATGTTTTGTACCAGATCGTGATGGACGGGTTGCTGTCGTGATAGACTGCAACCGTTGGGTTGTCGATTATTGCGGATGAATGAGGTCAAGCCTGGATGGGTGCATTAAGTGAGGGCTTCAGATATATGTAATTACCGTTTAACGCATGTCACAAGCACGAATCATCAGCTAAAATAAATAATTTACATGCAACAAAAAGCACAGAGAGAAAAAAAGTTACATTTTACATTATTTTAGATTTGTCATCTAAATTTTCGTCATCTAAATAATTTTAGATTTGTCATCTAAATTTTCGTCATCTAAATTATTTTAGATTTGTCATCTAAATTTTCGACATCTAAATGATCTTAGATTTGTCATCATGAAGATTAACTAGCGGGGTAAGTTAAGTTATAGGTTTATTATTGAGTAGGTTACCTGGTCAGTCCAGGAGCTCACAATTACTACTCACATCCCAACAATCAGAGCAATGGTCAGTTTAATGGTCAGTTTAATGGTCAGATCATTGGTCAGTTTAATGGTCAGTTTAATGGTCAGTTTAATGGTCAGTTTAATGGTCAGTTTAATGGTCAGATTAATGTTTTAGAGACGGTTAGAATATGTCTCATTACAGTCTTCCAGATTAATGGTCTGATCAAATCAAGCAGTAGCTGGAATACATTTCAATGCAGTTATTGCTAACAAGATTAAAATCTAAGACGTGTCTTTAGAACAGTTACCCTAATCTATTTAATCTATTTCATCTATAATATACTTAATCTATTAAATCACACGAATCGACAAAAAACTGGAACGGTTCAATACACACGAAACAAATGTGACACAAAAAATATGGGGCCAAAATATCACGTGTGTCGTTATAACGAATGGGGACACGATTTCCAATTCTTGACGCGTTGACGCAGTGATACATTGGGAACAAACCATTACACTGTTCACAATAAAGAACTTCCAGGATGGGGAAAAATTACACTTGTGAATTCACTCAACCTGGGAGACTCGTGTTTAGTTTTTTTTAGTTATAATTTCATCTAAACGCTTGGCAACTTGGATGGATGGTCACAGACGTTTTTCTAAGTATTGAAACCTGGGGGGGGGGGGGGGATGGAGAGAGAGAGAGAGAGAGGCAGGGAGGGGAGGAAGGTGGAGAGGGAGATAGAGAAAGAGAGAGAAAGGGAGAGAGATTGAGAGGGAGGAAAGGAAAAAGAGAGTTGGAGAAAGAACGAGAGAAAGAGATAGGGATAGAGAGACATGCAGAGAGACAGAGAGAGAGAGAGATAGAGAGGAGGGAGAAAAAGAGAGAACAAGAGAGAGAAAGATTGAGAGAGAAAGAGTGAGAGAAAGATTGAGAGAGAGAAAGAGAGAGAGAGAGAAAGATTGAGAGAGAAAGAGAGTGAATGAGAGAAAGAGAGAGAAAGAAAGAGAGATAGAAAGTGAGAGAAAGAGAGAAAGATTGAGAGAAGAAAGAGAGAGACATTTTCGTTGACAAAAGAATAAATACATTCATGCTATTAAATTCATGGAGTAGTGTATTAATTAGAGTTTGAAAAGCATGCAAGATATATTTTATTTTTGATTGTGGACAAAGTGGAGACGAATTTCCACGTATATTTTTTTTTTCTAAGAAGATGGAGGCCGTAAATAGTTGATGACCCCGGAAGGAGTAGGACTTATCTTCGAATCCTCTCATTGAAATGTGTTTCGTTCAACGTGAAAGAACTAAATATCCCAGTCTCAGCAATAGTCACTGTATGTCAATGAGGTCATTCAGAGCCAATAATGGTACTCTGAGCCAAGAATGGTAATCTGAGCCAAGAATGATATTCTGAGCCAAGAATAGTACTCTGAGCCAAGAATGGTACTCTGTCAAAGCCGATAATGATAATCTTAGCAAAGAATGATAATATGAGCCATGAACGATACTCTGAGCCATGAATGACCTTGTGAGCCAAAAATGACACTTTGAACAAAATTTGTCATTTTGAGCCATCCGTCTGAATTCCCGCACAAAAAGCGCTCCAGTTTTATACGTTTTGATTATGATGGTTGAGAGCGATGGTTGAGAGCGATGGTTGAGAGCGACGGTTGAGAGCGATGGTTGAGAGCGATGGTTGAGAGCGCTGGCTGAGAGCGATGGTTGAGAGCGATGGTTAAATCGTTCCACTGATTTTAACTCTGTCATTTAAAACTTACCTGAAAAAAATCCTTACCGGAAATACGGGCTTTACAGTCCAGTTAGAGCAGGTTATATTTAGCAGCAGTCATGGCATGAAAATTTGGCAATTGTGGGAATTTGTGCCTGGAGTTTGTATGACAATGCTTTACAGCATGCGCGTTACAAAATATTTATAATTTTTTTTTAAATAATGACTACCTATCAAAGACCGCACTAAAGAAGAAGAAAACAATGTTAAATTCGATAATGTTAAATTTGATATAAAATCGATATTAAAGCTATTTAACTCTCCACCGACGCAAACAACTAGCAAGTTGAATTTAACGGCTACCTCGCCTTATAACCCTGGTCGCCAGCCGTCCGTTATTCCGAGTCAAATTGCCGTATTCCCCAGTCCACCCCCCCCTTTCTCCAACACGTTCTGAACAAAAACCTCCCGAAAATTCTACAGCACTCATCCGTAGCCTGCCTCCCCACGCATCTCCCGTCGTTCTCTGAACGCAGCAGACGCGATGAAACACGATCAACTGAGCGAGCGAGTCACGTGTGACCAAATTGTATTTATTTTTTAATAAAAAATTAAGAAATGAAGTAACTAAGTTACAAACACCGTGGAATTATGAGTTGAAACATAGTCTTTAATAATAATAATAAGAAGAAGAAAAAGAAGAAGAAGAAAGACAAGGTGATTGCCGATAACTGGCGTTTCGGATAACAAGGGCTCAAATATTCGGTGTTTGGATAATTTTCATACATCCAGATTCCGGAAAACCATTTCTTTAGACCTGGCTAATTAAACATACACGCTTTTGGTATCAAGTTTAAAGGAAGTAAAATTTTGATCCCATTCTGTTTAATGTTCTAAAAGTAACATTAATTTCTTTATATAGCCTCTAACTCTTAAAACAAATGACGAAATAGCGCACCGTAACTCTGACGTCATAGGGACCGATCATTGTTATTTTCTATGAGAGATTATGTGACGACTTGTTGCTTGTGTGACGACTTGTGGGATTTTCTGATATGTTAACTGGGGATTTAAGGCGTGTGAGCCCTATCCATCTACATCTTTTTTTTCATGATTTCTTCAGCAGCAGACTATGGAGCCATGTATGAGCCAATTTAATTTTGACTATTGCTTGACTTTTTTTTTTTTTTTTTAAATATTTTCTTCGTGTTGCTTTGGAATGGGTTGTTCTCTAGGCTTTTAGCCTTTTGACTAGTCAATATTTTTTTTTTTTTTTAATTTTGCCTTTTTTAAAATAAGGTATCAATTTACAAGGGAGTTTTTTTCGAAGAGGCTCCGAATGTTCTGTGGTAGATCCGGTTAGGATGAAGTCATCGCTCCGACACTGGGGTGTCCCCGGCTTGGCCAAAGCTCTATGAACACACTGCTCGTTGTTTCGTTCAGAATGCCGCGTCCTCGTGTGAGGATTCGGGACCTCCTTCCAATGCGGCTCTTTAGCGACCTGAGTGCGGCTCGGCCAGTCGGAAACAAATCAGAAACAAATCGGTTTTGACTCCGAAAAACATGGCTCTTGAAATGAAATTTGGCTCTCAAATTTTTTTTTATATCGTCCTGCTGCTGATATTGGGCTTTTCTTACTAATGAGTTTGCCGACCACTGCGCTAACCACTGCGCTAACCACTGCGCTAACCACTGCGCTAACCACTGCGCTAACCACTGCGCTAACCACTGCGCTAACCCATTCATTTTCGCTGAAGAATAGTATAATAATACAGGAGGCCCTCTACATAATGATTATACGAAGCAGTGATACATAGACACGTGTGTTGGCTTATGATTTCAATTACAGTCTATTTTTATGCCTGATTAAACACAATTAAAATAAAGTATTATAGTTTTTTATTCTAACTAAAGCGTTCATTGTTTCTCTTTCTTTATATTTGTGTTCAAACACGTGGCTAATTTTGTGGGATATTTTATCATTTTATATTCTTGAATAAGCCTAACTCCTTAATTTTTTAAAGAAAAAAATTAAACAAAAATAATAAGGAAACTGTTACGTCCTTCTGGTAAACGGCCGAGAACTTCCTCCACTTTCGCTCGAAACCGAAAAATCAACCAAAAGTTAACTTTTCTACTTCGGCCAAAACTGAAACTACGCCGAAAATGAACACATAACAACTTTCGGCGCCGACATCGAAATTCGCTCGGCCTCTAGTGCTATATCTGTAGACAAAATATTGTCTTTCTTAGCCGTCTATATCAATATGTCTTTAAACTTAAGTTTAAAAATGCATTTACAAATTATTAATAAATCTTAAAGTTTTCAAAATTTATAAAATGTATTGGTATCCATTACTGACAAAGTCGATCGTATGCCTTCAAATGCCTAACTTGATCATGTCAAGCGTCAATTTTCTGTGTCCACTGTGATAATATTTACGCACGTTCTTGTCATAATATTTACCCCTGTTCCACTTAAAGAGAACAGATATAAGAGTTTAGTACCTGACTGCTAATCAATTTTGCCAATGAAATCAATAAGCTATCCGCACGTATAGCTTATTGCCTAGTGGCAGGTTAGAAATACAGATTTTTCACGTTGATACATACTAATGAATGGACTAAAAATACCGATAACAGGTGATCGATCATCGATTGCTTGCAACGAATGAATCATAAATGAACTTTTTTGTTGTAACAGATACACTGGATCTCGAGTTATTTTGTACATCCAGAAACCCAGGATTGGTCTTAAAGATTCACGGGCGTCCAGGGATAAATTTATTTTTTTTAGGGGGGGGGGATGGGGGGGGAATCATTCTGTAAATTTGTAATGTCATTAAAACCAGGATGGCTGACGTAATTTACGGGCTCAATTTTTGACAGTCTGATAGATTCTTATTTATCATTACTTAAGTTGTCGTTGCGTTTTTTTTAAAGTTAAAAAAAATTTGATTAATACTAATTTAACTAATTATTAATTTAGTAATTTCAGGAAAAAATATAGTAATGGGTTTGGGGGGGGGGGGGCTATACGTGAAAGTGCTGGTTCATAGCATGTTTCCAGCTATAATCATGTATGTCGTCTGGTTTAAAAGTTTTATTATTATCTTCACTCCATTACATTTTCCTCTTGAAATTATGTTATTGTAATGAGACATTTATGTTGTATTTTTCAAATGACAATAAAGTCAGCCACTGTCAAGAAAATCCCATTGATCGTTACCTCTTGGGCGGACATGACTGGTGAACACGACTGTTCTAGAGCCTAGACCACAGCGACGGCAACACAGTAGGCTACAGCTACAATGAGTCAAACTACTTCCTGCGCCGGCCGATGTCGGCCATGATCCTGGCCGCTCAAGTGTGACGTCATCACAGAACAGCTGAGGTTTCCACGGCAAGACTTAATGCCAAACGATTTTCTCTTAACATGCGTCCCCACTGCCCCCGCCTCATCTCAGCTCTGGTGAATTATGATAAGTACATGACGTCATTCCACAGCGTGCTGACGAACGTGAGTCTCCCCCCCTTCCCCAAGGGCTCTCAAAATATCGCTTTTAAAATTTATCAGATAGAGCCCGCCAAACATTGTCGACAGCAATGCGTGAACTTCCCCTCTCCTAAAGTTACTTGACAAAACATGAACTTATGTAAAACACATTCAAGAATCCCAATTTTTGCTACACCCCTTCTCTCATGATACGTCACTGCACACTTTTTATTTCACGCCCATGAACTATATTAAATATTCTGATGTCCCAACCACTTTTAAAGCAAACATTTTTTACACCATACTTAAATTGAGACGATTTCATTTTCCGAAAAGAAAATATTACGCACCAAACGCAGTTGCGTTATATAAAAAAATATATCATTTAGCTTAGTTATCGGGAATTATATTTTGCGCGCTATTGAACTCATTATTGAACCATATTTTCTTTCAAACATTTAGAATTATTTATAATATACTCTCAATGCCAAATTCGTTGATTAGGAAGCAGTCCATTAGGAAGCAGTCCATTAGGAAGCAGTCCATTAGGAAGCTGTCCACGGGTCACACCGGAAGCGTAATAATATGTAAGAAATATCTTTTTCAGATACCTGAACAAGCCCCACAACACATTGTACACTTCGTGTTCCAAGGATTGTGTACTGGCTGAACTGCAAATGGAAGAAATGTGGATTCTCATCATGTCACTGGGGTATGGATATAAAGTAAATGTGTCGGTTTTCTAGCGGTGATGGCAACAAGTCTTTCCATGAACGGTGGCACGTGATTCACTGAAATATTTGCAGAAAACACAAGGTCCCTTCAGGTCTTATTTTAACACAAGTCCTTAGGGACTTTTCGATGCTCAGCTTTCCTTATTATCCACGGGGGGGGGGGGGGGGGGGGTAGGGGGGATGAACGTTCGTGTGGTGTGTGTATAAAAGTATGATCATGTTGAACACATCTATTCCAAGTTTCAAGAATCAGAAGCATTGTGCTGATACTGCTTAGATCAGCGGTTCTCAACCTATGGGTCGCGACCCCATTGGGGGTCGAACAACCCTCTCCGAGGGATCGCCTAAAACCATCGGAAAACTCATATACTCTACAGTTATGTAGTAACAATGAACCTAATTTTGTGGTTGGGGGTCGCCACAACAGGAGGAACTGTATTAAAGGGTCGGGGCATTAGGAACGTTGAGAACCACTGGCTTAGATGGAGATGGATAAAGAGGGTGTCTCGCGCATCAACACCGAGGCTTGATTCTCTGGTGTGTAGTTCTTGGTACTAACATGAAGACAATTTATATAAGACCAAGTTGCTATGATAAAATCTCAAATTGAGCTGCTGGTACAATCTCATATTGAATTGCTGGTACAATCTTATATTGATCTTCTGGTACAATCTCATATTGAGTCGCTGGTACAATCTTATATTGATCTTCTGGTACAATCTCATATTGAGTCGCTGGTACAATCTTATATTGATCTTCTGGTACAATCTCATATTGAGTTGCTGGTACAATCTTATATTGATCTTCTGGTACAATCTCATATTGAGTTGCTGGTACAATCTTATATTGATCTTCTGGTACAATCTCATATTGAGTTGCTGGTACAATCTTATATTGATCTTCTGGTACAGTCTCATACTGAGCTGCTGGTAGGATCTCATAACCGGTGATTAATTTTGCCACTGTTAATTGTTTGAGTAAGAGATGTTGAGGAACTCTTGGGATCCTTTGAGACATCTGTGCTGGTGTAATGAAATATTCACTTCTGTAAGTAAATAAGAAGAAAAAGAAGAACATTGTGGTTTCGGGGGGAGAGTGAGAATTTAGCACTTAATCTATTTTTTAGAAAATTCGATATAGATAAGGGGCAGACGCACTCTTGTGTAAGCTTAAGTCATCTGGGCAGAGCTTGGTAACAGTGGTTCCCAAACTGTTGGAATATGTATTTGAATTTTTCCATCGCACGTTAGTTTAACGCTAGTTGTTGATGTGCAGTCATCAGTGGACACGCGCGTGCCGGAGTTGGATCAAGTCAGTCTTTGAATGCAAAATGTTTGGACAACATTGCCTGAAGCCAGGACAAGGGAACGGTAAACTCTAGCACTAGCTACAGCCTAATACTATTACGTAACCAAACCCTAAATCTAACCTCTATAGCCTAACGTGCCCTTGCGTTACACATGATATGCCCTTGGGTTACACACGATATGCCCTTGGGTTACACATGATATGCCCCTGGGCTATCCACTTGCGTGTAGAGGGGTGATCTGCTGTCTAGGTGAACAGCTTATCCTTCTAAAGAAAAGTCCCAATATTTTTTGATTTCCTATACTGCAAATGATAAAGCCATCGTTGCATGGTGACCGTACGGATGCCAGAACAAGAAAAAAAAAAGGGGGGGGGGATGCAATTCCTATGTAAGCGTGTATTTGTTAGCTTAACATTTAAGTCTTTCGTTAAATTGTAAATTGTAAATTGTAAATTGTAAATTGTATGGTATTTTAAAAATATCACCTTTCAAAAATGTAGTCACAAGAGTGTACAAAATATAAATTCGGACCATCTTTAAATACTCAACGTTAAAAATTATGGTTATCAACCTCTTTGTTGTAGTGATTAATTACTCAAACATGTGTTTCCCCATCACCCCCCCCCCACACACACACACACACACATTTTCCTAATTTATTATGATTGCCAGTGTTTGACAGCGAGGTGCAGAGATTACCTCTGAAATGGGCGACCTATTGTAAGTAGACGAGTTGATCGCGGGCAACACGTTTTAACTACTGTAGCTACAGGGAATACTGCATTCTCAAAACACGTGACTTCCGGTCAAACTCATTTCATGCTCATAGACCAGTGTTTCCCAAACTTTAGAGATCCGTGTACCCCTGTCTATAATTTTCGTAACACTGAGTACCACTCGTTAACAAAAAAATTGCATATACTTTAATTAGAATTTTAAAAAAATTCCTTTTTACACCCCCCCCCCCCAAACAAACTCTTACCGTACTTCCAGGGGTACGCGTACCACACTTTGGGAAACACTGTGACACAGGCCATAAAATTACATTTCCTATATAAACTATCAGTTGCTATTCAACGTCGTGGAGACTTCTTGCTATAAGAAGCATGGCGTGTTAACGCAATACAAAACTACCTCGGATATATTGCTGTTTTTTTCTTTCTTTCTCTAGTGTCTTGCTTAGCTTCTTGTTCAGTAATTTTACTTCATTTTATGGGCTGTGCAATGCATGTGTCTAAATGATTGTGGAGCTGTATAAGTGGTTTGGGAAAAGTAATGATTAGAAATGGAGACAAAACAAGATTCAAGGGGACACAGAATCATTCGTCTTGATGGTCAACCGGTTTTTCTTGCTAAACTCCGGAACGCTGTGAACATAGACACACTGACCAAATAAATGCAAGCTGTGAGCATAGAGTCACTGACCAAATAAGTGCACTATTGTGAGAATAGACTCGCTGACCAAACAAGTGCACTGCACTATGTGAGAACACACTACTGACCAAACAAGTGCTCTGCACTATGTGAGAATAGACTCGCTGACCAAACAAGTGCACTGCACTATGTGGGAATAGACTCGGTGACCAAATAAGTGCACTGCACTATGTGAGAACACACTACTGACCAAACAAGTGCACTTCACTATGTGAGAATAGACTCGCTGACCAAACAAGTGCACTTCACTATGTGAGAATAGACTCGCTGACCAAACAAGTGCACTGCACTATGTGAGAATAGACTCGCTGACCAAACAAGTGCACTTCACTATGTGAGAATAGACTCGCTGACCAAACAAGTGCTCTGCACTATGTGAGAATAGACTCGCTGACCAAACAAGTGCACTGCACTATGTGAGAATAGACTCGGTGACCAAATAAGTGCACTGCACTATGTGAGAACACACTACTGACCAAACAAGTGCACTTCACTATGTGAGAATAGACTCGCTGACCAAACAAGTGCACTGCACTATGTGAGAATAGACTCGCTGACCAAACAAGTGCACTTCACTATGTGAGAATAGACTCGCTGACCAAATAAGTGCACTGCACTATGTGAGAACACACTACTGACCAAACAAATGCACTTCACTATGTGAGAATAGACTCGCTGACCAAACAAGTGCACTGCACTATGTGAGAATAGACTCGCTGACCAAACAAGTGCACTTCACTATGTGAGAATAGACTCGCTGACCAAATAAGTGCACTGCACTATGTGAGAACACACTACTGACCAAACAAATGCACTTCACTATGTGAGAATAGACTCGCTGACCAAACAAGTGCACTGCACTATGTGAGAATAGACTCGCTGACCAAACAAGTGCACTGCACTATGTGAGAATAGACTCGCTGACCAAACAAGCCCCAGGCTCAAAGTCACACCATGACCTCAGTTAAACAAGTGTTCTTGTTTGTTACGACGGCATGCGAGGCCACGATACAATACAAGTGTAGAAATTATCTTCAGCAGATGGCCAGCAAGGTATGAGGGAGGGGGCGGAGGGATAGTCTGCCCGGGGGGGGGGGGGGAGCATTTTTTCTTTCCATTTTCGGCCAACTGCTGTATTCTTTTTCGTGGAAGGGGGCAGGAAAAAACCTCAGCCCGCCCCGGGTAGCGCTAACCTTAGATACGCCACCGTCTCAAATCAATATTGATATCAGTTTTTTTTTTTGCTGGCATCCGTCCGTCACAAGGTGACGATGTTATGGAATTCGCAAGGCCTGGGATTATTCTTGGGATTACTCTTTCTAGAATTATTAGCTGGTTCCCAACAGCAAATCGCTTCTCTCCACGCGCTGGATGACCCCAAAGGAACATCATGTGGATGATACAGCTTGGCACCAGTGGCGTCGCAGGAGTTGTCGGAATGTTTCATTGTATCAATGTTATCCACTCCATCTCAGGGTTTTGAATTCAGAGTTGCCTTCTCTTAGATGAGTTGCCGTCCAAGGTTAACGAATCCCATCTATTAGATGAGTTGCCGTCCAAGGTTAACGAATCCCATCTCTTAGATGAGTTGCCGTCCAAGGTTAACGAGTCCCATCTCTTAGATGAGTTGCCGTCCAAGGTTAACGAGTCCCATCTCTTAGATGAGTTGCCGTCCAAGGTTAACGAGTCCCATCTCTTAGATGAGTTGCCGTCCAAGGTTAACGAGTCCCATCTCTTAGATGAGTTGCCGTCCAAGGTTAACGAGTTCCATCTCTTAGATGAGTTGCCGTCCAAGGTTAACGAGTCCCATCTCTTAGATGAGTTGCCGTCCAAGGTTAACGAGTCCCATCTCTTAGATGAGTTGCCGTCCAAGGCTAAAGAGTCCCATCCACCCGGGGTGCCGTCCAAGGTTAAAGAGTCCCATCCACCCGGGGTGCCGTCCAAGGTTAAAGAGTCCCATCCACCCGGGGTGCCGTCCAAGGTTAAAGAGTCCCATCCACCCGGGGTGCCGTCCAAGGTTAAAGAGTCCCATCCACCCGGGGTGCCGTCAAAGGTTACAGAGTCCCATCCACCCGGGGTGCCGTCCAAGGTTAACGAGTCCCATCCAGCCGGGGTGCTGGTGTTTTTTTGCTTGACTGGGCTTTGGTGGGGATTGAACTCCAGACCATCAACTTGAGTATCGCTGTGTTATATCAGTATGGCTGTGTCATAATGTTTAACCCCAGACAGCTCACGTTTTAATACTGTTCAGCACATGGGCCTGTGTCACGTGACTCAAGTACTATGGGGGATTGGGGGGGGGTGGCTTTGATTTAACCTAATTATTTGGGCAACAGCTGCAACCATATACCAGGAATGAGTAGTTGGGGGACGGGCCGGGGGATGAGTGCAGAAAAGTTTTTTAAAAACCTGCACAGTGCAAGGGGACCAATACATGTTTTAGGATTGTCATTTTATAGATGTTTTACGCGAATATCTCCACCACGTGAGTGTGAGCTTACAAGGAACCAATGACAGAAAGGGTTTAGGGAACAATAATTACTAAGGCTTAAACCGGTGCAGTTGTCTATACCCGGCGCGGGTATTTTTAGAAAATACCCGGTGGTTCCAAGTGTTACAAAAAAGGAGTTAACTTCTCCTTTTCTATGAACAATAGGCCCACAGACAGTCCTCAACTCTACCCTGGGTTCCATCAAACAATAGGCCCACAGACAGTCTTACACCCTACCCTGGGGTCCATCAAACAATAGGCTCACAGACAGTCCAACACCATACCCTCCAGCCTTTAAAAAATGGGCCCACAGACAGTCCTACACCTTACCCTGGGGTCCATCAAACAATAGGCCCACAGACAGTCTTACACCCTACCCTGGGGTCCATCAAACAATAGGCCCACAGAAAGTCCTACACAATACCCTCCGGCCTTTGAACAATAGTCCTACAGACAGTCCTACACAATACTCGTAGCTCTTTATTAATTAACGTAACAGTCACAGCACACTCAAAAATAAACATTTTTACCTCAGTCCATCCTTCATGCATGACGCTCACTGCGTGACAGCTTTCCCCTCGGCCCCCCCCCCCCCCCACTCAGTACCATCAATATAAAATGTGTTGAGCAAAGGGAGGGCCGGTTGCGAAAAGGAAGCAGCACACGCCGGAAGCAAAATATCTATAAGAGATAATGCATTTTTAGTCGTGTCAGCCAAGTCATTAACGTTCAGATAATAATAATAATGAAGTTTATTTGAGAAATCACGCTTAATCCCCAAAGGCTCGAAGCGCGTTACAAGGTTCGATGTTCGAGAGGCATCACTGCTGCCAGTTAGGCGCATGTGAACTCCATCTCCCCATCTCCTGGGTTTTGAATTCAGAGTTGCCTTCTCTTAGATGAGTTGCCGTCCAAGGTTAACGAGTCCCATCCACCCGGAAGTTGCCGGAATGTTTCATTGTATCAATGTTATCCGCCTATCGGGACTCCATCGCCGGGTTTGAATTCAGAGTTTCCTTCTCTTAGATGAGTTGCCGTCCAAGGTTAACGAGTCCCATCCACCCGGGCTGCTGGTGGTGTGTTTGCTTGACTGGGCTTTGGCGGGGATTGAACTCCAGACCATCAACTTGAGATTTGCTCAGTTTAGACCACTCGGCCACCCAGCACCCAGATGTGTAGAAATAATTGTCTGCGACCCGGTCAATGGGGAATTCCCACAGGGTCAATGGGGAATTCCCACAGGGTCAATGGGGAATTCCCACAGGGTCAATGGGGAATTCCCACAGGGTCAATGGGGAATTCCCACAGGGTAGTGGATTGCCTGACTCGTGGTATACAATAGAATGGACATGTAGACAACAAAATACGTCACATAGGGAAATGGTGTCGTTGGGCCGGAGCGCGAGCTCTTAATGCCCCCCCCCGGCACACCACCCCCACACGGACTGACGAAAGGTTCCCCGTCGCCAGACCGCGCAACGCCGGGAACCCCCCCCCCCCCTTTGGCCAGGGGGACGCTTGGTCTGCTGAAAACGCTGCGTTTAAAGCGTTCGCAACCCACTCTCCCTGAGGGTCTGGTTCTGGTTCGGTACGTTGCTGCATCCATATACTGGCATATGTGCAACGGTTGGGGAAGCGATGTTGCCAATCTAACGGCCCCTAGCAGATGCCAGGGCGGCCTTGAAGCTTTCGATCGTTGTCGAGTTCACAGCGGTATTGTCCAGGTTGTTCCAAGCAATTATGGTGCGTGGAAAGAATGACTGCTTATATTGCACTGTGTTACTCCGAGGCACAGTGAAGCATTTGTTATTGTTTCGGGTGTAATTTCTCATGGGGTTGTCAGAAGTTAAGTCAGTGTTAAGTGACTGTTTGGCTCTAATTAATCGGCCTGGCTTCTGTGGGGTAAGATAATTGTTTGCCTGGATGGCCGGAATTAGCCCCATGGCCATTTTATATAAGAATGTTAGGCGGATCTTTTCTCTTCTGTCCTTGAGAGTGGGGATGTCAAATCTGTTTAAAAGGCCAGTGACGTAGCCAGGCGTGGTGGTTTTATAGTCACGTGCTATGAAGCGCATTGCGTTACGTTGGATTCTCTCCAATTTGTCCACGTCTTGCTTGAGGTATGGGTCCCAGATGATTGCACCATATTCTAGTATCGGACGAACGAGTGCAAGATAGGCATTTCGTTTGCAGGATGTTGGGCAGTGGCGCAGATTTCTTCTAATAAAACCTAGTGTGGAGTTGGCTTTTTTTGAAATTTTGTTTATATGGGGTGACCATTTTAGGTTATTGGAGAAGAGAATTCCAAGGTATGAATTGTTTGTTACTTGTTGAAGGTCTGTCCTATTTAGGGTGTACATATAGCTTGATGGTTTTTTTTTTGAGATGCTCATTATGTAGCATTTGGTTTCATTAAATTTCATGCCCCATTTGTCTGCCCAATTCACAAGGCACTCCAAATCTGCTTGAAGTTGGTTGTGGTCATCGTAGTCGATTATCTCTCTGTAGACAAGACAGTCATCTGCAAACAGCCTCACTTGAGATTTTACAGTATCAGGGAGGTCGTTTATGTGACAGAGAAAGAGAAGGGGGCCCAGTACTGTGCCTTGAGGAACTCCTGAGTCTACGGTGGCTTTGCCTGACCGGACGCCATCTACCACTACTTGCATGGTCCGTTTTGTTAGAAATGTTGAGAGCCAGGAGTGAAGGTTGCCGGTAATGCCGTAGTGGTGGAGTTTGTGTAGAAGAAGGCTGTGTGGAACAGTGTCGAAGGCCTTGGAGAAGTCGAGAATTGCCATGTCGATCTGGGTACCTTTGTCATAGGAGGCAAGGAGGTCATTGGTGGTGATGATTAATTGAGTTTCTGTGGAGTATCCAGACCGGAAACCGTGGTTTAGAGTGGTCAAAATGTTGTAGTGTTCAAGGTGGTTCATGATGTGACGACAGATGATGTGTTCCAGAATTTTGCATGGAACGGAGGTCAGGGATATTGGGCGGTAGTTTGCTGGGTTATGACGGTCACCTTTCTTGTAGGCACTAGTGATGGTCTGGGCGGGTTTCCTTTCTCTCCGGAGGGAAGGTGTTGCGTTACCACCACCACCCAACCGTCCAGGGAGCCTTTCGGTCGGGACAGAAGGTTGGGACGATACGGTTGAATAACTTTCCGATTTTATTCGAAAGTGTGTCTCACGTATTAAATTGTTTTTAAAAAGAAAAATCTAAAAATAATATACGGAGACGGTTGGGTTTTGGTGAGGGGATTGGGGTTAGAAAAAGGTGTTGGTTTTGAGGGGGGTTGGTGAGGAAGGGGGGCATCCAATAACGATCATACAAACCAAGAAATAATTAGCAGAATTCGCGCAAAAAATTCAGAATTTTCACCTTAAATTATTTTTCGAAAAATTTCCTTCTTTTTTTGTGCGCTAAAGCAGGCTTTTGGCCGACACGGTAACGTTGTTGGTTTCTGGTGTTGGTTTATCGAATTTACGCATTCGCTTAGTTCTCCAACATTTATCGTTTAAATGTTCCCAATTCAAGGTCATCTAGGCTGAACACTGAGTTAAAGTGTTGGACTTCGTTGCAAAATCCGCCTTCAATTCGCCATTTGATACTACGTCATGGTGACGTCAAGCCTTCTTGTGTTTTCCTTACAACAGAAGGTCAGCGCGAGCTGCGCCCCCCCCCCCCCTCCGCATCTCCATAATCACAGGT
Organism: Omphiscola glabra; assembly: GCA_964017045.1. Lineage (NCBI taxonomy): Eukaryota > Metazoa > Mollusca > Gastropoda > Lymnaeidae > Omphiscola > Omphiscola glabra. The sequence goes on from OZ024800.1 coordinate 38,600,250, forward strand.
CTGATTTTAGAAACAGTGGTAACACCGACATCACGATAAGCAATTTTTTTTAAAAAACCTAACTCGAGTCTGGGGGGACGTTAGGGGGGGGTTGCTCTACAAGTGTGGGTGAGGAGGGGAGGGGGCGGATGGGAGTGCCTGGAAATCGATGAATGAAACCACAAGGGGGGTGTGTGGGTGGGGAGGGGGGCTGGTGGAAGGTGAGTGCATTGTGATGAACGCTGGTCCGCCGTGAGCGATGAGCAATGTGACACTGCTCAGCTTGTACAACTGGTGAACGGGGGGTGGGGGAAGTGTGGGGGAGGGGATGACGGGAGGGGAGAGTTGTTGTACGGTGGCTACTCTGTACGCACGGCGGTGCGGAGGGGGCCATCACAGTTCGTTTCTCCGCGGACGAGTGAGTAGGTGCGCGGTAACGTCCTTGAGAAAAATGGCTTTCCGCGTTTCAGAACGGTACGTGACGGAACTTTCCGCGTGGGGTAACCGCAGGAACAATCTGTGCTCAATGGTGAATGTCATCAAAGGGAACAAATGCTGTCTTTGATGGGCATCCGGTGCGGTGGTGTCCTGTGTCGCCGCTAATGTGTTGGACTCTTCTAGTTGCACACGATTGCATGACGACAAGCAGCTGAGCCGCAGCACTGTGTACTGCACATGATAACGGTGCGCTGATCATCGAATGGGCGTTCTGTAAATTGTAAGTTTTTTTAAATGTGATTAAGCAGATAATAATCATCACGCATTCGTTGTTGTGAATAGCAAAAAAATCATAATTAATTTTGTTTTATATTAAATGCTGATGTATCTTTAAAAGATTTCGTTTATGATATAAAAACCTTTCCGAATGACATCCTATAAAAATTCATAATTTTAGTGGCAAATAATGGGTTGGGGGGGGGGGGTTAGGGGGTGGAGTTAACAGTATGCATTGGATGGCCCTCAATATGGCCCAGAAGTTGGGAAAATAGGAATTTAAGAGGGCACCTAAGGATAATAATATATTTTTCGAGAATAAGTCTATTGCGAAGATTTTAAATCATGATATACTTTATTCTTGTGAACACTAAATAAGTCAATCTTTATTGCATTGAAAATTAGTTTTTCGATTCGGTAGTCATAATGTTTCTGGATTCGTGTCCAGCCCGTGTATTTAGCGTCTTTAAGTCAGACATTGTGTCCAGCCCTTGTATTTAACTGTCTTCATCAAGTCAGACATTGTGTCCAGCCCTTGTATTTAACTGTCTTCATCAAGTCAGACATTGTGTCCAGCTCTTGTAATTAACTGTCTTCATCAAGTCAGACATTGTGTCCAGCCCTTGTATTTAATGCCATTCAAGTCAGACATTGTGTCCAGCCCTTGTATTTAACTGTCTTCATCAAGTCAGACATTGTGTCCAGCCCTTGTATTTAACTGTCTTCATCAAGTCAGACATTGTGTCCAGCCCTTGTATTTAATGCCATTCATGTCAGACATTGTGTCCAGCCCTTGTATTTAACTGTCTTCATCAAGTCAGACATAGTGTCCAGCTCTTGTATTTAACTGTCTTCATCGAGTCAGACATTGTTTCCAGCCGTTGAATTAAACTGCGTTTCTTGCTAATAATCTTAGTATAAAAGATGTAAAGAGACACGTGCTCATGATCATGGTGGTTTAGACACGGACTGCTGTTTACTTGATTAGAAAATCTATATTTATTTATTTTTTAAAAAATAATAATAAGATAGGGTTACCAGACTTCCATATTTAGTACGGACAATTTGTATTTTCGACCCCTTAGTCCGTACTAATTTTTGCGTCCGTATTGGTCAGTACTTGTGGCAGCGACGACTTGCTTGTCTTATTTCCGGTTGTTTTAAATCTTATTTCTCCGCAAAGGCCGGCGCAACGAATAGTTTCAGCTCTATCTGACTGTCCAAAAAGAGCATTTTTTAAAAATCTCCAATGCTGTAAAAGTATCACGCAATGTTGTGTAGGAGAATTATCGTCATTTCTTTCCACAAATGAACTCGCTAGATATCACTTCAATAGTACTCAGTCATTAAGAGCAGTATCACAGTAATATGTTGTCCGCAGTATCTCCAATGTGCTAGTTCAGTGGTTCCCGTGTTTTGATTCCCCGCGCTGATGCCAAATTTAGGTTTTCACCATTCTTTTGCTGCCCCCTCGGAAACTACTTTTAACTTAAGTGCAATCTTTTTTAAAATTTCATTCTAATTTGACTGTTGTTTTTCGCGGCGGTGGAAATGCTGCACCTTGGGCGAAGCCGGAAATGGTGCCACTTAAAATATAGAAAACGCGCCCCCTGGGCGGATCAGTAAAAAATATGATTTTGCCCCCCCCCCCCCCAAACCCCCAGACCTTTTCATCTTTCTGATGTATATGAGATTAGATATTTTAATTCACTATTAACATCTTATCCAAAGAAGATTTTGGCTCCCGCTGTGATTGCCCTCTTTGCGCCATTCTCATTGCTCTGCCCGAGAGCAACACGGTACCCAGAGTGACGCATATTATGGGGACCACTGGGCTGGCCAAACTGTGGGCAGTATAAGCCAGCTACACATTTTTCTTGTATTCCTGTCACGTCAGAATTATTTCTTAAATTATTTTATTTTTTTAGTATTTTTATGGGGATGGGGCTAAAAGTAAAAGCTTCTTGTACGTACACGTTTGGGGGGGGGGGAGTCCAGCACAACAGCCCCCCACGCCCTTTTGCGCTGGTTCCGGTTGCTGTGGGCCTTTGTGTTCGTACTTGGCTTCCAGAAAATCTGGTAAGCTTAAATAATCTTACCTGTGCGGGTCAACAAAGTTAAATTATATTTATTTTTAAAAATTGTCCCAGTGTTCTCAAACTGGTCACCCTACGCACACGTTCAAACATCTGACCGCCACTAGATACCACAAACAGAAAAGTGTCGTGTCACCTGTGTCGTGTCACCTGTGTCGTGTCACCTGTGACGTGTCACCTCCACTTTATGCGACTCCGTATGCCTTTAAACTAGTTTTCTTGTAAATTCTCTGAAAAAAGGTCATTCCCCCATCCCATAACGCTTCCCCCCTCTCCCGCTCTCTCTCTATATCTCTCTCTTTCTCTATATCTCCTTTTTTCTCTATCTCTCTTTATTTATCTCTTTCTTTCTCTCTCTCTAGCAATCTTTGTCTATCTTTCTATATGTCTCGCTTTCTTTCTCTCTCTCTCTCTCAGCCTATCCTCTCTCTCTCTCTCAGTCTTTCTGTCACCCTTCTGTCTATGTCTCTCTCTACCCACTCTCTATCTCCTCACTCTCTTTCTGTCTCTATTTCCTGCTCTCTCTCAATCTCTCTCTGTCTCTCTCTCCCCACTCTCTTTCTGTCTCTCTCTCCTCACTCTGTCTCTCTCACGCTCTCTCTCTCCTGCTCTCTCTCCGTCTCTATGTCTCTCTCCCGCTCTCTCTCTCTCACTCTCTCTGTCTCTATGTCTCTCTCCCCACTCTCTTTCTATCTCTATCGCCCCACTCTCTCTCTGTGTTTCTCTCTCCCGCTCTCTCTCTCTCTCCTGCGTTCTCTCCGTCTTTATGTTTCTCTCCCGCTCTCTCTCTCACTAACTCTCTCTGTCTCTATGTCTCTCTCCCCACTCTCTTTCTGTCTCTCACTCCCGCTCTCTCTCTCTGTCTCTATGTCTCTCTCCCCACTCTCTGCCTCTCTCTCTCCGCTCTCTCTCTCTCTCGATCTTTCTCCTTATCCATGTGTTCATATTTATTCCTGACATTCTATTGCCCCTGGGATCTCCTCGCCGATTACGTGTGAAACCATAACATATATTGACACAACAAATGTTGAAGGACCCCCCTCCCAAACAACCCGAGCCCAGGACATCAGCAGCGTCGTCTTCCGGGTGCAGTGGTTTCAGTGATTGTGACGCAATCATTGTTATTTCCCCCTCGTGTCGCCATTCATTTCTGGCAGTGTTCAGGGGTGTCAAGTTTCACCCTCCAGAGAAAAAGGTTCTCAATCTTATAACCAGTTCTTCTGGTACCCTGGACAAAAGGTTCTCAATCTTATAACCAGTTCTTCTGGTACCCTGGACAAAAGGTTCTCAATCTTATATAACCAGTTATTGTGGTAACCTGGACAATAAGTCATCTTATAACCAGTTCTTCTGGTACCCATGGACAATAGGTTCTCAATCTTATAACCAGTTCTTCTGGCACCCTGGACAAAAGGTTCTCAATCTTATAACCAGTTCTTCTGGTACCCTGAACAAAAGGTTCTCAATCTTATAACCAGTTCTTCTGGTACCCTGGACAAAAGGTTTTCAATCTTAAAACCAGTTCTCCTGGTACCCTGGACAAAAGGTTCTCAATCTTACATAACCAGTTCTTGTGGTACCCTGGACAAAAGGTTTTCAATCTTAAAACCAGTTCTCCTGGTACCCTGGACAAAAGGTTCTCAATCTTATTACCAGTTCTTCTGGTACCCTGGACAAAAGGTTTTCAATCTTAAAATCAGTTCTACTGGTACCCTGGACAAAAGGTTCTCAATCTTAAAACCAGTTCTTCTGGTACCCCGGAGCTTTTCTAAAAGCAACAAAAAACTGTGTTAGGGGACGGTTTCTATTCACAAAATATAAAAACTTCCCTCAGTAGAGAATTCGTTTTTTCATCAAGATATAATTATATGGACTTTATGTACGCTCTTATCCTAAAATGTAAATAGGTAATGAACATAATTTAAGCTCTTATCCTAAAATATAAATAAGCATATGAACACAATGTAAGCTCTTATCCTAAGATATAAATAAATATATTAACATAATGTGGCTCTTATCCTAAGATATAAATAAGTAAATGAACATAATGTAAGATCTTATCCTAAGATATAAATAAGTATATGAACATAATGTTAGCTCTTATCCTAAGTTATAAATAAGTATATGAACATAATTTAAGCTCTTATCCTAAGATATTATCAGATGATAATCATTTAAACATATCCTACACGTGGAAAACATTACTTTTTGTTTCAGTGTGTGTGTGCGTGTGTGTCCCGGAGAGGGGGGTGGTAGTATGAGTAAAGAAACACGAGTATAGTGTTTGATGGAAGTCGCCATGCAGCACTTGGAACACGATACTGATGTCACAAGAAATCCAATAGACTTGATGTCTGACTCTCATTTTTTCCCGCTACTTACATCCTGTTCTCGTGCATCTTTCTGCTCAATCCGGTATGGATAATGTAGGAGTGACTGCGCTCAAGCCGCGTCAATGAAACAACATGGACGTGGTACGTGACAGCGTGAACAACATGGACGTGGTACGTGACAGCGTGAACAACATGAACGTGGTACGTGACAGCGTGAACAACATGAACGTGGTACGTGACAGCGTGAACAACATGGACGTGGTACGTGACAGCGTGAACAACATGGACGTGGTACGTGACAGCGTGAACAACATGAACGTGATACGTGACAGCGTGAACAACATGGACGTGGTACGTGACAGCGTGAACAACATGGACGTGGTACGTGACAGCGTGAACAACATGGACGTGTACGTGACAGCGTGAACAACATGGACGTGGTACGTGACAGCTTGAACAGCATGGACGTGGTACGTGACAGCTTGAACAGCATGGAGGTCGTATGTGACAGCTTAAACAAACTGGAGATAGCTCGTGACAACTTAAACAAACATGGAGATAGCTCGTGACAACTTAAACAAACATGGAGATAGCTCGTGACAACTTAAACAAACATGGAGATAGCTCGTGACAACTTAAACAAACATGGAGATAGCTCGTGACAACTTAAACAAACATGGAGATAGCTCGTGACAACTTAAACAAACATGGAGATAGCTCGTGACAACTTAAACAAACATGGAGATAGCTCGTGACAACTTAAACAAACATGGAGATAGCTCGTGACAACTTAAACAAACATGGAGATAGCTCGTGACAACTTAAACAAACATGGAGATAGCTCGTGACAACTTAAACAAACATGGAGTAAGCTCGTGACAACTTAAACAAACATGGAGTAAGCTCGTGACAACTTAAACAAACACGGATATATCATGTGAAAACTGAAACAAACTACACAACACAATTAAATGGACATTCTTGTTTGCAGCCTTCATCCACAAATACAACATTTATGAAAATAAGTTTTTAAAAACACATAGATAATCAGAAAAAATGAATTTTGTCTTTTTGTAAAAAAAAAGAGAAGAATTTAGATCAGGGGTTCTCAAACTTTTTCCGCACACCGCAAAAACTAAACGAAAGAACAGAACTCAACGTGAAACGTGCGTTAAAATGTGTCACGTCAAGCTGTGCCACCGTCTCTCCGTGTAGATTCAGATGAAGCTGTGCCACCGTCTCTCCGTGTAGATTCAGATGAAGCTGTGCCACCGTCTCTCCGTGTAGATTCAGATGAAGCTGTGCCACCGTCTCTCCGTGTAGATTCAGATGAAGCTGCGCCACCGTCTCTCCGTGTAGATTCAGATGATGCTGCACCATCATCTCTCCGTGTAGATTCAGATAAAGCTGCTCCATCGTCTTTTCGTGTAGATTCAGAGGAAGCTGCACCATTGCCTCTGCGAGTAGATTCAGATGAAGCTGCACCATCGTCTCTCTGTTTAGATTCAGATGAAGCTGTACCATCGTCTCTGCGAGTAGATTCAGATGAAGATGCACCACCGTCTCACCACGACGGAATGATGCCGGCTGAGCAAAAGTAGTTTATGACTCAACTACGACGTCGTGCCACCACTGGCCGTAACGTCGTGTCCTAGAAAGGATCTCGTGTCGCTAATGGCGGAAGCATCTCGTCCTTGATCACGCCGGTGGCGTTACCAGCAGCAATATCCCTTCAGGTCTTCGATATCAGCTTTCCACGTCTGCTGGTTCAAACCGTGATGAGATCTATTACCTAATTATCCCCCACTTCGACTTGAGTTTCTGAGCATTATCATTAAGCGCTTCTCAAAAAATCCGGATGGGCTCAGAAAATGTATGCTACTTTAATCAATAAAAAAAATAATTAAAAAACAAGTTTAACAAATTTTGCAAACTTCTAAAATAGTAGACATTTTTTGTAGCATCATTACTTTTTGTCAGAGGTAAAATTTGCGAACATGTATCGTTTTAAAACGTCGACCTCGACAAGGGAGCTATTGATTAAAGATAATGAAGCCTGATTAACTAAAAGCGCTATTTATTTACATGCAAATGAAAGGTGATTATTGGTTTTAAATTCCCGATGTACATCATTTGTTGCTATAATCATAATAGGCGGGGCTAGATTTGATAGATGGGCCTAGACACAGTAGGCGGGGCTAGACATAGAAAGTATCGCTAAACATAGTAGGCGAGACTAGACATAGTAGCTACCGCTATACCTTGTAGCTACCGCTAGACATAGTAGCTACCGCTAGACATAGTAGCTACCGCTAGACATAGTAGGCACGACTAGACATAGTAGGCACGACTAGACATAGTAGGCACGACCAGACATAGTAGGCACGACTAGACATAGTAGGCACGACCAGACATAGTAGGCACGACTAGACATAGTAGGCACCACGAGACAAAGTAGGGACGTATGTCTAGACAGACTATGGATCGGTTCATACGGTCAAAGTTTCCTTCAAGCATTTGATGCAATTCGTGTATGAAGCCTTGACACAAATTTCAAATTACTATTTGATCAAATTCCCCCAAAAAGAAACCACGCACAAAATAGTGCGTTCATACAACAATTTGACGCGAAATTTGATCGTGTGAACCTACCTAAATGAAGCTGTGTGAAGGAAAGAGTAGAACATGAAGGTATGTGGACGCTTGAAATAGAAAGACAGGACTATACAAAAAAAAGAAGTTTTCGGCCAAAAGTCTTCCCCGAGAGAGAGGACAAATGAAGAATCAATAAGAAATCGAAAATATTTTTAAAGAAATACGTGTTCTTCAATTAATATTATTGCCAGAAGTTTGGTTTTGTAAAACCAAGATTACAGGAAGTCAAAGAACACCGCCGTGAACACGACATCTATCGAACACTTCAAGTTCAAGGCTGCCCAGGCATCTGAAATGAGCCGTTAGGATGGCAGCATCGCTTCCCCAACCGTTGCACACATGCCAGTATATGGATACAGCAACGTACCCTACCAGAACCAGAACATGTATCAAAACTATGAAAAAGAAAATTACCTATTGTGCACATCATCCCATCCCAAACCATGCAAATCCTCTATATCTTATTATTATTATTATTATTAGAAGTTTTCTATAGCGTGGTACCCCAGCCTATCTTCCAACTTCTCAGACTTCGTCGCCCTTGCTCGCTTGATGAAGACTTTTTAGATAGGTCTAATCAAATGATGGACTACTTCCGCTCCAGATCTTATCCTCAAACCACTTTCGTATCAGCGCCCAGATATTATCCTCAAACTACTTTCGAATCAGCACTATCACACATAATGATGCTGCTAAATCTCGTCCAAATAAAAAAGGACGAACAAACTAAACCTTACTATCTTACCACCCTCACAATTAGGATTGCGATAACAAAAATCATAATGGATCGAAACATACGTGTTGCTTACCCCGACACCAACAGGGTATTCTCACCCCCATCCACTTATTGTCTTCAGACGGGACAAACATGGAGGTGAACATCTGGTTCGCAGTCGCCTTGGAGCTGATCCGTCTTTAATTTCATTGGGAGTAAATCATGATCCGTCTTTCATTATGAGTAAACCATGATCCGACTTTCATTGGGAGTAAACCATGATCCGTCTTTCATTAGGAGTAAACCATGATCCGTCTTTCATTATGAGTAAACCATGATCCGACTTTCATTAGGAGTAAACCATGATCCGACTTTCATTGGGAGTAAACAATGATCCGTCTTTCATTGGGAGTAAACCATGATCCGACTTTCATTGGGAGTAAACCATGATCCGTCTTTCATTGGGAGTAAACCATGATCCGTCTTTCATTGGGAGTACACCATGATCCGACTTTCATTGGGAGTAACCCATGACTCGTCTTTCATTAGGAGTAAACCATGATCCGTCTTTCATTAGGAGTAAACCATGATCCGTCTTTCATTGGGAGTAAACCATGACTCGTCTTTCACTGGTCCAGAGATGACGCTCTTCTTGCACTTAATTTTTTTTAAAAAGAGCAGACGGTGTAATGGAACTGATTTTAGCGCGACCAGGCAGACAAATCTGGCTTGTGAGAGACGTTGTCTTTCAATTAACCCTTGCCTAGTTGGAAGATAGAAAAAAAATTGTCTGAACTTTCTTTTATTAATTCGCCACAAAATTGACTGGCTGAAAGCTGTGTCTCCTGGTGACCTTTCTGTTGTGCAAGCAGCCGTTCGAGCAGTGGCGTAACAACGTCTTGGCATTGGGCCAGTTGCAAAGGGCGCCGGCCTGCGCCAGTTGAAAAGGGCGTAGATAAATCTCTAATTTTTAAATTTGTATTATTTAAAAAATAAATTAGCCAAGGGCGCCAAAAACTCAGTTACGCCTCTGCGTTCGCGTAATTGAGCTAAGGAAATATAGAAGATATTTTATAGCGACATTGTGCAATTCATTTTGTTGTTCCTACATTGTCTTTCTTAACACTTCACTGACTTAAGATAGAAAGAGGGGTCTGAAAATTTACGGAGGTTGATGCAGTGGCGTAGCTAGGGTTAGTGCCGTAGCGGTCACTCTAATCCAATCAAGATTGGATCACTATAACAGTTGTTTGTGGGGTTTACCTCAAAACCAATTTCAGAGACTCCAGAAGATAAAAACTACTGTAGCACGCACGCATTGTATCGCGTATAAAGAAAGCTGACCACATCAACCTATATAGTTCTTAAAGATCTCCATTGGCTTCCTGTGAATGAGCGCATTGACCACAACATCTGACCCTGGCGCTCAGCTGTATGGAAGGATAGGCACCTGAATATCTTTAAAAAATGATTTCTAAACATGTATCCATACAGAACCTTCGCCTTCAACACAGTCCTTACTGGGAGCTCCCAGTGTAGATGAACACAGAGAGAAGTCATACGGAGTGCACTCTTTTGAAGCTAAGGCGCCTAAATTTTGGAACAGTTTGCCTCAATCATTGAGTGAAATTGAAAATGATAAAAAGTCATTTAAGAAATATTTAAAGACTTTTCTCTTTAAATAGATTTTAGGACATCAGAGCGCTGTGAGCAAGCTAAAATACAACGAACAAAAGCGCTATAAAAGTATTCAATCAAAAATATTTGTAAAAAGGGTGGGCCAAGATTAATGAAAATAAACTCGCTAATACCTTCGCTTTCCTTGTAAGTTTTGATGTTTGAGAAAGATGGATGCATGAGTGAATCCTATTATAATCAGCTAAGGGGCCAGTACAGATTCTCACATAAAGTTCCTCTGTTCCCCCAATCGGCCTTTCATTTAAAGACTTTGAATTTGATAGTATTTCAATTTCAGCCTGAAAAGCTTGTTCTTTGAGAGTATATTTTACAATTTCATCATCATCATCATCATCATCATCATCATGTCCCTCAGTCCTTGGACCGTTGGGGCGCCACAGATGACATGAAGACTATCCTTCCCCATTCCTCTCGGTCTTTTGCACTATGCATAGCATCGCCCAGTTTTAATCCCGTCCACTCTTTGATGTTATCTTTTACAATTTGGGGGTCTTCAAAAATGATGAGGGGTGTATTCTTAAATAGAAAATTCCACCCGAGCCTGGTGGGTATAGATTTAGAAATACGATAATTCATTTAAATCTAATGCTCGATTTTAATGCTGTGCGTCCTCATTTATTGATATTGTCTTCTTTCATTCGTTCTAAAAGATTTTGGTGCAATTTTAACTTGAAAATTTTTGTCGCACATTTCAGAAGAGCTAAATTGAGATCCACGTTGTCTGCTGAAAAAGACCAACAAAACATCACTTTTAAGAGGACCCTCTTAAAATAAAAATTCGTCTCATTAAGAACTGACTCATTTAAGGACTGGCTTATTTAAGGATTGACTCATTTAAGGACTGGCTTATTTAAGGACTGACTTACTTAAGGACTGACTCATTTAAGCACTGGCTTATTTAAGGACTGACTTATTTAAGGACTGACTCATTTAAGGACTGACTCATTTAAGGAATGACTCATTTGAGGACTGGCCCATTTAAGGCCTAGCTCCGATCGTCGGAAGACTAAAACGGTGCAGAACCTAGTCACATTTCGATGGATTGCATTTCTGGAACAACGATGCAAGAACTGAGATATTTCTCATACGTACGGCAATAGAAAGAAAAGAACATAAAACATTTCAAGACTTTTGCATAGAGTCCCAAAAGCATATTACATATCCATGAAAATTTCCTGAAGGCTGTCCTGAAACTCTTCCAAATGGATCACAAGGAAGGTTCAAGGACTCACGCAGCCAACGGCACCGTTTCGCCAACTTCCGAGGGCGCTGACCGTCATCTGCAGATAGAGATGAACTGCCTGTCGCCCCCGGATTCCAAAAGTGGGGAACAGAGCCCCGCAGAGAGCGAGGTCATGGCACCTGGCACGCTGACCTATGGAAGTATCATGAGTATTGGGCCGGACGCCAGTACAGTCAACTTGCTGAGGATTGACCTGGAGAGAAAAATCAATCGCCATACAGGTTAGTACTTTGAAATATACAGGTTAGTACTTTGAAATATACAGGCTAGTACATTGAAATATACAGGTTAGTACTTTGAAATATACAGGTTAGTACTTTGAAATATACAGGTTAGTACTTTGAAATATACAGGTTAGTACTTTGAAATATACAGGTTAGTACTTTGAAATATACAGGTTAGTACTTTGAAATATACAGGTTAGTACTTTGAAATATACAGGTTAGTATTTGAAATATACAGGTTAGTACTTTGAAATATGCAGGTTAGTACTTTGAAATATACAGGTTAGTACTTTGAAATATACAGGTTAGTACTTTGAAATATACAGGTTAGTACTTTGAAATATACAGGTTAGTACTTTGAAATATACAGGTTAGTACTTTGAAATATACAGGTTAGTACTTTGAAATATACAGGTTAGTACTTTGAAATATACAGGTTAGTACTTTGAAATATACAGGTTAGTACATTGAAATATACAGGTTATTACTTTGAAATATACAGGTTAGTACTTTGAAATATACAGTTTAGTGCATTGAAATAATCTGTTACAATCAATCAAAACAATTTAGGATTCTATAAAGTTATGATTCAAATGTGTGTGTTAAGCTTGAAAATAGTAAATATTCCTTGTTAATTTTATTTTCAAATTCCGTAAATGGTGTAAATTCACAAGAAGAATAAAAAATCAGCAATTATAAAGGTAAGGCTACTCTATTAAACATTAAAACACGTTCAGTCAGTTATAAGTTGCTGGGTGATTGCCAGCCTACTCTGTTGGCCAATCCACAATGACATCCTACTCTGTTGGCCAATCCACAATGACATCCTACTATGTTGGCCAATTCAAATGACATCTACTCTGTTGGCAAAATCCGAATGATATCCTACTATGTTGGCCAATCCGCATGACATCCTACTCTGTTGGCCAATTCACATTACACCCTACTCTGTTGACCAATTCACATGACATCCTACTCTGTTGGCCAATCCTCATGACATCCTACTCTGTTGACCAATTCACATGACATCCTACTCTGTTGGCCAATCCGCATGACATTCTACTCTGTTGGCCAATTCACAATGACATCCTACTCTGCTGGCCAATCCGTCTGACATCCTACTCTGTTGGCCAATCCGTCTGACATCCTTCTCTGTTGGCCAATCCGTCTGACATCCTACTCTGTTGGCCAATTCACATGACATCCTACTCTGTTGGCCAATCCGCATGACATCCTACTCTGTTGGCCAATCCGTCTGACATCCTACAATCCCAAGCCAAAAAAAGTGATGTCCCAACACACTTTCGGCCCTGCGGTTTCTAAAGCCCCAAAGCCATGATTTGAAAAAAAATTAATAGATATTATTATAAATTGCATTGATAAACTGAATAGCTAAATCCCAAAAGTGGCAGGGGCGGACCACCGCAAAGTCACGTAATGGCTCTGGCTCCCTGGCTCCCTGGCTCACACCTCTTTCTTGTTTTTTGGTCTCGCTTGATACTTCCACATTCAATTGCTTTTTTTATATCTTAATCCGCAGTTTAAAATAAATATTTAGATCGAGATATGTTGAAGGTTGAATGTTGAATTTGAAGGTTGAATGTTGAGGGTTGAAGGTTGAATGACAAACCAAAGTAATAGAATGGACGTTTCACCCCCACCCCCCCCCCCAAACAACCCCCTCCACACAAACACACACATCCATTACAGCAACAACAACAAACAACAAACTATCACTCTGATAAACTTATTATGGAGATACAATTTCCCCTTAGCTTTGGGCGTTGTCATGGAGCCACATCACGTGACAAAAACATTAGAAGACGTCAGAGGAGATGGGCTGACTCTAAGAGAAAGCAACTCTCTGCAAAAAAAAGGGGGCATTAATTAAATTTATCATGTTATAGGAAGTTATCTGAGTCTGCTGGATGAATCTTGGTACTGTACGGCAGTAAAAATGTAGTACGGGCCGTAATACTTCATGCAAAACTTGTGCGGGCCGTATTACTTTTATGCAAAACTTGTGCGGGCCGAAAGATAATAGGACATGGGCGGAAGCTATTAAGAAAATAATAATAAAAACGGATATTTCATTATTTCGCGGGCCGCCAAGTGGGTGCTGACGGGCCGTATGTGGCCCGCGGGCCCTATGTTGTGCAGGCCTGCCTGTATGGGAAGAAGTGTAGTTTTGGGGTGGCGGTGACTGGGGATAGAGCCGTTGGCTTTACCGATATGTTTCGTATCTCATCGGCTTTGACGTCATTCAACTGTTGCAGTTAGATCGCATAACGAGGGTTCCCGAAATGTTTAAAATCGTTACTTCATCCAATTCAAATGCCTATTATATACTTTATAAGTTTATATAACCCTTTGAATAAAAGGCAAGCCACAGTATCGTACGTGATCAATTTCGTACGTCCCCCCGGGAGTAAATAACCCGCCCTCACCCTTTTCCCTCAGCTCTCCACCCGATCAATTCTCATTAACACACAATCCCTCATCTCACACCTTTAATCTTCTGCATTTCACCCCACTTTACCCCCAACCATGCCTACTGCCTTCCTTAATCCTACCTAATCCCCTCACCCCGTTCTCCCCTCCTCAAGCCCTAACCAACACCACCCCCCACACACACGATCTCCATACCGTACCCATACCGTACTATAACGCGCCTGTTGTAACAAATACAGTGGGGCCCTGCTGTAACGTGCCCGTGGCAACAAATACAGTGGGACACCGCTATAACGCGACATTGTAACAAATACAGTGGGGCCCTGCTATAACGTGCCCGTTGTAACAAATACAGTGGGGCCCTGCTATAACGTGCCCGTTGTAACAAATACAGTGGGGCCCTGCTATAACGCGCCCGTTGTAACAAATACAGTGGGGCCCTGCTATAACGCGCCCGTTGTAACAAATACAGTGGGGCCCTGCTATAACGTGCCCGTTGTAACAAATACAGTGGGACCCCGCTATAACGCGCCCGTTGTAACAAATACAGTGGGGCCCTGCTATAACGCGCCCGTTGTAACAAATACAGTGGGGCCCTGCTATAACGTGCCCGTTGTAACAAATACAGTGGGGCCCTGCTATAACGCGCCCGTTGTAACAAATACAGTGGGGCCCTGCTATAACGTGGCCGTTGCAACAAATACAGTGGGGCCCTGCTATAACGCGCCCGTTGTAACAAATACAGTGGGGCCCTTCTATAACGTGGCCGTTGCAACAAATACAGTGGGGCCCTGCTATAACGCGCCCGTTGTAAAAAATACAGTGGGGCCCTGCTATAACGTGGCCGTTGCAACAAATACAGTGGGGCCCTGCTATAACGTGGCCGTTGCAACAAATACAGTGGGGCCCTGCTATAACGTGGCCGTTGCAACAAATACAGTGGGGCCCTGCTATAACGTGCCCGTTGTAACAAATACAGTGGGGCCCTGCTATAACGTGGCCGTTGTAACAAATACAGTGGGGCCCTGCTATAACGTGGCCGTTGCAACAAATACAGTGGGGCCCTGCTATAACGTGGCCGTTGCAACAAATACAGTGGTACGCCACCGCACACTTTTTGTTCACGCCCTTAAGCTTTAGTGATATTCTAACGTCCCACCCGATTCTGTACCTCAGATATATAACACCATATTGAAATTGAGAATTTTCCCGGAAAACAAACGAAAATATTACGCGGCATTGTTAACAACCTCATTTAGCGCAATGATCGGGAATTCTATTTTGCGTGCTGCTTTCAACACACCATCCCACCATAACTTTCTTTTCATAGCTAGAGAGCTATATATTTATATTGATCGCTATATTGCATGTCTTCATCGTATCAGTCTTAAGTGGCATGGCCATACTGTCCACTGCGCGCGTGTTTATGGAGAAGATAATGTAGTGCACGTCTGTTCACGTTTTCAATGGAAGATCTGATTCCCTTGCAATCTAATGGCTATATTTAGACACTTACGTCATCGTTTGACTCGGAATTACGATGTAGAGGGGATCTTTTAAAAAAATAATTTTATAATGCATTATATATTTTTTTCTAGACAGTTAATATGTTTAACTTTAAAATAAAAAAAATGTTTGTGAACTTACGCCTGCTGACATAAAGTCTCACCTTTGATCGCTGAGTCGTCAGTAAGTCTGTATTAAACCCTGATTGAGGTGGGTAAACATAGCCGCACGGGAACGACGTACCTGCGGATGTGTCTGACCTAGTCGTACTCTATTTAGGTCATTTCAACCAATAGCTTGATCTCATCCGCTGATACCCGTAACAAAGTGAACGACTGATAACTCAATAGCTGTCACCAATGCATCAAACGGGTTGTCATTTTTAAACCCTTTGTATCCATTAGCTTCGCTTGTGTTTGTGGCTGGTTGGCTGGTTGGCTGGGTGGCTGGTTGGCTGGGTGGCTGGTTGGCTGGGTGGCTGGTTGGCTGGTTGGCTGGTTGGCTGGGTGGCTGGTTGGCTGGTTGGCTGGTTGGCTGGGTGGCTGGTTGGCTGGGTGGCTGGTTGGCTGGGTGGCTGGTTGGCTGGGTGGCTGGTTGGCTGGGTGGCTGGTTGGCTGGGTTGGCTGGTTGGCTGGGTGGCTGGTTGGCTGGGTGGCTGGTTGGCTGGTTGGCTGGGTGGCTGGTTGGCTGGTTGGCTGGGTGGCTGGGTGGCTTGTTAGCTGGGTGGCTGGTTGGCTGGGTGGCTGGGTTGGCTGGTTGGCTGGGTGGCTGGTTGGCTGGTTGGCTGGGTGGCTGGTTGGCTGGGTGGCTGGTTGGCTGGGTGGCTAGTTGGCTGGGTGGCTGGTTGGCTGGGTGGCAAAATCTTCGGACGGCTAATTGGTCCACTTCCCGTCAAGCTATCGAGCCGAAACCTGGCACTTAGACTCGTTGCCGATGACAACACATTCTTTCAAATTTTTAGCACTAACCCCAACCCCACAAAAAATCTGTCCTGAATTTCAAGGGGAAGATAAGATGAAATGAAATGTCCCGATAACTGCGCTAAAAATAATAACCCCAAGTGCGTTAGGTGCGTAACATTTTATTTTGTTTTTCTGAACTAGCTGGTGAACTAGTTGGTGAACTAGTTGGTGAACTAATTGGTGAACTATTATTATTATTATTATTATTATGGGTAGTTTTCTATAGCGTGGTACCCCAGCCTAGGGCTGGGCTCACCACGCTGTACATGCAAATTAAAATGAACTTAAAAATATAAATTAAAAACCAACCATTCCATAACAATTTACATGTGAAGCCATGGACGGCACTCAGCAGCATCGTTTAACTTTCAGAGGGGGAATCAGTCAGGATAGTAAAGTTTAAAGAGGTGTGTTTTGAGTGCAGTTTTGAAGGCTGTGATGTTTGATATAATTCTGATGTGTAGTGGAAGAGAATTCCATTGTTTGGGGGCACAGTAAGAGAAAGATCTTTCACCGTATGTGAAAAACTAGTTGGTGAACTAGCTGGTGATCAAGCTGGTGAACTAGCTGGTGAACTAGTTGGTGAACTAGTTGGTGAACTAGTTGGTGAACTAGTTGGTGAACTAATTGGTGAACTAATTGGTGAACTATCTGGTGAACTAGTTGGTGAACTAGCTGGTGAACAAGCTGGTGAACTAGTTGGTGAACTAGTTGGTGAACTAGTTGGTGAACTAATTGGTGAACTATCTGGTGAACTAGTTGGTGAACTAGCTGGTGAACAAGCTGGTGAACTAGTTGGTGAACTATCTGGTGAACTAGTTGGTGAACTAGCTGGTGAACAAGCTGGTGAACTAGCTGGTGAACTAGCTGGTGAACTAGCTGGTGAACTAGTTGGTGAACTAGTTGGTGAACTAGTTGGTGAACTAGTTGGTGAACTAATTGGTGAACTATCTGGTGAACTAGTTGGTGAACTAGCTGGTGAACAAGCTGGTGAACTAGTTGGTGAACTATCTGGTGAACTAGTTGGTGAACTAGCTGGTGAACAAGCTGGTGAACTAGCTGGTGAACTAGCTGGTGAACTAGCTGGTGAACTAGTTTGTGAAATAGTTGGTGAACTAGTTGGTGAACTAGTTGGTGAACTAGTTGGTGAACTAGTTGGTGAAATTGAAATGCTGTGTAAAAGTGGGTGGGTCATTAGAATATTAATATAGTTCAGGGGCGTGGAAAAAAATGTGTGATTGCGAGCTTTGATGGGTGTGGGGGAGCACTAATTAGGATTCTCATAAAATGCGTTACTTGTATGATGTTTTGTCAAATTTTCAACTCACCCACTATTGCTTGATAAGAAAATTGTATAAAGGATTTATACGAACAATTTATTTTTAAGGGTTGTTTTAATTTGTTTTTCTGGTTGTAACATCATGATTTGTAATATCATGGTTACATTCAACTTGGATATGTTAAGTTGTATTCTTCTTATTTTAATTATTCTTCTTTTACTGACACATAGATGATCTTCACACACACGAGATAGCACGTCTTGATTTAGATCACCATTATAATTTATTAATCTATTTGTACACAAATCACAACGATGATAAAGTCTCCGATATTGGATGGAGAAAGAAAATACATTGTCTTACTGCTTCTCATAAGTAATATCACACACAAGTTGTTATAGAGTTAAACTTTGCTAGCACACAATATAAACCTCCATACCGTTGATCCTACATGTCATTCTCTGTCTGCCCTTGACATTCATCTAATCTACTTCCTGTAGATATTAATTTACTAAAACAATACATTATCCGAGATGAAGTAATTGTGTTCACATTTGACCTGTTACAGTGGTTATATGATGAGCTTAGTCTTGGAGATATTTGGTCGACGCCGTAGTCAGCTCATGAAACACCTCCGTGAGTTTGATCACCTCCGTGAGTTTGATCACCTCCGTGAGTTTGATCACCTCCGTGAGTTTGATCACCTCCGTGAGTTTGATCACCTCCGTGAGTTTGATCACCTCCGTGAGTTTGATCACCTCCGTGAGTTTGATCACCTCCGTGAGTTTGATCACCTCCGTGAGTTTGATCACCTCCGTGAGTTTGATCACCTCCGTGAGTTTGATCACCTCCGTGAGTTTGATCACCTCCGTGAGTTTGATCACCTCCGTGAGTTTGATCACCTCCGTGAGTTTGATCACCTCCGTGAGTTTGATCACCTCCGTGAGTTTGATCACCTCCGTGAGTTTGATCACCTCCGTGAGTTTGATCACCTCCGTGAGTTTGATCACCTCCGTGAGTTTGATCACCTCCGTGAGTTTGATCACCTCCGTGAGTTTGATCACCTCCATGATTGATATCTGAGGACGTGACATCATAAGTGTTTTGGGATTTAGCATCACCGCTGGTAGCTAACATTACATTTCGTTTTGTTGAGAAATGTTTATCACAATGAGCTAAGCTTTGAAACTCGCTGTTGAGGTGTAAGGATGTTATGATGTTTTCTGGACACGGGTCAATGTTGATTTACAACACGAGAGATGCCAGTCTAAATGTATCAACACTAGAGTTGTCAGCCTATATAAGTGACTACACTAGAGTTGTCAGCCTATATAAGTGTCTACACTCGACAAACCGGCTTTATCGATTCTTCTAAGGGACATTATTATTAACTCCCTTGTATACATATATCAAAGGAACGATATTAGTTCCCCTTAGATATTGCCACGGCGGCGATCCATCCACCGACGCGCCAAAACGAATCAAGCAGACGATGTTGATGTTGGTCAGCGATTTCAGTCGCCCATAATTTTGACATACAGTCGGAGCGAAGCTCGGAAATCGGGCTGTAGGAGGTCACGAGTGTGGTGCACGGGGTCCGGGGTTGTAGGAGCTCACGAGTGTGGTGCTTGGGGTCCGGGGCTGTGGGAGCTCACGAGTGTGGTGCTTGGGGTGCGGGGCTGTGGGAGCTCATATGTAGCGAACATGGCCGACAGTCCAGAAAAGAAAATCTAGAAATTTCATCACCAGATATCATTCTTTCGAACAAATTAAAAAGTGAGCAACCGTTTACAAATCAAGGGAAGGGTGGGTAATGGTAGAGCGTTACACATTTAAGCAGTGGCTTCAAAATATAAAAATAATTGTGCGGTTGGGGGGGGGGGGGTGGGGGGAGCTAAGGATGGATTCCACATCTTGTGGTGAACAAACGCTAGGTCAACAAACAGGCTATAAAAACACAAATACAGCTGGTCGGGTGGAGTTTGGTGACATGTCCTGAGTGTGGGGTTCTCGGCTGCAATAGCCCGGATAGAAACTGTTGGAGCTGGCCACGTCTTGACGGCTGGGACATTTACCTATGCCGAGGCTGGTTGGGGTGTTCCCGGCCTATTTGTACAAAAGACTCACCCGAATTACGCGAGGGACGTTCCGAGCCAACTGTCCCGCGACCACTAAATTAGTTCTCGGGTTGGCCACCAGTCCGGGCCACACACTAACGAACAAGACGGTGGGGCTCTGTCCCGTGGACGCGATTCTTCATGTGTAGCCGTTCATGAGCTCTGCTCAGTAACATTTCAGCACGTATGTGATCAGGAACCAATAGTAAGCCACGGCGCCCTGCGTGTCTTGTCGGACTCTGGACGTAAGCGATTCGCATTGCCAGTGGCGTAATCGCGGCTTGGCATTGGGGCAGTTGCCAAGGGCGCCGGCCTGCGCCAGTTCAAAAGGGCGCCGCTAAATCTCTAAATTTTTTTATTCTTATTTAAATATCAAGGGCGTCAAAAATAAATTAGCCAAGGGCGTCAAAAACCCAGTGACGCCTCTGCGCATTGCATTGCTGGGGTCCGTACTTCTGCCCTGGGTATCAGCTCAGCACTTTCCATCGGACTGGATTTACACATGCGACAAAGAAAAAGCCTTTTTTTGGGGGTGAGGCCAACGATTTAAGGTCCAGCAGCTCTCAACCTGTTGTCTTCCGGGTAGTAAAAGCCGTTATTGTTTAGCGCGGCCCTATATTTGACTAGCTACCAATGGGGAGTGTATGGCTGTTGCCGAAACTGAGGCACCAGCTCAACATCAGTACACATTAAACCAGAGATATGATGTGCCACAGTTAATATGAGTTTACGCTTTCTTAAATGAAAAAAGATTATCGCTAATAGGACTTAATAGTTATAATCATATTGAAAAATAGTATTATTTCAGTCCAATTTTAATAGTTTCCCCCAAATATATTCACTATAAAATCCCCCACAATGAGGGTAGACGGTCGTTAGAGTTCAGTTCAATAGAGTTAATGTCATTAGAGTTTACATCATTAGAGGTTAATTCATTAGAGTTTAGGTCATTAGAGTTTAGGTCATTAGAGTTTAGGTCATTAGAGTTAAGGTCGTTAGAGTTTTGGACATTAAAATTTAGGTCATTAGAGTTTTGGTGATTAGAGTTTTGGTCATTAGAGTTTCGGTCATTATAGTTTTGGTCATTAGAAATTAGTCATTAGAGTTTCGATCGTTCAAAAAATCGATCACGATTCGATGTAATCGATCCTAACATTTCTAAGAATCCCGCTTGAACAGAAAGTCTGAGCAGTCGCTAATTTAGGACTCCATTGGTCGAACACATCGGCTAAGTGGTTGATATTGTTCGAGACGTTCTTAACGTCAATCAGCGTAAGGAGCCATTTGTATTGTACCTGGTTGGTCATGTGATCGATCATTGATCGGACAAAAGTCCCGTTGACGTTGGAGTACGATTAATTGGCGCTCTTCCAGAAACTTCTCGATCTGGTCTTTGATTTATTTCTGGCATATTCTGTGAGCTAAGAGGCGGCTACATTTGGGGCTACATTTGGGGCTACATTTGGGGCTAAATTTGGGGCTACATTTGGGGCTACATTTGGGGATACATTTGGGGATACATTTGGGGCTACATTTGGGGCTACATTTGGGGCTACATTTGGGGATACATTTGGGGCTACATTTGGGGGCTATATTTGGGGCTACATTTGGGGCTACATTTGGGGCTACATTTGGAGCTACATTTGGGGCTACATTTGGGGCTACATTTGGGGCTACATTTGGGGGCTATATTTGGGGCTACATTTGGGGCTACATTTGGGGCTACATTTGGGGCTACATTTGGGGCTACATTTGGGGCTACATTTGGGGGCTACATTTGGGTCTACATTTGGGGCTACATTTGGGGCTACATTTGGGGCTACATTTGGGGGCTACATTTGGGGCTACATTTGGGGCTACATTTGGGGCTACATTTGGGGATACATTTGGGGCTACATTTGGGGGCTATATTTGGGGCTACATTTGGGGCTACATTTGGGGCTACATTTGGAGCTACATTTGGGGCTACATTTGGGGCTACATTTGGGGCTACATTTGGGGGCTATATTTGGGGCTACATTTGGGGCTACATTTGGGGCTACATTTGGGGCTACATTTGGGGCTACATTTGGGGCTACATTTGGGGGCTACATTTGGGTCTACATTTGGGGCTACATTTGGGGCTACATTTGGGGCTACATTTGGGGGCTACATTTGGGGCTACATTTGGGGCTACATTTGGGGGCTACATTTGGGGCTACATTTGGGGCTACATTTGGGGCTACATTTGGGGGCTACATTTGGGGCTACATTTGGGGCTACATTTGGGGGCTACATTTGGGGCTACATTTGGGGCTACATTTGGGGCTATATTTGGAGCTACATTTGGGGCTATATTTGGGGCTACGTGCAAAAGGGTGCAGTTGCAGTTGGTGTGAAACTTAGGTACGTTGGAGGGGGAGGTGTTAATAAAGGTACATTGGGGGGTGTTAATAAGGGTACATTGGGGGGAGGTGTTAATAAGGATAAATTGGGGGAGGTGTTAATTAGGGTACATTTTGGGGAAAGTGTCTACAAAAGCACATGTATGGCATTTCCGCAAACGGTAATATTTGGGGTCAGTAAGAATGGATTTGGGAATTCGAAGGTAACTTCATAGCTTTAAAATTTCAAAAATTATCACCGCTAAGCCCCATACATCTTAGTGTTTATTAACTGACTTCGTGTATCCTGACTTCATGTATACTAACTGATTTCATGCATCCTAACCGACTTCGTATATCCTAACTGACATAGTGTATCCTAACTTACTTCGTGTATCCCGAATCTCAATGATATCTTTTAGCAATACGTCTACTAGCCACAACGCTGGCAACTGCGTCTCACGGTAAGCAGCAGAGACGTGGTTCGACCACAAGTCGTTAAGGTTTTAAAACTGTACAAAAAATACTTATGTTTGCATGTGATTTGGATAAATCGTTTAACCTTTAATTAATGATGTCCTTATTAAAAGTCTCATGGAAGTATTCTTAGCCGAAGAAAGTGTACAGTTTACAGCATGTCAGGCTAACAAGAAGATAAATGCGAAGCTCTGAAATGTAGCTTCACATGGGCAGTCGTCTACCCCCCACCCCCCTTTTTTCCACACACACACACACACTTATTTCCCCACTCGTTCTTTAAATACACAGCAAGAAATTGCAATTATTTTTTTTTTTACAAGACTAAAAATAATTAATTCCCATCATGCATCTTGGTGTTTCGCTAAAATCATCCTTCTTACAGTGATTCTCAACTTAAAAAAAATAAACTTGTTTCATTTGTATCCAATACTGAACAGAATGTCAGTGGCGTAGTGAGGGGGGCAAGGGGGGCATCATGCCCCGGGCGATACTCACAAATGGGCGCCAAATGGTATATTTTACTATAATATTGTATGCTTTTCGAATAGGGGGGGGCGCTAAAAAGGTATTGTGGGGGCGCTAAAAAGGTATTGTGCCCCGGGCGCGAGTTAAGCTCGCTACGCCACTGTTATTCTTACAAAACTCAGTAAACTATTAGAATATGTTAATTGCCGCCATAACAAAATTAGGACAGGTTCCGAAACATCCCATTAGTCAGTGTCTCTTTGTTGTTTCCTTCACCGGTTGTTTTTTTGTGTTGTTTTTTTGTGTGTGTAGCGAGGAGGGCAGCCCTCTCCTTATTTCCTCTCCTTCACGACGCCCCATATCATTTCTGAAATCCACCATTTTACAACCAACGTTCACAAACAACCCACCCCCCACCTACCCCTTTGTGACATTCCAGGTGAGGAGCGCGCCACCTGGGACAACAGGGCCCAGTTCGTCCTGTCCCTCATCGGCTACGCCGTCGGCCTGGGCAACGTCTGGAGGTTCCCTTACCTGACGCAGAAGAACGGTGGAGGTGAGTACGGACGTATGCGCGTGTCTAGATATGAGTGGATAAGACAGCCAGGTGCCTGTGCAGGTCACAGGAGGCGATGTCGACCAACAGCTTTCATTTACGATGTTGTCGCACTTTTCCAAATTTCAGAACTGTAAACACCCCCCCCCCCCCCCCCCAAAAAAAAATTTTTATTTATTTTTTGTGTAAATTCCATTTTTTTAAAATGGGAGCATACACAATTTAACGTAGCGGTTCCCAACCTGTGGATCGCGACCCCTTTGGGGGTCGAATGGTCCTTTTACAGGGGTCGCCTAAGACCGTCGGAAAATACATATACAGTAATAAAGTAGCAAAGTAAATAATTTTGAGGTTGGGGTCGCCACAACTTGAGGAACTGTATTAAAGGGTCGCGGCATTAGAAAGGTTGAAAACCACTGATTTAACGGACGTCGTTTAAAAAACAAAACAAAGACTGTTACATTTTTCCACAGCTGCAGAATTGTGTATAGTGAAATACCCTAAAGCTCAAACTATTCTGAGCTATATTAACACGTTAACGAGATTTTTTTTTGTTGGTGGGGGGGGGGGGGGGGATGTTATTTCTTGCCTTCGCTTGAGTTCTATCCCCGAGAGCTAATTTGGTCCCACAATACCCCAGAGGCCCAAGTTTGAGTTTATTGTCTAATCCAGTGTTTCTTTGTTTTTTTTTAAAATTCCTGTTAAATTTTTGAAAATATGTATCGCAATGCACATATTCTTTCAATGACACACATCACAGGAGTAAACATAAGCGTGTAGCGGTTGACGTGTCACGGGCGAGGAATGCTGTTTTGGCTCTTGTCATCTGATTGTTTCGACGCGGTACAGGGGAGAAATCTATTATTAATGTCTTATGAGACGGTCTAGTACGAGGGGACATAGACGTGGTCGAGAAATCGATAGCAACTTCTTACAAGTTGTCGTTACAGAAGCAAACACTTGACATATAAGGATTTGCGTCATCCGGGTTAGGGCTAATGCTGTAAGTCTGACAAAGAAGAATTGGGAATCTGAGGGTATACGAACTTAGAGTCTGACAAGGAAGAATTGGGAGTCTGAGGGTATACGAAGTGGGAGTCTGACAAGGAAAAATTGGGAGTCTGAGGGTATACGAAGTGGGAGTCTGACAAGGAAGAATTGGGAGTCTGAGGGTATAAGAACTGGGAGTCTGACAAGGAAGAATTGGGAGTCTGAGGTTATTAGAACTGGGAGTCTGACAAGGAAGAATTGGGAGTCTGAGGTTATTAGAACTGGGAGTCTGACAAGGAAGAATTGGGAGTCTGAGGTTATTAGAACTGGGAGTCTGACAAGGAAGAATTGGCAGTCTGAGGTTATTAGAAATGGGAGTCTGACAAGGAAGAATTGGGAGTCTGAGGTTATTAGAACTGGGAGTCTGACAAGGAAGAATTGGGAGTCTGAGGTTATTAGAACTGGGAGTCTGACAAGGAAGAATTGGGAGTCTGAGGTTATTAGAACTGGGAGTCTGTTAGAGAAAGTTGGGAATCTGATAGGGAAAGCTGGGAGTCTAATTGGGAAAGCTGGGTGTCTGACAGGGAAGAGGTGGTAGTCTGACAGGGAAGAGATGGTAGTCTAACAGGGAAGAGATGGTAGTCTGAAAGGGAAGAGATGGTAGTCTAACAGGAAAAAGATAGTAGTCTGACAAAGAAGAGATGGTGGTCTGACAGGGAAAGGGTGGGAGTCCGACAGGGAAGAGATGGTAGTCTGACAGGGAATAGATGGTTGGCGAAGTGAAAGCCAGGTTGACTCCGAGGTCATCTACTTAGTAAATTGTCCTCGAACCGACAAGCGGGGTCAGGGTTATAACTACCAGCGCCTTGAATAGGCAGATTTATGGAGCTGACCATCGATTTAATCCAAGTCTTTACGATCCGCTGTAGGTGCAGAACTGATTAACTCTTACAGGGGAAGTGGAGGAACTCAGTCTTAAATTTTTACTTTTCCAATGGAATGTAAGTTTCTGATGGAATGTAAGTTTCCGATGGAATGTAAGTTTCCAATGGAATGTAAGTTTCCGATGGAATGTAAGTTTCCGATGGATTGTAAGTTTCCAATGGAATGTAAGTTTCTGATGGAATGTAAGTTTCCAATGGAATGTAAGTTTCCGATGGAATGTAAGTTTCCGATGGAATGTAAGTTTCCGATGGAATGTAAGTTTCCAATGGAATGTAAGTTTCCGATGGAATGTAAGTTTCCAATGGAATGTAAGTTTCCAATGGAATGTAAGTTTCCGATGCAATGTAAGTTTCCGATGGAATGTACGTTTCCGGCAGAATGTCAAACTTTTGGAATGTCAAACTCTGTGAGATGTAAGGCCCCACGATCCTATTTTGGGCATTTAAAAGTCCAGTAAAGCTCTGCCCGTTTGATTACCTTTGCGCGTGACGAATCAATCGATCGGTTTAACTTAATCGGTCGATCGTTAACGATTTGAAGCTAAATGTTTGTTGATAGATCAGTTTCAAATATTGTCATTTGTCATAAAATTTTAACCAATGACCAACCGTCTTCCACAAACGTAAGCACCGACGACCAGCCTCCACACACTTAAACACCGACCTGTCTACGTCCACACAATGAAACACTGACCTGGTCCGACGTGTCTACGTCCACACAATGAAACACTGACCTGGTCAGACGTGTCTACGTCCACACAATTAAACACTGACCTGGTCCGACCTGTCTACTGCGTCCACACAATCAAACACTGACCTGGTCCGACCTGCCTACTACGTCCACACAATCAAACACTGACCTGGTCCGATCAAACACTGACCTGGTCTGACCTGTCTACTATGTCCACACAATTAAACACTGACCTGGTCCGACCTGTCTACCTCCACAACACAATGAAACATTGACCTGGTCCGACCTGTCTACCTCCACACCATCAAACACTGACCTGGTCCGACCTGTCTACTACGTCCACACAATCAAACACTGACCTGGTCCGACCTGCCTACGCCCACACAATCAAATACTGACCTGGTCTGACCTATCTACCTCCATACAATTAATAAACTCTCTAAAACAATCTTAACTGACCAACATAGAAGAAGAGAAGTGGACCCACTGAAATGTTATCCTCCATCTGGAAATAAACGATCGAAATGAATACAAATACAATTGTTTGTTGGTTATTTAAAAATATTTTGAGCTTTAAAAGGTTATTTTTTATTCAAATTTTCAGTCAGTGTCAGTCCCACCGTTAAATTAAGACCCACATTTTTGAAAGGCCCCTAATGATACTTTTGAAAGGTCCCTAGTGATGCTTTTGAAAGGTCCCTAGTGATGCTTTTGAAAGGTCCCTAGTGATGCTTTTGAAAGGTCCCTAGTGATGCTTTTGAATGGTCTCTAGTGATGATTTTGAAAGGTCCCTAGTGATGCTTTTGAAAGGTCCCTAGTGATGCTTTTGAAAGGTCCCTAGAGATTTTTTTGAAAGGTCTCTTGTGATCCTTTCCTCGCTATTTTTGACTTCATCTACTCCGCCTCTGCACAGAACCTCACTATTGGGCCCTTCTTAGAATGCACAGCTAGAATCGGGCAATAGAGGGTGGTGAAGTAATTTCCTGTTTTCTCGCTTCAATGAAGTATTCTCCGCTGTCGTCCCCACTCCCTTACCTTGCCACTTCACTTACGTTCCAGGCACCGGTCTATTCTACCGTGCTGATTGCCAGTGAGGTCAACCACTGAAGCCTTGCTGATTGCCAGTGAGGTCAACCACTGAAGCCTGCTGCTATTGGCTTCTAATCAGGCAGAGACACGATTGCACCGATTGACCTCAGACAGCTTCTTATCCATGTTTTTACTAATTGCCTTCTCTCATCTTCATTCATGGTTTTTGCGTGCTTGTGTATTTTTTAATCTAATCACGGTCAACAACAGTGTAGCAATCATATTATAAAAACAAACACTAATATAATATTTTTAACCTATAAATCATTTATGTGCATTTTTCGTTGTTGCATTTATGTAACTGTGCGTGATTTTAATAATTTATTAAGAAGCGGTTATGTCAATGGGTAGACTCCCAGCGAAAATACATTTCATACATCCATCTTTTTCCCCTTAAAAAATGCATTTTATTTTTACTGCATACTCAAATACATCACAAATACAAATCACACAAGGATACACAATTGATCTCCACGTTAAAACACGCAACCATTGAACAAAATCATCAAATTTCGTTCATCTTCCCTTTGAAAGAAACACGAAAACCGATTTTGGGGAAGGGGAGGGGGTTGGGAGATGAAGGTGGGTCT
The DNA here is from genome assembly GCA_964017045.1 of Omphiscola glabra. Classification (NCBI taxonomy): domain Eukaryota; kingdom Metazoa; phylum Mollusca; class Gastropoda; family Lymnaeidae; genus Omphiscola; species Omphiscola glabra. The sequence continues at coordinate 38,628,391 of OZ024800.1, forward strand.
GAAATTTTGAAAGAATGGGTTGTCATCGGCAACAAGTCTCCGTGCCAAGTTTCAGTTTGATAGGGTGACGGGAAGTGGGCGAATTAGCCGTACGAAGATTTTGCATTTAACACAGAAACGCACCAACAAAAGTGAAGTTAATATTAAGGATTTATTAAAAAATATATTATTTCCATTTCTACGATGGATTGCTTGCAATAAATAACTGCACTAATTCAAACTGCACAGACTCGCACTAAGACAGCAGGTTGAGATGTATGCTAGGAAAGCAAAAATAAATGATAGCAATATCATAAAAAACATCACCAAAAAGTAAGAACTCAAATGTTCATTGAATTGGTGACAGTCGTAAGAGTGATGGGATGCTTACGTGTACATGTACATGTACAAATTGGTGAGGCGTGTAGAAGAAACATTGGCATTAACTTCGTGTACATGTACATGTACAAATAGGTGAGGCGTGTAGAAGAAACATTGGCATTAACTTCGTGTACATGTACATGTACAAATAGGTGAGGCGTGTAGAAGAAACATTGGTATTGACTTTTTGGGGCAAACACGTATTACACGAATAAAACAAATTTGGTAATGAACTTATTGAACTATCTATGGAGGTTTTTTTTTTCATTCTGAACATCCAGTGCAGTCAGAGAGATGACGTGTTATCTTAAGTGCAGTCAGAGAGATGACGTGTTATCTTAAGTGCAGTCAGAGAGATGACGTGTTATCTTAAGTGCAGTCAGAGAGATGACGTGTTATCTTAAGTCAGGATTTGTCAACGTGAGTAATATGAACTCCGTGGAGGCAACTGGAAGATAGTGGGGCGCGGGGGGGTGTTAGTAAAAGACATTTAGTCTCTGTGGGGACACCTGTCTCTGTGGAGGACACCTATCCTCTGTGGGGACACCTGTCTTTGTGGTAGACACCTGGACCTGTCTCTGTGGTGGACACCTGTCTCTGTGGGGGACACCTGTCTCTCTGCGGGACACCTGTCTCTCTTTGGGACACCTGTCTCTCTTTGGGACACCTGTCTCTGTGGGGGACACCTGTCTTTGTGGAGGACACTTGTCTCTGTGGGGGACACCTGTCTCTGTGGGGGACACCTGTCTCTCTGCGGGACACCTGTCTCTCTGCGGGACACCTGTCTCTGTGGGGGGGGGGCACAGTCTCTTTTTAGTTTCCCAAAGTGGGGCGTGGCCCCCAAAAGTCACCAAGAATCAACTGGTTAGGAAACGCTGCTTTAAGCTGACTGCATTGAAAGCTGCTGACAGTAAGACAGATAGAACACTGATGCCAACACTGAAAGCTGCTGACAGTAAGACAGATAGAACATTGATGCCAACCATTGTAAGCTAACTGCACTGAAAGCTGCTGACAGTAAGACAGATAGAACATTGATGCCAACCATTGTAAGCTAACTGCACTGAAAGCTGCTGACAGTAAGACAGATAGAACATTGATGCCAACCATTGTAAGCTGCTGACAGTAAGACAGATAGAACATTGATGCCAACCATTGTAAGCTAACTGCACTGAAAGCTGCTGACAGTAAGACAGATAGAACATTGATGCCAACCACTGTAAGCTAACTGCACTGAAAGCTGCTGACAGTAAGACAGATAGAACATTGATGCCAAAAATTTTATGCTAACATCACGTGAGATATGTGTAAACAAGAGAAATCGATAAAGCGGGAAACGTTCTCAGAAACGGGAAAAAAATAGAAGAAAAGGATTGAACATGCCAAACAGATATGTTTGCTACCAGTGCTACCAGTGCTACTCATTGTAAATGGCTAGCCACCAATCAAACAACTAAGAGGCTGTTGGTTGGAAAGGGAAGATGATAACTTGAACCCACCCAAGAAAGGGCGTGGGGAGTGGGTATGACAGTTCCATTAGAATCGGTCTTGTTGTAAGCATTTTTATAAGGAATAAATACTCCTATATAGTCATTTTACAAGTATAATCAAAAGCATAAGTATAATCAAAGTCTGCAACTATTCGGATGCCTTTTGTGGTCGTTTATTTTAGTTAAACTGAAGAAGTAAGTTTCCAAACATATAGTCCATTCAATTATCTTTCATTTGATACCTCATTTTGTCTCACTAGCCCAACAATAATGTTTTTAAATACATTTTTAATTGCAGCATCTCACTTCTGGTACCCGGGTGCCAATAGCCACTTCGATAATCAAAAGCATAAGTGTAATGTCTTGAGATCATCTTCCAAAAAAAAGAAAGAAAAGTGTACCGACACGATCAATGTTGTTTCAACAACCAACTATTTAACTTACCCAACCATGTTAACGTTGTGTGTCAATTCTATATACGATTCCTAGACATGCTTTTTTTTTTTATTAAAGCAAGTAGACCTCCGTGCCTTTGGAACACTGGACACATTGAAATCCACCGGGGAAGAAAATGCTTTACAGTGTGACACTGGGGAATAAGGCAAGTGGCGACAGCACTTAAGGTGTCAATATAGATTAATGGAGGGCCGGCATACCGAATGAGTTGTGGGCAGTTCGCCAGGACCAGAGAGTCAGCTTTTTTTGTGGGAGGGGGGGAGAGCCAGGCAACCTGGTCAGAGATGTGTACGTTGAGAAAGGGAGATTAGAATAGACAGGAAAGGAAAAGCAATGGTTGGGGTATCAGCTCGGTAGAGTCTTAAGGGGGATTTGGGTCAGGTGAGGTCGATGTAGTAAAGATTGTGCTAAAATGGAATAGAGATTGTACTAAGAATAATAAGAGGCATTGACATTTTATTCAGAAAAGGGATTGTGCTGAAAAAAAGATATTATTGTTGTACGCCTGCAATGTCTGGTTAACGAAGGCCAACCGTTGCATGCTTGCAACAACTCTCGCCGAGCATGTAGGGATAAACAAGGTATGTCGCATAAAAGAATTTGAATTGAGCGGTTTCTTGAATTCTTTGTTACTACGCCAAAGTTGAAGAATAAAAATCCCCTCTAATCTAATCTTCTTTAGAAAAACATTAAACTATTGAGCTGAAGCTCATGAAGTCTTCCCAAACGCACCCTCCGCTAGACTCAACCGGCCATTAAATACTCCCCCCAGTAGTCTTTATTCCAGTCGGGCCGCGAAGCGGCGGGCCGGGAGCTTTCCGCCCCTGAGACAGCCTCAACCACCCTTCCACTCGATTCACTATAAGAGGGAGGCGGCACCAGATTAGGAACGCCTGGTCGGCCGGGGTGCTGCTTTCACACGGACTTTCTAGGGCTGAGGTGGATACGTTTTACATCCCTATGTCCCCACTTCCCACCCCGGGGAGACTCGTAGGTGCTTTACAGACGCCCTCTAATTGGGTTCACTAACTCCCACCGCAGCTGGGAGAGAAAAGAGGTCGCCTAGGAGCAGTACCCTCAAAGACTGCATACTTAGAATCATCGGTGAGGGTTGCCATGTTCCCTCACCTCATATCCATACGGCAACTGTAATCATATCCCGACCTGTTTCTGCGTTATTATCAACTGCACTTGGTAGGAAACCATGCAGCCGTGCTCTTTCTAACGCAGTTTCCGTGCTTTACCTTTGCCTTTCAGCGCAGGTCCCCCACACGGTGACCCTGTACCCCGGGTAACGTTTCAGGGGGTTTGTGGCAAAAGCCTCTTTATCGACATGCCATTTTTGGGACGGACACGCCTGACGAAACGTTGGATCTTAACATCTTTGTGTAAGAGCTGTAAGATCTTAATATCCTTGTGTAAGAACCTGTAAGATCTTAATATCCTTGTTTTCGTCTAGCCATGACTATAGATGTATACTTTGATAGACTATGTCCCCTACCTCATCTCATGGGCCGGTGTAAACAATGACAACCAATACCGATACACCAACACCAACCGGATTAGTCGTACAATAATGTTTATTCTCTAACAATTAACTATCGTGGATATATGTAATAATGAAGTCGTTCCAGCCAAACACGCTAATCAACACATTATTGTACAACGGCCATTAACGCACAACGTTAACAACAACGAAAACTAACCCCCCCCCCCCCCAATACGTCACAACCATCTCACACAATAGATACAGCTACACACATAATCTCTAACTAAACATGTTTACGTACCAACATAACAACAGTGATCTCATACCCTTGACAATGCCGACTAGTGCCCCGGGGGGGTCCCCAAAAAGGGGGGATTCCCCACTGAATATCGACGTTTGTTTATTGCGCATCTTTTCGTTTTTTTTATTACTAATTCAACATTTAAGAAAGCATTTGTTTAAAGATTATCCATCAAATGGATTGTAGGAGGGTTTCAAGACACTGGATAATAAATGAAGGACTGCGTTCAAGGCGTGTGTAGGAAATAGTAGAAAAGGGTGTGTGGACGCTCGAAATATAAAGATAGGACACTAAAATCAGAACGTTTCGGCTAAGAACCTTCCTCATCAGCAGTGAAAACAGTTCAAAAACTTTACTGTTCGCCATTAGTGTTATTGCCGGAAGTGGGGGTTTTCCTAAACCAAGATTACAGGAAGTAAAAGAATGTATGTATTGGTACTCTTAAAAATAATATTTTAACGTGCAAAAATATATTTTGGAAATATTTAAATATAAGAAATGATGAAAAGAATTACAGGAGAATTGTGGAGAGTATTTGATTGAATACCAACTGGGGATATTTCCCGTCCTAACTCTCGCTGGTGCGATAGTGCAGGAAATGAGTGCCGTGGTTGACACATGTAATGTCCCTTTGTGTTTGTACCTTTGAAAAAATGGGATGAGACCTGGGAAAGTTCGCCCTGTTCAATACCATGAAGATGTTAGGTGAACCTATCTGACAATCTTCTTCAAATTTCGCCTGTGTCACAGGAGCGGAACCTACGGCACACGATAGCATAGATCACATTTCGACAAACACACTAGAAGATTTCTCTGATGGTAAAAGTACCCTTAAGGAGGCTAGTGTTGAAAAGTACCCTTAGGGAGGCTTATGTTGAAAAGTACCCTTAGGGAGGCTTATGTTGAAAAGTACCCTTAGGGAGGCTAGTGTTGAAAAGTACCCTTAGGGAGGCTTATGTTGAAAAGTACCCTTAGGGAGGCTTATGTTGAAAAGTACCCTTAGGGAGGCTTATGTTGAAAAGTACCCTTAGGGAGGCTAATGTTGAAGACTGATAGATGTACTACCGTGTTGTTTCTTCCAGAGTTCCTAGTGTTAGTGTAAAGATATCCATCCCATCCCCCTCACCACAATTTTTTTGGGGGGGAGAGGGGGTGGGGGGCTATAGGTTACATCCCTCATGGGTTGATATCTAAAAATCGATTTATATTATGGATCGCTTTTTTTTTATAAGGACCAGGTATCGGAAATTTGTAATAATATGTTGGGTTGTAATCGTCTGTGGTTTGCGAATCGAACCTGTAATAATCCACTGTGCGCGCGTGTGTAATCGCTCATTGATAGATTCGATAAGTTTCGACAGAAGCATCGTGGGTGCTATCAAGGATTGAGAACTAAATGATCTCAGTGTCTGCCTATCAGTGTCTGCCATCAGTGTCTGCCATCAGTGTCTGCCATCAGTGTCTGCCATCAGTGTCTGCCATCAGTGTCTGCCATCAGTGTCTGCCATCAGTGTCTGCCATCAGTGTCTGCCATCAGTGTCTGCCACTGCTGGTTAAAATGTTTATGAGAGCCAGGTTATAGCTCATTACGAGCTCTGTGATTCCTTGTTGACGCATTCTTTACTATTCAGAATCTGAAACAAGACCCTGTACTATAACTCTGTAATCGTTCATGGATCAACAATCGATTGTTGGGACCATCACTGCTCACTGGTGTGTTCATATCTCTCTGGCTAATGGTCAAGCAATGTGTCTCTGGATGGTGGTCGTCGCCTGATGTACGCTGCTGTGATTTGAGACCCGGTCTCGGAAGATCACTTCCAAAAAACAAAAAACTGATTCGAAAAACTGATACACCCTCCCAACCCTCTGTGAAAATGAAGCTAGACCTGAATATGGATAATGCATGTAGTTTACATTTGGGGCCAACGTCGTATAGACTGAATATAATCACTGTGTCTACCTCTGGGACACATTTGAAATACAACACATTTATTGATTTTGGATACATTTTGAATAGACTTTGTACACTTTTTGTATAATCTTCGTATACTTTTTTAAATAACATGTGCATACTATTTGTATAATCTTTGTCTACTTTTTTTATAATCTTTGTATACGTTTTTATAATCTTTGTATACTTTTTGTTAGACATTTGTTTTTATTAAATATGGAACAATATTGAGCTATCTTATGTGGTTTCGACCACTCATCCGTATTACTTTACTTTACAATTTCGCGATGCCAACAAATTTTCCTGCGCGAATAATTTCCCCCACCAATATCCCCGTGAAAATACTCACTCTTTTAGTCTGCCCATAGCCAACACATTGCACGGCACATTCATTGCACTTCACCTTCATTGCACTTCACAATGATTGCATTTCACATTCCGAACATTTCACATTCAATGTACTTCACATTCATTGCACTGAACACATCCTACACAAACCACCATCACGCCCCTTTCACACCGGAGGCCAAACAATGGCTTAGTTTCCCTGAACTTCGAGACTTGTTTGAATATCACCATTCTGAAACGAGTTTCTTGATGTGCTTCCGCAGAGCGTTAAAAGTGGGACTGCGAAGTCACGTGCATCTCAAAGTTCAGATTTGGTATCTAAAATATGTTGCTATTGTGTTCCTCTTGAACACTTAATTTTGTTCAGTGTTTAGGCGCCACTACCCCGTGATGGCCCGGGGGGGGGGGGGGGGTATTTGGTGACTAGCCTGCAATTATTTTAGAAAACTTTATCATTTCCCTAAAAAAAAAATATCATGTTTATTCAGAAGTGCCAAAAGAAAAAAATATATTCTGCCATGGTGTGTATGGAAGCCGAAGTGTCATTTGTACACATTTGTAATAACACTTTTGAAACGACAGGCGACACAACGCTGTCAGGTGGGTTGGTGTCAATGTCATGGGACAACCAGCGCCTCTTGTTTTGAACAAACAAAAACTCGTTGAACGATGAATACATGACGTAAAAAATAAAGACTACATTCTGTGTGTGCTGTAAATGTATACTTCGTGTTTTAAAATCGATCTCAAGGACCAGAGAAATCGAACTTTTTTTTTTTATGTGTGGCCGTTGAGGTCAAGTAATAAAATTAGACAATTTGTCATAACACGATTGCATGTATTGATTTGGGCTTTTTAAAAATAATTTGTGTTTTTATTTATTTTGCGCACCTTAAAATGCACCATATTTTATTTTCGTGAACGTACCGATAGCTGTTGAAATTTTTTTACTTCTTAATTATAAAATTATTCAAATACCCTATTAATTTATTGATACATTTACACGGGCTTAAAACACAACAAATACATATACATCCATCAAATGCTGTTATATCTTTCCATTATTTGCAAACGTGTTAGAGCAGTGGTTCTCAAGCTTCCTAAATGCCGCGACCCTTAAAGACAGTTCCTCGGGTTGTGGCAACACCCAACCACAAAATTATTTTCATTGCTAATTCATAACTGTAGAGTAGATGTGTTTTCCGATGGTCTTAGGCGACCCCCGTGAAAGGGCCATTGGACCCTCTAAAGGGGTCACGGCCCAGAGGCTGAGTACCGCTGTGTTAGAGAGTATTGGTAAAATTGTTGGATTCAAGACCCAGTCGCAAGAATTTAAAGAAACGGACATAAAAGGTGGAGGGGGTGTGGTCGAATCCAATTTATCCTCCTAACTGGGTTAGCGTACCTTTGAGGGGGGGTTTTAGAGGAGGGTCGTGAGAGAAAGAGGGGGGGGGCGATGAGTCTTTATTTTGTAGGTCACCAGATTAATAGAGTATTTAACTCCCCTATCCCCGTGCCATCAATCAGCTTCATGGGTCAGAGTCATAAAGCAAAGTCATCAATCAGAGACATATTGAATTATTGAAACCCCCGCCCCCCAACCCTATTTAAATAGTGTTGGGTGATCCACCTTGGATGCCTCTTGGATAACCTTCCTTGATATTTCCCGTAGATTAACCTCTCAAATATTTACCCCTGGATGTTCTTACATTCTTTTCCTCCCTGAAAATTCTCCTGGACGATCGCTAGGCCTGGGTATTCTTCTGGAATAATATTCTATTATATATTCTGCTAGGATGTTTCTCAAAGTGATCTATTTTTTTTTTAACCCTGTGATTTCTTCAGTTTCTAAATAAACCCCGAAGCAGTGTGCTGTTTATTTTGGGTTGGGGGGGGGGGTGGAAATATATCGCGTGAAGATATTCGATTCGTTTGTGTCACGTGATCTGTGACATTGCCCGCCATATTTTATTTTTTTATCGGTCGGGTCATCTGACATGGCACCTACCAATCACATGGATTAGTGCGTGCGATGTCGGAGGCAGGGGGGTGGTTTAGGGGAAAGAGGGGGAAGGGTGGTGTTGGGGGAGGGGTGGTGTTTGGGGGGGGGAGAGGTGTTGGTTTGTGGGGTGGATTGGGGTTTGCGGAGATACACGGCGGGGCAGCAGCAAGCAATCGGCTGGGAAATTAAAAGCCGACTTCTTTGTGGCTGTGACTTGTAAATGGCTGATTTGTGTGGAGGCTAGTGAGAGAGGTTGGGGGGGGGGGGGGGGGGGCAATGCGCTCTTATTTTCTATATTTGTTTCATTAAATTATTTTACTGTAAAGAAACTGTAGAACCTTTTCTTTTAAACACTTTATTTCTGTCGAAACTTGTCCGGCAGTAAGTGAACATTCTAACAACAATCGCATACGTCATCTGCGAATCAACATCCCAAGTACAGAGTCATCTTGTAGTTTAGCAATGAGGCTCACTCATCTTGTGATAGCCATCCTACAACTGGGAGCAAAATCTTGTCAAGCGATTCGAACTTAGGTCATACAAGGATTGCTCTATAAAGTTATAAAAGGGGGTCCTTAACATCGGATTTGACACCATTCCCTGCGAATAGCGTTGGTTTTGCATAAAAGTGGACGGATAAGTGATTAAAAACAGTTTTTTAACGGATTTTTACAATCTCTTGGTTAGTGAGATAAATGATGTTGAAGTTTGCCAGTGAATGACGTGATTGTGTTATGTAATAATATGTAATTGTATGACTAATTTTTTACCTTTACTGAAAAAAAATATTGTAATGAATATAAGAAAGTTTATGATTTAGGCCATGATAACTTTTTTAACGAACTTTCGTTATAGCAGGGCGCGTCATAGAGTGGTTCCATAGCAGGGCGTATCATAGAGGGGTTCAATAGCAGGGCGTATCATAGAGGGGTTCCACAGCTGGGCGTATCATAGAGGGGTTCCATAGCTGGGCGTATCATAGAGTGGTTCCATAGCAGGGCGTACCATAGAGGGGTTCCATAGCAGGGCGTAGCATAGAGGGGTTCAATAGCAGGACGTATCATAGAGGGGTTCTATAGCAGGGCGTATCATAGAGGGGTTCCATAGCAGGGCGTATCATAGAGGGGTTCAATAGCAGGGTGTATCATATAGGTGTTCAATAGCAGGGCGTATCATAGAGGGGTTCTATAGCAGGGCGTATCATAGAGGGGTTCCATAGCAGGGCGTATCATAGAGGGGCTCTATAGCAGGGCGTATCATAGAGGGGTTCCATAGCAGGGCGTATCATAGAGGGGTTCTATTGCAGGGCGTATCATAGAGGGGTTCCATAGCAGGGCGTATCATAGAGGGGTTCCATAGCAGGGCGTATCATAGAGGGGTTCCATACCAGGGCGTATCATAGAGGGGTTTTATAGCAGGGCGTATCATAGAGGGGTTTCATAGCAGGGCGTATCATAGAGGGGTTCCATAGCAGAGCGTATCATAGAGGGGTTCCATAGCAGGGCGTATCATAGAGGGGTTCCATAGCGTGGCGTATCATAGAGGGGTTCCATAGCAGGGCGTATCATAGAGGGGTTCCATAGCAGGGCGTATCATAGAGGGGTTCTATAGCAGGGCGTATCATAGAGGGGTTCAATAGCAGGGCGTATCATAGAGGGGTTCTATAGCAGGGCGTATCATAGAGGGGTTCCAATGTACGTTCTCTATTTTCGTTCATCTAATTTTGTTCCATTTATTCGTAAATCCAAGTTTTGTGCCGAAAGGAAGCTTACAACGTTACGCACGCATATTTTAAGCTACTGCTATAAAGTCATTATAAGAAAATAAAGGAAAAGCTATTCAGATCAACATACATTTGCAGCAACTGAAAGTTATAGACACAGATTGATATATCAATTACCCAATGTGTCGCCCACCCCACCTCATCGTTCACATCTTCTCTTCCTCCACAACCCCATTTCCCTCATCGTACACCCGATCCTCATCCTGTAGAGCCGGGATGAACCCGGGGAAGGGGGGTGTGCCAAATGGTTAGAGTTTCATTTATTTGTCTCCAATCAATACTCAATTATTGAGCCGAGAAGGATTCACCCAATTCTATCCCCCCAGCTCTTTCCGGGAATAATAGGCGTTCGTGATCACTGTAGGAAGTCTGCCGACGCCAAGACGTGACACCCCATATAGACAATCACACGAAGTGACGTCAGGATGGCGCAAGGGCTCTCAAACAAAGTAGTGAGTGGGCAACAACTTCGGCGCGTGCTATGTTGAAATCTCTTTGAGGAATTCATTGATGGTGTATTGCAACTCCCTGCCTTCATTTTGATGTGTTTTGAGTGCAGTTTTGAAGGCCTGTGTGGTTGGTATATTGCGGATGTGTATTGGCAGAGAATTCCATTGTTTGGGGGCGCAGAAAGAGAAAGATCTTTCACCATATGTTCTAGTGCGTGTCTTGGGAATGGACAGAATACGCGTGTCTGCGGAGGTGCGAAGCTGTTTAAAGTGGTACTAGGCAGAGAGAAGTTCGGTTAGATTATAGGAAGGGCAGGAATTTGAGAAAAAGTTGTGACAGAGAACAGACAGCTTGTAATCAATGCGTACCTGTATAAGGAGCCAAAAAAAGAGTTGCAATAGTCAAGACGAGAGAGAACAAGAGCAAAGACTAGGGTTTTTGTTGCGCTAACTGTGAGGTAGTTGTGGATGAGCTGGTCTGACGGATAGCGGTGTGTGCAAAACGACAAATGTGAGAGATATGTTTATCAAGAGACTTGTTGTTATAAAGAATATAACCAAGATTCCTAGCAGAAGATGTAAACTGTATGTCGAAGTTACCTACATGAAATGAGGTGAGGAGAGTTGAGGTAGAGGATGAGAATGGGAATGAAGAGTGCTTCCGTTTTGTCATCGTTAAGCCTCAACTTGCTGAGTGGCTCCCTAGACTTGACATCACAAATGCACTCCCGCAAAGTCTGGACAGCGGAATCCACAAGAGAGGGATCGGTATGCTTGTATAGCTGCGTGTTATGTGCGAATGGTATACAATGTTGATACAAGGTTAATATGCCCGGGCCCAAAACGGACCCTTGTGGCACTTCGTACACCAAATCAGCACTGCCAGAGAGACACCTATCAACAAAGACCGCCTGCGTTCTACTGAACCAGAAATTCCAAAGCAAATTTGTTAAAGGTTCCATGGTCAACAGTGTCAAAGGCCGCACTGAGATCTAAGAGGATCAGGATGGAGACATTACCGCTGTCTATTGCGCCCAAGAGGTCATTACTGACTCAAGAGAGCTGACTCTGTGCTGTGGAAAGGTCTATATCGCCTTTGTTTTAAACACTTCTGGTGATGTAATACCGCAAGAAGTGGGAACTTTTAAGAAACCACACGAGTGATTGTCGAATTTACCACCGAGGTGTCTCAGGTAATGTCTGTCCACCATGGGTCCCCTGCAATATCTGACCACCATGGGCCCCATACAATGTCTGTCCAACATGGGCCCCCTGCAATGTCTGTCCACCAGTCTACTGACTGTCCAAGGTGATGTCTGTCTATTGACTGTCGAAGGTTATATATATTTTGACCACCTACGAACCCACCGTAACCCACCGCCCCTAAACGGATGACTGGATGGTCCTAATCGATTTGACGGACGAACAACAATATATATTTTGAAGGTTCCAGGTGATGACCATCCAAACTGTGGTTGTAAGAAATGATGGTTGCCTTTGAAGTGTTCCCCCAAAATGTATATAGGTCAATGTATGCTATATGGACAAACTAGGATTAGTTTATAAATGAAAACTCTGATGACTCGTACAGTTTAACAGAATTTAATGAAGTATTTTAACTTTGATTGCGATAAACAGCTCCTTTGTCAACGTTATGTTTTATGCAGCAGTTTGTTTTTTTTATAAGTACGACGTTGTAGTTTTCTAAAGGCACGTTCGGCAGCCACCCTCCTCCCCTGGTGACAATGGGCTTGTAGCTGGTCTTTCGCGAACGACCATCTGGAATTGTCCCTGGTGATCAAGAGACTGTCAAGGTTAAAATGATCCAGCCTGGCAATGGTGTACGGTTGGCAATTTTTGTTGGGGGGTGGGGTAGGGGAAGAGGGGACAACACCAAATCAATACCAGGCAAGGAGACGAAGAGACAAGGGGGGACAACTTTGAGTTGCGGCAGGGGAGTTAACCGTAACGTAGTTCGGTAAATAAAATTAGGAAGATTTAATATTTTCAGACACTCATTGGGGTGGGGGCGGTGGGGGTAAGGGGCAGACTTTTTGATAGATGAATGTTGCAGCAGCTGCAACAGCAGCTTACGAAATCATCAACTTTTATTAGCTGTTAACTATAACATAGAAAATCTTGAGTGCAGCAATGTAAAGTACAGTTCTCGAGTGCAGAAGTGTTAAGTACAATTCTTGAGTGCAGCAGTGTTAAGTACACTTCTTGAGTGCAGCAGTAATGCTAAGTACAATTCTCGAGTGCAGTAATGCTAAGTACAATTCTCGAGTGCAGTAATGCTAAGTACAATTCTCGAGTGCAGTAATGTTAAGTACAATTCTCGAGTGCAGTAACGTTAAGTACAATTCTCGAGTGCAGTAATGCTAAGTGCAATTCTCGAGTGCAGTAATGTTAAGTACAATTCTTGAGTGCAGTAATGCTAAGTACCTTGGTGAAGACGGTGCAAATATAAATCATATATAATCAAGGGCTATTCAAAACTTAATGTTTCGAACTTTTTTTTGAGCAATTAGGAAAAAACAAATGTCGGCCATTATCAGGTCAGCTTTGTCAAACTGAAGTTCCCGTACTTTGTTCTGTTTAGCTATAAATAATATCCGAGTCAATCCGGTTCAATTCGTGACTAATTTTAATATCAACATTCCCAACATAAACAATAATAAATATGTTTCACAGAAATATGAAGATACTTTGATTACTTTGAATCACATCACACAAATTTCAATTCCTATTATACTTCCATGATATAATCTTCTTTTACTTCAGTCTATAGATAGGGAAGTCTATAGATAGGGAAGTCTATAGATAGGGAAGTCTATAGATAGGGAAGTCTATAGATAGAGTGAATCTATAGACAGCGAGTCTATAGATAGAGTGATTCTATAGATAGAGTGAGTCTATAGATAGAGTGAGTCTATAGATAGAGTGAGTCTATAGATAGAGTTAGTCGATAGACAGAGTGAGTCTATAGATAGAGTGAGTCTATAGATAGAGTGAGTCGATAGACAGAGTGAGTATATAGATAGGGAGAGTATATAGATAGAGTGAGTCTATAAATAGGGGGAGTCTACAGATAGAGTGAGTATATAGATAGAGTGAGTATATAGATAGAGTGAGTCTATAGATAGGTAAGTCTATAGCTTAAGCAAGTCTAGATAGGGGCAGCATAGATAAGGGAGTCAATAGATAGGGGAAGTCAATAGATAAGAGACGTCTATAGATAGGGGCAGTCTGAGAAGTATAGATAGAGGAAGTCTATTGATAGAGGAAGTCTATAGATAGAGGAAGTCTATAGATAGAGGAAGTCAATAGATATGGGCAGTATAGATAAGGGGAGTCAATAGATAGGGGAAGTCTATAGATAATAGAAGTCTATAGATCAGGGAAGTCCGAGGCAGTATAGATAGAGAAAGTCTAGCTCTATCCTCCGCCGAACATTCTATAAATATCCAATGATTCTTATACAATTTAATTGCGTTGTAAGAAGGATCACAAACGCACCCAACAAAATTCAACTGACGAACAGAGAAAGGGGGGGGGGGGAAAATAAGGGTGGGGGGGGGCATTCATGGATCCGTGATTACAAGAAAAACAAATTAAATCTCAATGTGCCACCAAAAATCTCACGAAAAGTTTATTAAATATAGAAGTGAGCGTCAGCACAACATCATTACCGCCACTTCTTACACGTTCTCACTGCTCTGCTGTTTATTCTTGATTTGTTCTTAGCCGCCAGACCCAACCAGCCCAATCACTGCCACCGACACACACACCTGCTCCCACACCCCCACCCACTCCCCCCACACGCAACCATAATCACCCTCTCCCACACACCCATCTACACCAACACACTCCCTAACACAACCACGCCTACACACCCACTCCGACACGTCCAGCCACTCCCAAGCTCGCACACAGCCACCCACTCCCACACAGACACCCGCCCTCCCCAACACACTCCCAAAACATACACCTACTACCACCCATCTGCCCACTTCCACACACCCACTCACTCCCAAACAACCAGCCAATCCTTAACACCCACCCACTCCCCAACACACACACACACCCACACACCAACTCCCAGCCACCCACCTACTCCCACACACTCACCGAACCTCTTCCCTCACAACCATACAGTGAATTTCACCACCAGATTAGTTAATTATTTATCTTGTGACGGACGTACAGGCCACCACTAACCTAATTATTTGTATGCCATCACAGACCGTCCTTCTGGTGAGATACTGGTGGAGGGGAGGGAGGAGGAGGGATCGATAGTTAAGATGTTGGACAGACATTGGTAGGACGCTGGACATACATTGGTAGGAAGCTGGACAGACATTGGTTGGAAGCTGGACATACATTGGTTGGAAGCTGGACATACATTGGTAGGATGGCAGGCATAATTGGTAGAAGGACTCAGGGAGACAGACATTGGTATCATGGCTTTAGCTGGCAGACATTGGTATCATGGCTTAAGCTGGCAGACATTGGTATCATGGCTTAAGCTGGCAGACATTGGTATCATGTCATAGCTGGCAGACATTGGTATCATGGCATTAGCTGGCAGACATTGGTATCATGGCATTAGCTGGCAGACATTGGTATCATGGCTTTAGCTGGCAGACATTGGTATCATGGCTTAAGCTGGCAGAAATTGGTGTCATCGCTTTAACCGGCAGACATTTGGTATCATGGCATTAGCCAGCAGACATTGGTATCATGGCATTAGCCAGCAGACACTGATATCATGGCATTAGCTGGCAGACATTGGTATCATGGCATTAGCCAGCAGACATTGGTATCATGGCTTCAGCTGACTGACATTGGTATCATGGCATTAGCCAGCAGACATTGGTATCATGGCTTCAGCTGACTGACATTGGTATAATGGCTTTAGCCAGCAGACATTGGTATGAAGCTGAGACAGGATGACCGATGTTGCAAGCTATGGTTCACAACAGGTCATTTTCATTTATGTTAAACAGCATTGCGGCCTACACTTTTGTGGATGGGTCGGTTAGAAAAATCCACAAAACCCAGCAGTGGTTATGACATATGCAGACCTGTTTACCCTAAAACTCTTGAAATCGTACAATATCATCACAAAATCATTCAATGCATTACCATAATAGTAAAAAAATAAACATACAGTACATATAATCGTAAGAGTAAACAGGTCTGCATATGGCTACGTCAATGCTACGGCGTGAAGCTCAGAGAATGTCCACTTCCGTGTATCGAGTTTGGCTGTTTAAATTTGTTTTGTTTTTTAAAAATAGTTTTCATCGGATATTCTCGAAATCGATTACTTCGTCTGTGGCGAAACGACTTTTCTGATGAACGGAGTTTCCCTGCATTGAATCTGAACCCATCCTGTGCTAGTGATGGGGGGAGGGGGGATTAAGCTGTGGCGGGCGGGTGTGGATTAAGGAGTTGTGTGAATGGAGAGTGAGTATGGTGGGAGAGTATGATGAGAGATTAGGGTGGAGAGTATGAGGAGAGATTATGGTGGGGGTGTATGAGGAGAGATTATGGTGGAGAGTATGAGGATAGATTATGGTGGAGAGTATGAGGAGAGATTATGGTGGAGAGTATGAGGAGAGATTATGGTGCATGGAGAGTATATAGACATGGGTACTCAGATGTCGAAAGTTTGGGAAACACTTGTCGAAAAGAATTTAATGGAAAAATGTCTTTTCTTGTGGAAAAGGTCAAAGAGGAATTCTGAGGCCTTTTAAAAAATATGTCTTTGGAATATTATTAAAACTGCAGCGTAGGACACCTCACCCACTTAATATGAGAATATAGAAGAACTCTGACCGACTCAACAGTCAGGGATCCTCTTATGAACTGTGACAGACTCAACGGTCAGTGATTTTCTTATGGGCTGTGACAGACTCAACAGTCAGTGATCCTCTTATGAACTGTGACAGACTCCACAGTCAGTGATCCTCTTATGAACTGTGACAGACTCCACAGTCAGTGATCCTCTTATGAATTTAATGTATTCCTCTTCACAAAGAGATTTTGGACGAAGAGAATGTAAAAATGTATTTGAAAATGGTCTTCAAGCTAGAGAGATGGAACTATAGAAAGTCTTTTCCGCCAAATACTCATGATGCGCAGTTGGCTATTCAGACGTTTCGTGATACACACAACCGGAACTGGACAAAATGCGCACTTTGCGAACTCCCAATTGTGCCTCTCCCCCCCCCCCCCCCAAAAAAAAAAAAACCAGACACACACACATATTATATAATGTTGTCATAAACATTAGCAAAATTGCCATCGGGGCAGAGGCCCACTGAGACCGTCATGGGTTGCCACTGGTGATGCCTGCTTCCATAAACGCCAACCACTCAAACTTACGCTCAGCCTGGTTATCTTAAAACATCCGACAGGATAATGATTTTTGTTGTTTTTTCCCACCAGGGGCTTTTCTCATTCCATACGCCATTATGTTGGCCATAGAGGGTATCCCACTATTCTTTCTAGAGCTGGCGGTGGGTCAGAGATTGAGAAAGGGGGCCATTGGAGCTTGGAACCAGGTAAACAATTTTTTCATGGTTGACTGATTTCATTAAAATGTCTTTAAAAAAAAAAAAAAATAAAAAAAAAATTTCAAAAAAAATTTTTTTTTTTTTTTTTTTTTTTTTTGGTTGTTGCTTTTTTTCGGGAAATGTTTTTGTGTGTTGGGGTGGGGGGGGGGCGGGTGTTTTTTGTTGTTGTTTTTTTTTGCATTTTATCAAAAAACTTATAATTTGTAGTGATAAATGACCGTGTCAAGTAATGCAGCGATACTTCGTTTTCACATTATTCGGTTCAGCGTACAGATTTTTGGAACAATTTCGCCACCAAAGACAGCGCTTCATTTTTGAGATGTGAACTATCAAAATGTTTATGAAGCTAACGCAAAAAATTAATTCACCTACAGATATATATATAATGTATATCCCTATTATTACTTATATCTACATTCTCAAGGAAAAATGATATTATTATAGATGTAGATATCTGCTTGACACGCGACGCTGCTCCTATATATAATATATATATATATATATATTATATATATATTGTCCACTCCTGTTTCTACTAGAATTGTTAATTCATCCCATTCTTTCACACGGTGTATTACGTCGTACTAGTATCGAATCAACTCAAGGCCTTTATCACAATAAATGTAACTTTAATATCTAATTATATTCACAGGTTTTAATACACATAAACACATGCATATAGCGCAGCTCGCTACCAGACAGAAATAAAACGAATCCTACTTCCACAGAATTCCATTCACGTCTGCCAGACGAATAAAACGTACGTCACAAAACAGACTAGACAATACGTCACAATGAGCATAAAGATACGTCACCAAGGCAAGCGCGGGAAGAGCGTTCACTAATAAATCTTTCTCACACACATACCGCGCGTAATGAAACATAATATTCAGTCACAACATTATTAATGAGCTCCCATTCTCGACATATATATATAAATTAATTAATTAAAGACTTCCAAATCGAAAAGTGCTCCAACCCATATAGGGTATCAAGGTTATTGTATGTGCAGAGAAAACAATACAATAACTATTTCCAAAGTGTGGCGTTAGGTTAATAAGGGGCACAATTCCGTCCAGCAGTTTATTTCGATTCAAACTCTTTGAGCGCCGGACCCACTTTTCTATCCTGCAGGTGTCCCCCTACCTGGTTGGCGTGGGAATCTGCTCCTCCATAGTGTCCTTCTACCTCTCACTCTACTACAACACCATCATGAGCTGGTGCTTTGTCTACCTCTTTCAGGTAAATTATTACAACGTTTGAATAAACAAATAAACATTTAGCATGTCTTACCTTTTTTTCAACGTAAGTTGTCAGAAATTGTGTCATCTTGGTTTTTTTAAAAATGTCTTTATTGTTAACTTTCTTGTTAAAGATGTTATGAAAACATATGAAGCACAATGCCAGCGTAGTTTAAATTGTAGTATGTCTATAACTACATCGCAAATCTTAACATATATATATATATATCAGTAACAATTTGTTTTTCAGAGTTAGCGCCTAAGCACCTTGTAAGGAATCTCTTATATATATTTTGCGTTTGGTGTGACCTCTTCCATTTCCGAATAGCGCGCAAAATATAATTCGATAACTACTCTAAATGATTTTTTTTTTAAATAACGCGCAAAAAAAAAAAAAAATCCCGCTAACTACGCTAAATGATTTTTTAGAATAACGCAACTGCGACTCTTTTCGGACAATGAAATCGTCGCAATTTAAAAATGGTGTAAAAAAAATATTGGGTTGAAAAGTAGTTGGGACATCAGACTATTAATATAGTTCATGGGAGTGAAATAAATAGCGTGCAGTGACGTATCATGGGGTCAAGGGGTGCAGCAAAATGTGGGTTTCTTAGAAGTGCGTTAATAAAGGAGTTCATGTTTCATCAAATAGCTTTAGTACAACAACCTCGTTGTTTTGTTGCGTTCCTTTTTTCAGGTTTAACCTTATTGTGTTTTACTAATTTTCTAGATGCATTGCTGTCGCCAATGTTTGGCGAGCTATAACTAGTATTTATTAATGCTACTATCTTATGTGAAAGTATCCAAGCTAACTTGCGGGCCTGACAATGTTCTTAAGCTGAACACACCATACTATGGTCCATAGCTTCAAAGTCGTCACACTTTTCGCATTCATGAACAACCTGGACAATACCGCCGTGAACTCGACAACGATCGAAAGCTTCAAGGCCGCCCTGGCATCTGCTAGGGGCCGTTAGATTGGTAACATCGCTTCCCCAACCGTTGCACATATGCCAGTATATGGATGCAGCAACGTACCGAACCAGAACCAGAACCAGAATGAAATTGGAGTGTCTTCGACACTTAAGCGCCACATTTTCTTTGTTACATCAGCGCCACCTATATGCTTTATAGTTAAAACCATGTCTAAAACTCGTCATACAAAAAAAATAGTTTAAAAATTACTTCTTATTTTCACGTATTAATTAATTTATGGTAGGCTTTAATTTAATGATTGCGCTAAGCTTTTTTAATGAATTATTTTAATTACGTAAATGATGAAATCGTTTTAAACAGATTAATTGTTTTCGCATCTATTTGGCGCTGAGCTTTTGATTTACAGCTGGCTAAATTATTTTGTTAAAATCGATCACTTACGTTCAAGGGAATTAATGATGTCATTTCTTCTGCTCTGTTCAGAGTTTCCAGAGTCCTCTCCCCTGGGCATCATGTCCGCATCACTTTGGAGAAAATGATACTTACATCATCGACGCCGAATGTGAGGTGAGGTCTTTATATAAATTATCTGTGTAGAATAGAAATTTTGGCTGATTCAGATATGTGGTCCCTGTACGGAGTCACTGCCCCTTTGTTATAGATTTAGGGTTCAGGTTAGGGTGATGGATAGATAGAGTGACCATATCGCTACATTTACCGACATTTTTTTTTAAATTTAAAAGCTATTTGGGTTTACTCTAGTTAATGGTTTTAAAAATTACAGCCCACGGGCCAAAGCCGGCCCTGGTGTTTCAATATTCTCTTGCAAGCTAGGAATTGAATACAGAATAGGAGGAATGGAAGTTTATAATTTATAAAATTCTAATAAAAAATCTAATATAAGATTATTTTATTGATCCAAAGAAATGGAAATTAGTTTTGATTACACTGTTCATTTTTATTTCAAGCAGATTATATAAAAACATTAAATTTTTATTCCGATTATTTTAAAATTTCTGTTGTTGTTAGAGTGTTATGCCATTTCGTCATAGAGTTTTCTTGTTGTCCTTGTAAGAAAAGCAGCCCACCTAGCTACTTTTGGTACAGGTCTACGCTGAACACCGCCCCAACAGTGGAGTCTAGTCCTGAGTTCAACTGGAAGATTGCGCTGGGACTCGTGGTGGCATGGACCGTCGTCTTCCTGTGTATACTCAAGGGAATCAAATCTACTGGAAAGGTTGGATCTGTTAACTCATTGTGTAATAATCTTTTCATTTGCATTTTTTAAATATAGAAACTGCACTATTTAAGTTAAACTTAATTTTAACAACACTGAGAAATGTCCATGGGGCTATGCTATAATATATTTTAATAATTTAGTTGTTCATGAAAATGCAAAACATTTTATATAAGTTGAGTATTTGTTGTATGGGTAGATATAGGAATGTAAAATCAGAGTCTAATTGATACATGGGTAGATATAGGGATGTAAAATCAGAGTCTAATATCTTTTCCCGCCAGGTTACCAAACCTGTTTGGGTGGCTCGTGATATCTCACTTTGTCTCTGTCCAGAGCTGGGAAGAAGGGTAGAATAGTTTAGAGAGCCACAAGGGCAGACTTTGAAGTGGTGAGCAGAATTTCAAAAGGGTGGGTTGGCCAGACTTTGTAGGGATCACCCCTGTATAGCAGGACATCTGAGGGGTGCCCAAAAAAAAAACAAACAAAAAACATAGTGCTAAAATGGTAGTTTGTATTTCCTCATGACTATACATTTTAGAACATGTTTTTTTTTTTTTGTTGCCAGGTTGTCTATGTGACTGCCACGTTCCCATACTTTGTCCTGGTCATCTTCTTCTTCCGTGGCATAACGCTAGAAGGCTTTGACAAGGGTTTGATGCACCTCTTTGTACCAGAGGTACAACATAAGATCAGTAACACATTGTTCCACAAAAACAAAGTAAAGCAAAATTAATCAGATTTTCAAGTTAATGTGGTACCTCTTTTTTCTTATCGGATATCTTTAATGGGTCAAAGAAAGGATATCAAGTAGGTATGGTCCCTCATTTTCCAGCTATACTTATTCAACTAAGGTGTGATAAATAAAAAAATAATTTAATCTTAAAGCATTATGAGTTAGTAATATTATACTAATATATCATAATTTTTAAATACATTTTTTTTAGATTTTGACATATTCACAACTATGATGGCAACACTTGTGTTTTTTTATCTCCACAGTGGCATCGTCTCCTGGACCCTGAGGTCTGGCTGGATGCTGCAACTCAGATTTTTTACTCTTTTGGCCTGGCGTTTGGCTGCCTGATTGCCCTGGCCTCCTACAACCCCGTCAGAAGTGACTTTCTGCGAGACACCCTCATTGTGACAATCTGTGATTTTTTTACATCCATTTTTACAGCTGTTGTTGTCTTTAGTATTTTGGGTGAGATTCTGTTGCCATGGTAACATCCTGTGTAAATGACTTGCAAATTATTTTATTTTTTTATAAGTTCTATTTAAAATATAAAGTTTAAATATAAATTAAATGCATTTTTCCAAATCAGTTCAGACCAATTTAAAGATTCTAAGCGGTTTATAAGGATTTTTTTAATTTATTGAATTTATCTGACATTTTAAAAATCTGACATTTTAAAAAACTGACATTTTAAAAAACTGACATTTTAAAAAACTGACAAACAAACTAAGAAGGATTAAAGTAAGATTACGTTGGGCCTATATTTAAAACATAATCACATATAGCTAATTAACTCTATACAGAAGTTGTATAAAAAGTATGAATTGGATTATATCATAGAACTCATTGAGGATATATCTCATTTTTTAATAGTATGTATCTAAATTAATATTTTATTTAGTCCTGGAACTAAAGGCTTGCGAATTATTGGTTACCAACTTGGAACTTTGAAACATTGTTTTAAATAATGTGCCTTCATTCCTCAGTTAAAACAGACCTGTTTACTCTTACCCTTATGGCATACAATGCACGATTTTGAGGTGTATACATTATATTTATTGTATGTTTATTTTTTTACTATTAAGATGTATTGAATGATTTTTGTGATGATTTTGTACAATTTTAAGAGTTTTAAGGTAAACAGGTCTGGTTATAATTTTTTAAATTCCCCCCCCAGCTCTCATCTTAATTTTGATTGTTTTTAATTATTAATTCATTCAATCTTGTAACTACTTTAATTTCAGTTCATTCACACCCCAGCTCTATAGTAAATTATTAATTCTATTAACTACTTTAGTTTCAATTTATTCGTGCCACACCTCTTTCCTCACATTTATATTTACAGGATTTAAAGCCACCCTCCAATATAAAAATTGCCTTGAGAAACATGGCGTCCTCAACCACACAGATAATCACCCAGCCTGCGATTTCCAGAAGATCATCTCAGAGGTAAGCTTTGACGCAAGCTTTGATTTAGGAATACATGACTTATAACTTTGCATTGCAAGGTTATCAGAACTACATTACGACTTGAAGTTTATTTTATTCTGATGTGATGTGAAAAAAAAAAAATTCAAAAATTTCTTTCACAATTTTAAATGCCAAAATCATACACTTTTTATTTACAGAATATATTTATCAGGCCATTCTGTTTATCAAATGAGTTTGTATCTATGGAACCCTAACAATAACCCTAACCCTTAAGTTACCATTCATCTGAGAATCTTTACTTTAATTTCAAGCTTAATTTGTCCCCAATTTGATATGTTTTTTGCAACTAGATTAGTAATTAAGTCCATTATTCTCAACATAGATTGTACCATTGTCCCCCAAGAGTTTAATAATTCTACTCATTGTGCTGTTAAGTTTTTAAAAAACAATTAAGATATTTTTTTTTGTTGCTTATTTTATTCCAGGGTCCATGACCAGAAATGAAAAAGAATAAATAACATTGATATAAAATATTTTCCCACTCAAATTTATAGTTATGTTATTTAAACAAAATATTATCCTTTTTCTTTGCAGTCGGCCTCTGGGACTGGTTTAGCATTTATAGCATTCACCGAGGCGATCAACCAGTTCCCTTTGGCTCCCTTGTGGGCGGTCCTGTTCTTTCTCATGTTGCTGACCCTCGGCCTGGACTCCATGTTCGGCACACTGGAAGGGGCCATAACTTCGTTTAATGATATGATGCTGTTCCCAAGGGTACGCAAGGAGCTCATATGTGGTGGGTGAACACGGCGGTTGGTGTGTAGGGGAACATGGTGTTGTAAATCTGGTTCAAGTATTAATTTTTTTATTACTAAAAATAGAACAGTAATCCAATGATTTTCAGCTGGATGTTGGTTAATGACTTATTCTATATCTTTATGTGACATGAAGTCCATGTTTATAGTCAAGAATACTTGCCTTGTTTTATTGATGTCACAATCAAATATTAGACATGAAAACATTTCCTCACATCCATGTTGATTAAAAGCACAAGTTTAATTTTTTTTTTGCATTTGTGATGCTCTACTCTCTTTCCCAACAGGCTCTGTGTGTCTGATTTGTCTAATACTCTCTATGTGCTTTGCCACTTCCACTGGACCTTACGTGTTTGCTCTGTTTGACTCTTTCTGCGCCAACATTCCACTGCTAATTGTCGGCTTCATCGAATGTGTGGCTGTGTCATATGTCTATGGTTTAAAACAGTGAGTTTTTTAAAATCATTGTTAAAAAAATTCTTCATGCATTCTTGTTTTGAATTCATTTCACCTCAATCATTTTAGATAGTTTGTATTTTTATAGTTTCTGCACTTTGTCAGTTTGTCTTTTGATCAGAGCTGCTGCGTGAATTTTAGAAGCCTCAATACACTTTTCGGTTGTGTGCCCATCTCCCCATTTGTGCCTTCAAGGCTGATAGATCTTTTTTTCCACATCACAACTTTGGGCCCTTAAAATATCTGAGGCTCCCTGCAGTTCTGTTCAACCAAGTTTAGACATTACATGAAGCGCTCTTAGAGTTCTCACTCTTAGAGTTCTCACTCTTAGAGTTCTCACTCTTAGAGTTCTCACTCTTAGAGTTCTCACTCTTAGAGTTCTCACTCTTAGAGTTCTCACTCTTAGAGTTCTCACTCTTAGAGTTCTCACTCTTAGAGTTCTCACTCTTAGAGTTCTCACTCTTAGAGTTCTCACTCTTAGAGTTCTCACTCTTAGAGTTCTCACTCTTAGAGTTCTCACTCTTAGAGTTCTCACTCTTAGAGTTCTCACTCTTAGAGTTCTCACTCTTAGAGCTCTCACTCTTAGAGCTCTCACTCTTAGAGCTCTCACTCTTAGAGTTCTCACTCTTAGAGCTCTCACTCTTTAGAGGCAACTCACAAAGAATCCTGTCCTCGGCTCAGACCACAGCTCAGCAACCATTTATGCATGACCAAAGAGCAAATGTCTGCCCCCATGTGATAAGCTGGCGTCCATGTGACAGCCTAGTTCAGATGGCCCCCATGCATTTGGGCTTGTCTTTGTAGAAATAGAGCAAAGATTTCCCCTACGCAGGGTACCAGAAGAATTTTTCTTATTAAGTCTTCGTTTTGTTTGCTCCGGTTGTTTTGTAACTTTTCAAACAAAGAAAAATGTGTCTTATAAATTAATTTTTTCTCTCAAATTTTCTCCTTATCTTAATCATGTGGACATCAAAATATATTATTTCTCGTAGTCAAACCAATAAAGGTGAATAATAATTTCTGTGCAGCCATCTGCTTATTACATTTCAGAATCAGCGATGACATTGAGTTGATGTTAGGCCGTCGTCCATCTTATTTTTGGCTGATATGTTGGCGGTATCTGATGCCGGTGGCAGTCATATTTATTCTGGCCTCCAGTGTAATCGAAGTCATGGCCAAAGGTGTCATGTATGAAGCCTGGGATTCTGAAAAAGTAAGAGCCAATGAAATTAATGATAATTTATATTTAGATATGCTTCACTTTATATTTTTCTATCCCATTAATTTCATTATAATTAGCTTTAACTGGCCATATCTAATGCTCCCATTTGATTTAAGTAACTCAATAATTTATATATGCTTCACTTTATATTTTCTATCCCATTAATTTCATTATAATTAGCTTTAACTGGCGATATCTAATGCTCCCATTTGATTTAAGTAACTCAATAATTTATATATGCTTCACTTTATATTTTCTATCCCATTAATTTCATTATAATTAGCTTTACCTGGCGATATCTAATGCTCCCATTGGATTTAAGTAACTCAATGTTGTAAGCATTATCCCAAGCCTAACATTAAGACAGAAGGAACAGCTGAGGCGATTAATACTTGATACTTTTGTGTCTTATTGCCTCAGGCCTTCCAATACCCAGTTCCTGATACCCTCGCTGTGTAGCCCTTGCAACCAGTGAAATATCCTCTTCAACA
The DNA here is from genome assembly GCA_964017045.1 of Omphiscola glabra. Lineage (NCBI taxonomy): Eukaryota > Metazoa > Mollusca > Gastropoda > Lymnaeidae > Omphiscola > Omphiscola glabra. Next base: position 38,654,172 of record OZ024800.1, read on the forward strand.
CCAGGCACATAAACATTGCAAATCCCTTCTACATACATAGGAGCCATAATGATCAATACATTAATCGTGGGCCCTCAATATATAGAAGAAGAAGAAGATATTATTAAAATTTCAAGCTTTAAGGTTTTTGAACAGCAGGAAATAGAGGAACAAGGTATGTGGAAGCATGAAATAGAAAGACAAGGACCATAAAAGAAGAACATTTTGGCTAAGAGCCTTCCCTCAGCAGACGGGACAAATGAACAAATAACAAGTAGCTCAAAAACTAAAGTCTTCCCCATTAATGTTCCCCATTAATGTTCCCCATTAATGTTCCCCATTAATGTTCCCCATTAATGTTCCCCATTAATGTTCCCCATTAATGTTCCTTAAACTTTCGGCAATAACATTAATGGCGACCACTTACATTTTTTGAAATCTTTCTACATTTTTTTTTTAAATTTTTAATTTCTCTTGTCTGCTGGGTAAGGTTCTTGGTCAAAATGTTATCTGATTGTTCTGTCTTTCTATTCAAGCTTTCACATACTTGTTCTTCTATTTCCTTCACATAACAAGAACGCAGATCATTTAATTTTCCTTTAGAACAACAATGTGTCATCATCTAGAAATTTCACAAATTTTAAAATATTCCATTTGGGAAATGCTGTCAAAAGAAATTTGTTAAAAATTGAAAGCAAAATTTGGTGATTGAACATAATTGTTAAAATGTTTCTGTGTATAACTGAGATACCTGAGATATAAATGGTTTTGAATGAAATAAAAAAGCGGTGGCGTAATTTCTTAATACAGGCCTTTTCCCTTGCATCAGTATTTCATAATGCAAATTTAAATCATTGCAATTTCAGGCCGTGGCAGTCATGCTCCCGTGGCCGTGGTGGTGCAAGGGGATTGCCGCGTTTCTGATCCTGTCTTCTGTTTTATGGATTCCTGGACTAGCTCTGCTCCGCTACTTTGGCATCACTGTGCTCAAAGAGGAACAACCGGCGTTCTTCCCAGCAGAGGAGCTGAAAGAGGAATTTGGGCTGAACACCCACAAGATTTCTCAGTTTGAAAGAGTTGTTCTAGGATTTAAAGAATAGGTTAACCAGAAGATTTTTTTTTTTTTACAAGCTCAAACTGAAATGAATGCTTATGAAGCTTATGAATTTGAATCAAATTTATAATTATTTTTTGATCTCATAACTGGCCACTTCCAACTATTTGTTTTATTATAAATATATTAAACTTAAACTGGTAAATAAAATTTTTATTTCATAGCAGTTTTCTTCTTTTAAAAAAAAAAAAAATTGGAAATACAACTTTCCACTTGGATGACTTTTTCTCGATTAAATTCGAGGCAAGAAAAACATAGAGATTTTTAGACAGACTATTCACTACAAACTTGAATATCATCCTTTTATGCTTTGCCATTGATATTTATTTAAAGAAATGGATTTCATATTATGATACAAAATGGAAGAAAGATTTTCAGCATAGATACTAAAACTCAAGGCTTGAGGAAAGAGCCATCAATTTGCTTTGGTTTTTTTTAATACTTCACATTGTAGACTTACTCAAATGCTCTACACGGGGGAGAGGGGGTGGGGGTTAAATCCAAAGAGAAAAAATAATGAATATCCACTGCCAATTTTATGATATGTTAAACGTAGGGCTTTGAATGGCAACAACTCTGCTGTAAGATTTTTAAATATTGGGAATAATTTGATGGTTCACTCCAATTTGTGATTAAAGAAATTAAGACGAATTTTTAGAGCTGTAAAACAACTGGTCAGTCAGAATTTTAAATCAGCGCAGACAATTTTTTGTGTGTTACTTTTGGCTTATTAAATGGGACGTGTCTTGCCTTCCTCCAGGAAATAAATAATGGCACTGAGAAGAAATTTTATTCTAAGACATCTTATTATTTTATTTTGGTTTTTTGATAATTAGATCAATCTTAATTTTTATATAAAATTAATGGCATTCGAATCCTTTGAACATTCTCAAAGTCATCAATTTATCATCATGTCTTTGCTTCAGTGGTGGAATTTCAGCTTTTTCAGGTTCTATATTGTCATGCTGTGACAGAATCTCTTTTGAGTTTAAAAAAAAACAAAAAAAACATTGTGTGACTGCACACACCTGAAAGCTCGTGTGTCTATCCTAAAAGTGTTACGCCTGGTGACCATTGTCAAACTTATGCATTACTCTGATGCAAACTAATGTTGTTGAAAGCATATCATGCTGTCCATTAAGTGCAGTTAACTGTAGCTTTGTTGTACCACATAACTCTTACATTTCTAATAGTGACCTCCCCTTGTTCAGCATACTAATTAGTGCCAATGTTTCGGTGTTGTTGTTTTTTTGGGGTCATGTCATCAGATCGGCTTCTTCTTGTGAGCTGTGTAAATGTTCAGGGCTGGCGGGGTGGCTATGAGAAACTAACTTTGAGTTGATATTTCAAAATTTCAATTTGTGCAGCTCTCATGTAAATAAGCTAACAACTCGAAGAAAGCTAAGGTACAAAGAAAGTACAAAAGTATCAAGTAGGCCTACTTTAAAAGTGTAAAGTACAATCGTTATTGGTGTTTTTGTAATTAAATGTTACTCTTGTTTTAATGCATACATTTGATGTATTCTTAGGCAGAACAATGTTTATTAAATTTGTATCTTATATCATGATATTTTTGAACATTATGATAAGTAATTTGTAGTGTGCTCTTGTAGAAAAAAAGAAGGTAAATGCAATATTTTTTATTCAGAAACATCCAGCAGAGCTCTGACCTTTTGGCTGTACAATAACAGTTAGGTCAAGGTGCTAATGATTTTATCTTAGCGCAGTAAAAGGTCTAGGTGCTATTGATTTTATCTTACCACTGATAAAGGTCTAGGTGCTAATGATTTTGTCTTAGCACAGTAAAAGGTCTAGGTGCTAATGATTTTGTCTTAGCACAGTAAAAGGTCTAGGTGCTAATTTTGTTATCATTCTTTTACAGCACATTAACAGATTTGATTATTTTTTCTCGAAGGATAAAAACACAAATAATTGATTAAATGTTAGTCTCCAATTCTTCCAATGAATGTTTGAAGAAAAAAAACATTAATCAGACTGTAATTAAAAGCTTTTATGAAACAATTCTTAATTTCATATGCATACCAACTAAAGATCGATAACTTTGCCTAATTTGTTGTCAGGAAAATTGTGGAAAAGTTTTCATTGATAAAAGGTCGGTTCACACGATCAAATTTTCCTTCAAGCATTTGATGAAATTCGTGTATGAAGCCTTGTCACAACTTTCAAATTACTATTTGATCAAATTCCCCCCAAAAAGAAACCACACACAAAATAGTGTGTTCATACAACAATTTGACGTGAATTTTTGATTGTGTGAACTGACGCTAAATCTCAAAAAGAAGCTGAGTTTGAAGTAATCTTAAAACCAAATCAGATCAATTTTATCAGTCATTTTTCATAACCTAAATTATTTTACCTCTACTCTCCACACCATACTACTATAAGCTTTGTTAGCGGTACCCGGTACTTAATTACAATAATTTGTACCAGTTCGTTTACACTGTACCAAATCTATTTTAGTTTGATCACCCAAAAAAAAAATATATATATATATCGAATATAATGACAAAAAAACTTTATGTCACAAAACTATTTAATGCTCATATAGGAAAACGTTTGATATGTGTTTGAGTATTTCAAACTGCAGTCCTCAAAGTTTTCTTGGAGTTGAATTTGTTTTTTTGTTTTTTTAATGAATTGTTCTAGTGTCACTGATATTATTAATGTATTCAACATGAGATTTAATTCAATACTAACTTTCTTGAGGATTTTATTCAACACCTTCAAGCGGGGGGGGGGGTCATAATGTCAGCATGGCACAACACCTAGGTTATGGACTCCCCAATAAAGTATGTCAGGGCCGGCTCAAGGTGGTTACGATGCTTCATCATCACACAGGCACTGCAAAAATGTTTCCTGAAATCTTCCCATCATTTTCCAGAGGGCGACAATTTTTTACCCAACCTAAAAATGTCTAGTGCCGGCACAGAAGAATTTCATAGTTCTTTTGTAAAAGATGTATTTGATAATAAATTTTATTGAAGAAATAAGGTTTCTTGCATATTCGGCCATTTCTTTTTTTATGTTTCTTGTTCAAGCATTAATTTGAACTTGACGTAAAAGATTTCCATTTCTTCGTTGGTTAGTTTCCATGGATGTCATGTGAAAATATTTATCTGACCAACTTACCGACATCCTTGAGAGGGAAACATTCCTTACAAAACTTTTAAACACATTAATTTTAATGTATTAACATATTGTTATTATGTCATTGACAAACTTTAAAGACATTAAGATTTAATGTCAAGGCTTGTCAACAGGGGTAAAGAAAACATACGAGATCCTTAACTTTTTTTTTTTTTTATTTGTTTCTTGGAATAAAAAAAGGACTAGCTCTGGTAAAATATTAGTGAACTTCTCAACCGTTTCCTAAATTTTCTAGCATCTACAATAAGTCCCCATGGTTACAGTGTTTTTAAGACCTCGTCATTTGTAACACCACAAGCTTGTAACCTTAACCTAACTTTTTTTTTAATTACACATTTTAAAAACTGTTTAGATAATTTTATAAATTATGTCTTAATCTTTGTCCTACCCAACTTACATTACTTGCTAATTATTGTATTTGTGATATACAAGTAATGTTGCATCCCATCTGATTGTGCAGTTGTTTTTTATGATAAACAATTTTAGCATACAAATTGCGAGGAAATAAATAGTCTTAAAGTTTTTTTACAATTTTCGAGTCATATTTTATAGAAATACTTGGTTATCTTTCCATAGCAGATTTTGATAAAATTTTTAGATTAAAACAAATCAAGCATATGACCTTTGAAAGGTTACCGGAAATTTTTTTGAAAGAAATTTCGTCGACGGAAATTTGATCGAACGGAAATTTGGTTGAATCTATTTTTCAGTTCACACGTTAAAATTTTCGTCAAGCTTCTTTTTGAACGCACTACACTATACAGTAAACCAAAATAATAAATCCTTTATAAAATGCAGATCTGTTTACTGATTACTCCTTCGATTTTGAGGTGCATACATAATATACATCATATATACTGTATGTTTAATTTTTTTTACTATTAAGATAATGTATTGTCGATGTTGTGACGATAGTGTACGATTTTAAAAGAGTTTGAGGGTAAACAGGTCTGTAAATGTAGGTGCGAGGAATGGGGGCGGGGTTGAAAATTTAATGAAACATGCCTTCAAGGCTCTCAACCGCACATTTGTTTTCACGCCACCGAACTACTTTATCAATATTTTAATGACCCACCCGCTACTAGACCGCAGATTTATTTCACCAACAGTTTTAGAAAAACAAGCATTTGCGATTTTTTTTTTTTTAAAGAATCTCATTTAGCGAAAATTTGATTTATCTCCCCTTGAGAAATAGGTAAAACCATTTTTTTTTGAGGGGGGGGGGATTAGGGTTGAGGCTAAAAATTTGAACGAATTTGTTGTCATTGGCTACGAGTCTATGTTCCAAGTTTCAGCTCGATAGCTGGACGGGAAGTGGGTCAGCCAATGGACTACGATGAGTCACTTCTTTGTTTTGTCACGTGATATGTACCAGCCATTGGTAGGCTTTCTGCTACACATAACAACAGATAACAGCTGATCAGCCATTGCCATCATCATTAATTTTAAAGCAAAATGTTTGTCTCCATCAGCGCCTCCCCAGTGTTAATTAAAAATGTTACTTTTCAAAATATTCTTGAATACACGCGTTTCTTTAAATGCCATTCATTAAATGTGACAATAATTATAATTCAGTTATGATTAAAGGAAGAAAGTTGTTTGAAGAAAAATTTGTGAGCGACTAGTGTGTTACAGACAGCCTACCGGAAGTTTTACTTGTTTTTACACGTATCACGTGACAAAACAATCAACTCATCGGAGTCCATTAGCCGTCCAGCAAGCCAGCCACAAACAAAAGCGAGGTTAATTAAAAAAAAAGGATTTTAAGAGAGCAACACGAAATAAAGTAATTTATGATAAATAATAAAACTGAACACATATGATACTTGGCGCTCAGGCTAATAAACAATGATAAGTGGTATGATAACTCACGCTAAGAAACAAAAACATTTCCTTGGTGCCTTCAGTTTTAGGTCTGTTCTTAAAGTTATTTGGGGGCGGACTCTTGTTCACAAGATCGTATCCAATGTCTCCTTAAAGCTCTCATTTTTTAAAAAGATTTAGTTGAATTTATCAATATTAATTCGTTCCATATCGGAGTCAGGTCACTTATGCTGAATCGGTATATCATAAATGCCATTATTCTTTACATGCGAAGAGAATGTACTTAAATCAATAACACTTTGTCTGTGCGTAAAGATATTTGCCTACTTCCCATTTACGAAACACGCTGGCGTACAACTGTTACGTTCAAGTGACGACACAGACCTTGTACTCCTTGTGAACTAATTGGGTGCACGTGTCTTTAGAGGGTAAACTAAGATTTTCTTAGACGACATAACTTTTAACGTCCAAAGTTTCGCAGACTCTTCTGCTAAAAAAAAGCAATAGCTGCCCATAGATAAAAAACAGCTGCCCGTAGATAAAATAGCACTGCCCGTAGATAGAACAGCTGCCCAAAGATAAAACAGCTGCCCGTAAATAAAACAGCTTCCCATAGATAAAACAGCTGTGTACTGAGATAACGTTTTATTTTTTGTAAAGAACATATAATACAGATTATTTTGGTGGCAAGCTGGGATATCAGGATGGGCCACGGAGGCTCCACATAATGTTTGCGAAGCCTGCACTGAGGATTTATTCCAGTCGACGGTTGTTGCCCCCCCCCCCTCCCCTCGGAGCAGGACCGTAGCGTGATATTTAGAGAGCCCCCCCCCCCCCCTCTTTTTTTTGCCACTTCAATGCAATTAAAGATTAGGATCTATCTTTAAAAAAATTTTGAGACCCATTGCAGCCGAGTGGGTTGCTGGACCCACACGACGGCTGTCGTCCAGACTTAAGGTGCTCTCCTCCAGACTTAAGGTGCTCTCCTCCAGACTTAAGGTGCTCTCCTCCAGACCTAAGGTGCTCTCCTCCAGACTTAAGGTGCTCTCCTCCAGACTTAAGGTGCTCTCCTCCAGACTTAAGGTGCTCTCCTCCAGACCTAAGGTGCTCTCCTCCAGACTTAAGGTGCTCTCCTCCAGACTTAAGGTGCTCTCCTCCAGACTTAAGGTGCTCTCCTCCAGACCTAAGGTGCTCTCCTCCAGACTTAAGGTGCTCTCCTCCAGACTTAAGGTGCTCTCCTCCAGACTTAAGGTGCTCTCCTCCAGACTTAAGGTGCTCTCCTCCAGACTTAAGGTGCTCTCCTCCAGACTTAAAGTGCTCTCCTCCAGACTTAAGGTGCTCTCCTCCAGACTTAAGGTGCTCTCCTCCAGACTTAAGGTGCTCTCCTCCAGACTTAAGGTGCTCTCCTCCAGACTTAAGGTGCTCTCCTCCAGACTTAAGGTGCTCTCCTCCAGACTTAAGGTGCTCTCCTCCAGACTTAAGGTGCTCTCCTCCAGACTTAAGTAAAATAATGAATGAACAGCAGGGAACAAACAATGCATTTTATCAAAGGAGAGAAAACTATTTGTTGCATATTTCTTTTCTTTTTTTTTTACTGGAGACATGAACTTAGTATTATACAATGATATGAGAAATAAGAAACCTCCTGGACAAAGCAATGCTGATCTTTCAGAATATAACCCAAGTGTGTGGCATCAATAAATCGACGGTCAACCCATATTTTAATATATGTGTTCGTTTTAATAAATGGCATGACATCGTAAACTTTTACAACCAGGTCATTCCCACAGGAGGAAAGAATAATAAAAGGCCATCTTTTTTCAGGGTTTGAAATTATATTATAAATTACTATAAACATCTTTATGTGATTTGTGTAGCCTTGAACATGACCATCCCCCCCCCCCCTTTTTTTTTTCTTTGGTTCAAAGTGCCTACAAAATGTTTACTTGCTTTTCATACCATTTTGGATAGCAGAGCAAAACATGAAAATTTGGCCAGAAAAGATTTTCCTCCGAGGGAAATATGGTTGTTGGTCGGAGGAAAAATAAATCGTAATATAATTGTAATGAAGCTTTAATAGCCCCCCCCCCCCTAAATAATTACGTAGTTTTCATCTATCACACACTTTTTAAGAAAATATTATATTGTTTCCATGCTTAAAAATGAAAAATATTCAATGTGTTAAAAACTAGATGTGAGAAATCAGCTGATGAAATATACCTAGAAAAGTGCTTATCATTGGAGTCTCTGACTGCCCTGATGGTAGCTCAATAATTGTATTTATATGGATTTCTAGATTAAATGCGGTTTGCTTTAAGGCGGAGGGGCCCTTACATATGGCTGGGGGCCCTTACATAAGGCTGGCCCCCTTACATAAGCCCGGTGGCCCTTACATAAGGCTGGGGCCCTTACATATTGCAAACATTATGTAAACAACTTAAGCGTGAAGAAAGAATGAGGAATATTAGAAGAAAAAAACATCCCCAGATTTCTAACACGATTGGGTCTTCCCAATATTTACGGATCGATACTAATTTTAAAAAAACAGTTCCATTTACCCAAACTTATAATCAAACCAAAAAAGACTTTCTTGGCGTCATACAATGTGTACTACAATGACTATATAAAATGACTTCATATAAAATATAAACTATTTTATTTGTTTTTAACTACCTGGGGCGTCAACTCAAAGTTCCTTTTTTTTTTCGTAACTTGTCCAACGAAAAACGTAACTTATAATTGTGTTCATTGTGCATGAACATTTTATAAAATATTTCTGTCGTCTAGAGTCTACAATGTTGTTCATATATGTTCAAAAATAATCCGTCATGTTCAGAATAATAACGTAATCATTTTTTTTTCTATAAATTTTGTGATGACATGTGGATTGACGGTGTAGAGAAGGACTTACACCATTTGGGGGCAGAAAGCCAAGGATCGAGCCAAATGGAAGGATGTGGTGGAGCAGGCCAGAGCCCTACTTGGGCTGATGATGATGATGACATTGATATTCAACTAGCAACACTTTAACAATACATTTTATATGGAGCATTTCAACCCAGGCTAAATTGGTTAAAATAAATATATGTTTGTATGAAACGTGGAAGTGAATATATGTCAATTAAAATAATAGTTTTCTATACAAAGTTTCCAAATGAATGAATATAAAGTTACAGCAATGACTGACAGAACGCGTAACTTCAACCAGAAACCCTTTCCAGTCGAATTCTTCTCTGCCGCCTGAACAAGTACACGCCCAGGCCGATCCCCAACAGCGCCACCACAACACTGACGCCTATGATGATGGCCAGCACCGTCCCCGCCCTCAGAATGCAGATGTCAGAGGAGTCCCCACAATTGTCAAATCCGTTGCAGTAGAGTTCGCCAGCTATGCAGTGTCCGTTCTTGCAGCTGTATTCATTTCCGGTGCAAGGAGCTAGCAGTTAAAAAAAAATGATAATAATAAAGGTTGTATTTCTATGAACTATATAGAAGTTAGAGCTTCTCTGATAAAGTCATAAGTTGGTATTCCTCTGATTATATAGAACCTGATATTCATTTGTGAAATGAACTGGCCAAACTGGTACAAAGTTTATATAAATAGACGCACAGGCATGACCACGTGACTCACCGTACGTAAAAGCGGTGAACACCAGTTCTATCTGATCACGAACAAATAGATCTTTGTTGACCATGATCCCGGCTAGCTCCGTGGTTGACTTGTACGCCTTCTTCGGCACGGCGTCATTGCACAACTGATCTACAAACAGATAACAAAGGGATTCGGTGTGAACGTCGTGTTCTCCTTCACTTGCCACATCTTCTCTCCGCCTCTTTCCCTTTTTTTCACGGCCAATAACCGTGTACTTCCGCTTCCTCTCTTCCTACCCCATTTACCTATATTAACTCTCTAACCTGAGGGTTGGCTACATTCTTCCAGCTGCCCACTCGGATACAACATTTGATGTACGTTTTTATTTCTTTGTTTTTGTTACCATTTGAACTGTTCGCTGAAGGAGGCTTCTTGTCGGCACTTTTGTTATTATGTTGCGTCCCTTTTCTGGGTTTTCCCTTACCTCGTTTTACATATTTCCTTCTACCTGTATAAGGTGTTGTTACATGTAAGTGGTACAGTCCCTGTGAGTGAAATTGTGGCCTGAAAGTGGTATCGTTTACCTGTGAGTGGTATTTTGAATTTGGCGTCGTCAAACAGTTGCAGGTAGTTACTGAAACACCCCTGGCCTGGGTGTACATCGAACCTGTGGAATTTGAAGGTGATTCTTTTGTTGGCTGGTGCCCTGATGATGACGTGACAATCCAGACTGTTCATCTGCTTGCCGGGTCTGTGGAGGAGCAGTCGCCCAGCAGAAATCCTCGCCTGCTCCATGTCAAGAGTTAGAGAGCAGAAGTCGCCCAGATAGTCTGGAGTTAAATGTCAACATTTATATTGGAATTGTTTCTGGTGTTCAATGGTAAACTTAGAAATAATTTGTATTTTTGAATCAATAAATATCTATTCATTTTAAAATTAGGTCTATTCGAAATAAAACTCATACATTTATATGCATGCAAATATTTGTAATTGCTTTTTGAGTTTTGTATGACATTTTTAGATGCGTTGTATCATGAGTTTAAAAGTAGATTTAATAATTTACTATTTCATACATCCCAGATCGAAGGTTCACTTTACAGGGTATGCGGAGACTTGAATCCAAAGACAGGGCAATAAGAGAAGAACGTATCGGCCAAGAGCCTTCTTCGGCAGACAGGACAAATTAAGATACGACAAATAATATTAAAGTTAAATGAAACTTTAGTGTTCACCACTGTTATTGCCGGAAGTTCTTCTCTTAGTGTCCTGTCTTTTGATTCAAACTTCCACATACATTGTCCTACTATGTCCTTCACACGGCCTGAACGCAGGCCTTCATTTACTATCCTTAATTTAACAGCCCGTCTAACACAGGAGACATTTCCTGAGATTGAGCCGTGTCTCAATTATATAGCTTTTTAAAAAATATATCATCTAATACAGTGGTTCTGAACCTTCCTAATATGCCGCGACCCTTTACTACAGTCTCTCGTGTTTGGTTGACCCCCCCCCCACCCAATAATTTTATTTTCGTTGCTACTTCATAAATATATGCGTCTTCGTATGATCTTAGGCGACTCCTGTGTAAGGGTCATTAACACACAAAAGGGTCGTGACCCACAGGATCTAATAGTTCAACTCTCTAGTCTTTTTACTCACGAACAGTTTTTATGAGCACGAACAGGCTGGCGACCTGGCATCTTCAGTGCCACCACACCAAACTTGCTTCTCGTGCAGCATATTCTGACGTAGAGCGGATGGAGCTGCATCACTAAACTAAAAGTCGGCTAAGAGCATCCAACCCCACCCCACCCTCCATCCACCCCACCCTCCATCCATCCCCACCCCACCCTCCATCCACCCCCACCCCACCATCCAGCCCCCACCCCACCCTCCATCCACCCCCACCCCACCCTCCATCCACCCCCACCCCACCCTCCATCCACCCCCACCCCACCCTCCATCCACCCCCACCCCCACTTCTGGGAATTGTATTTTGCGCGCCTATTGAATTCAGCGTTACAGAAATACATACTTACCTAGTGAATTATCATTTGTGATGACAGTGGATGAAATTTATGATATTAAAAAGTTGTCTTTCTCACCTGTTGTTTTTTTTTTGGGGGGGGGGGGGTTTGGGGGGGGTGGGGGTGGTGGTTAAAGATCGCACTCGACTAAGCCTGATTACCGGACGCTTATGGAACTAGTGACCTACGTCATCGCGAATGCTGACCAAAGAATCTGCTCGGAATCCGGTAGAGCTAAATTTTCATTCTCAAACAAATCTACTTACACGTTGTAATGTTAGCGAAAGGTCTATAGATCTGCTCAAACATGGGAATGTTAGCAAAACGTCTCTACTTCTACTTACATACAGGAATGTCGGCAACAGCTTGAAGAATCCCATTCAGAATAAAAAATGTCACAAGAACTCTTGACTTGGCATTTGTTACTTGATACTTCACCATTTTAAAACCAATTGAGTGGTGATGGCGGAATCTTGAAAGAATAGTTTTGACGCAGTAAGTGGGATTATTTAAAAAAATAAAATAAAACCTGAATCGCGTCGTATGATAAGGAATCAGTTAAATTGTCTCATCCAATCCATGTTTTTGCCTGATCGTCTGCTGCCATAATGAAAGATTTAGGGAGTGCCTATTTTTATTTTTCCAGAAGAAAATTTAAAACTAACGCTTAATTCTTAGATTATGATGACCATAACCCTGCTACCATATTCAAAATGGCGACTGATTTGTTGCACTTGAATGGTGTCCGAAAAATAAATTTGAAAACTATTTCGCTGAAAGAGCACAACCCACTTTGTTTTGCACGATTCGTGGCCAATATTTATAAGGACTCAAGATACAATATAATTACGTAAATCAAATGAAAAACAAATTATTCAGTTGACGTCATTAATTCTGGTGTTGGCTTCTTAGAATCCCTTTGTCAGATATAAAATATTTTAAAAAAAGCAATTTTAAAACATTAGCAAGTATTTTGAATATCACATGCTCCCAGTGGTTAATAAAATTTTGGAAGATCCCACGCGTAGATCTGAACGAAGAACAATAGATTAATATGTGCTACACAGCTTTAACACTATATACACACAGGCATCGAACAGCCTCCACCGAAGGATACACACGTCGGTCAGTGAAAGCAGTCGTTTCACAACAACCAGACTATGTTGGGAGGACGTTGGAAAAAAATTCCGGATTCTCTGACCGATAATCATGACAGATTTGAGCCACGTAACATAAGTCCCCCACCATGCAACCAGGGATACATCTTGATCATGGGCGGAGACCTGGCATCCTTGGTTTAACGGTGAGATTTAGATGGGTGATTGATGGCCCCGGCGGTTCCATGCGTCGCTACCGATGTATTTGGTAAAGTTTAATGGATATCGTGGAAAGAATAAATGAACCAGTGCTGTAACGTGACAATCCCCCCCCCCCCCCCCCCCCGATATCTTGCGCACGGTCTTTGCTCCGAGAGTGTTCCCTTTATACATTGCAGCGAAAAATAAATTGTTTAAATAGCAATGTCAACACTATTACTGTATCAGCTAAACATCTCAAGACGAAAAAATTCGCAAGCAAGATTAGACTTAGACTCGGAAAAACAAGTTAGTCGCAAGATGACTTTGAGTACCGGTAGAAGTCTTTGTCTTTTTGGGGGACAGTTTAGTAGATCTTTTTGTCCCCAGAAATGTATTTTTTTTTAAAAAAGTGGTGTTGGTAGCTCTTTTTGTGGTAAATTTTGCTACAAGCTTTGTCAATGATGTACTCAAGGCCCGAAATGACATTTCCACTTATATCCTTTGGTTGTAAGTTGACAATTCTATAATGAGGACACCAACTGGAATTAGCCCAAAGACCACTCCAGCCCCCCCCCCAACCAACCCCTAAAGGGAAATGGTTTTTGATGTTATAATTTAAGTTCGCAAACATTCAATAACAGACCGACAGATTTGTTTTTCCTTCAAATTTTATAAATTAAATTTTATTGTCAATTTTTTTAAACCCTTAATTATGGGCGAAATTTAAATAAAATTATCACACTAACAATAAAGGCGCTTGTACCTGGCGGGTTGACATTAGCGCAATTATAATCATTTTTAAAAAATGTAAAAAAATCCTTTATGGTTTCTGCACGTGTTAGCATTACAGTTCTTGCGTGTCTTGTTTTCGCTGCATTAATCCTTTGACATGCTGACTAAATATTAAATGGACACAACCATTCATGACTTTAATTTTATGACAACAATACTGTTAATGAATTCTACGTCACTGCTGCATAACTGAAAAAATCTGTCACCATTCATTACAGTTATAATGTATTTAATTTGACTTTAAGATTGGCCAGTTTGTACTCTTAGAGAACATTTGGCCGTCCACTAGAATGCAGCACTTCAAACACCTGAGCGAAATTTCAAAAAAAAATTTCCCCAGGATTTTCTATGTGATGAATGCACGTGTCATAATAGTACGCACTAGCAATTCACCTTGACCCCAACTGACCCAGGTGTCAAACGGAACCTGACGTAGTGATGGATCTCCTCGCACGGGACCGTACAGCTGATTGAGTAGTACCAACCGAAATAACGTCAGAGCACCTTGTGTATTCGCTAGTAAAATCTATATATATTTCTCTCGACCTCTCATATTGACTTGGTAGGGACGATGTATGCCTGCTTTGTCACCCCACTACCGCTCACCGCACTACCGCTCACCACACTATGACTACCCCTCACCACACTACGACTCCCACTCACCACACCCCCACTCACCACACTCCCACTCACCACACTACCACTCACCACACTACCACTCACCACAATACCACTCACCACAATACCACTCACCACCCTACCACTCACCACCCTACCACTCACCACACTACCCACTCACCACCCTACGACTCACCACACCACCATTCACCACCCACCACACCACCACTCACCACCCTACGACTCACCACGCTCAATAAAATGAGATCCAAATGTTGACTACCAAACTGTCCATCAATGATAGATCTACCACACACAGACATGTGGAATGTAACAGAAATGTAACGCCGACTGTGGCCGGTTAGTAGGGAGAGGGGCGTTTGCCACGAACCCCCTGAAACGTTACCTGGGGCACATGATCACCGTGTAGGGGACCTGCGCCGAAAGGCAAAGGTAACGCACGGAAACTGCGTTAGAAAGAGCACGGCTGCATGGTTTCCTACCAAATGCAGTTGAAAATAACGTAGAAACAGGTCGGGATATGATTACAGTTGCCGCATGGATATGAGGCGAAGGAGTGTGGCGACCCTAGCCGATGATTCCAACTATGCAGTCTTGAGGGTACTGCTCCTTAGGCAACCTCTCTTTTTCTCATCTCCCAGCTGCGGTGTGAATTCGTCATGCCGCAGAAAACCACGTAAACCCTATTAGAGGGCGTCTTTAAACACCTACGAGTCCCCCCGGGGTGGGAAGGGGGGACTTTAGAGACTTAAATTGTATCCACCCCAGCCCAAGGAAGTCCGGCCCGGTTGCTGTGTAAGCATCACCCCGGCTGGCCAGGCGTCTCTTCTCTGATGCGGCCCCACTCGCATAGTCAATCGAGTGGAAGGGTGGGTGGGGCTGTCTCAGGGGCGGGGAGCCCTCGGCATGCCGCTTCGCGGCCTGACTGGAATAGAGACCACTGGGGGAGTGGTTGAATGCCGGTTGGGGGCGACGGAGGTGTGTTGGGGAAAACTTTATGAGCCTCGGCTCGATAGTTTGCTGATTTTCTTAAGTAAGTTAGTAGGGAGAGGGGATATTTTAAAACGTCCGCTGGTGTTTTATAGGATTCGGAGCTCTCTAGTCTCTTTACCTTCTCAGTGTTTTAAATAACGTGCTGGTACTTACTCTACAGTGATTAGAGGGTTCCTAACGATGGCGACGAGCATAGATTAGATTTATTTTCCAGGGTCCCACTAGCAATGATATATTTTTCGTTATTGGACGTTGAATATCTTTTTGCTTGGTTTAGTTTTAATTAATATTTTTATCATTATAAATATGTATTTATTTTTAGCCAAAAGGTTTACTTTGACTTACATGACGAAAGCGCCAAAAATGTGTAATATAAAGTTATTGAGACAGAATTATCAAAAAATAATTCTTATACCCCCAAGCTGTCTCAGACGTGATTTACCGAGCTGTCTCAGACGTGATTTACCGAGCTGTCTCAGACGTGCTTTACCGAGTTGTCACAGACGTGCTTTACCGAGTTGTCTCAGACGTGCTTTACCGAGTTGTCTCAGGCGTGCTTTACCGAGTTGTCTCAGACGTGCCTTACTGAGCTGTCTCAGACGTGCCTTATCAAGCTGTCTCAGACGTGCTTTACCGATTTGTCTCATACGTGCCTTGCCAAGCTGTCTCAGACGTACTTTACCGAGTTGTCTCAGACGTGCCTTACCGAGCTGTCTCAGACGTGCTTTACCGATTTGTCTCAGACGTGCCTTGCCGAGCTGTCTCAGACGTGCTTTACCGAGTTGTCTCAGACGTGCCCAACCGAGCTGTCTCAGACGTGCCTTATCGAGCTGTCTCTAACATGATTTGCCAAACTGTCTCAGAAGTGCTTTACCAAGCTGTCTCAGACGTGCTTTACCAACCGTCTCAGACATGCTTTACCAGCATTATCGTGAACATGAATATTTGTAACATTAAAATACAAATTATATTCTTACGTCATATTAACGTTTGAAAGAATTTGAAATGCTTTTTTTTTTTTGGGGGGGGGGGGGAGAGGGGATAATAATTTTAAAAAATTACATTTAACAAAATAAATGTGTGCGTGTGTTGTAATAATTTTTTTTAAAGTAACGTTCGGAATCAAATGTAGCTCATTATTAAGGTCGTGTATGTTTCTACTTATTTCCTGTCGCGTGACATATGGATGTGCGTGTTGTAACATGTTAAACTTGATTTTAAAATCATGATTTTCCCCACAATCATTTTCAACTCCGAATAAAGTCTTCACAGACTTTTAACAATCTTTGAAGTGCAAGCTGGAGTTCGGCTGGTTTCCTGTGTCTGTCTTTAGCGACCATCTAGTCTCTCTTTTAGTTTAAATGTTTTGAAACTGCGTGGTTTTAGTTAAATATAAATTTAATGGTACACCATTCGAAACACCAGACGTACATTTTATCCATAGTTTATTAAAAGTGTAAAAAAAAAAAAAGTATAAAATTTCTCATAGAAACAAAGTAGATTCAAATCAAAAACCAAAATCAATGTGGGTATGAATGCTGCAAGTCAAATGTATACAGTTAAAGTCAACAGAAAGAGACGCTTAATATATTATCTAAACATATCATCTAAATGTATCATCTAAAAATATCGTCTCAATATATCATCTAAATATATCATCTAAATATATAATCTAAAAATAACGTCTAAATATATTATCTAAATATATCATCTAGACACGATGTAAATACGGCATAAATTTGAGAGTGTAATTTCATAAGTACATAAAATGGCCTTTTTTTTGTGTAAGAGCACGGGTGGGGTGTAGAGCACAGGTGGGTGTGTACAGATATAAGTGTGTACAAATTTATCCAAAAGAAAAAAGGGCTTTCATTTCAAAAGAGGCTTAAGAATTTGTGTTAAATTAAACACCCAAGTCTTCGGGCTTCACATTATTGAAAGTGTTGGACCAATATTTAAGTTTTTACGGTAACACTTTATTCTATAAATAACCCTTACAAAAGCCGCCATCTTTGTCGCCTCGCTCTTTAAACGATTCTGCTACGATCTCTATTTAAGACAGTGTCTCAAAATGGTTATTTTAGCTTATTTAATTTTTTAACTTGATTTGTTGGTTAAAAATAGTTACCATGCTTTGTGGTTAAATATGGTTATCATTTGTAAAAATAAAGCCAGCCGAACCCATAGTACACGGCTTTATGCTTTGTCTACGCGTGCAGTGTCAAAACTTTACATACATCTTTGTTTTGTATAGAGTTATATATGGCTCAATAATTACATACTGATTTGGGTTACATCGAGCGAAGCCCTATAGGCGGAGAAAGGATTTCATCGTGTTTCGTTTATATCCGGATCCGTAGTTAGATTAGTGGTGCTGTGTTGCAAAAAAAAAAAAAAAACACATGAAAACACTAGGGACATTCCCGCAAATCAAAACCTCTCGAAGATCGGTAAATAAAAAGTCTTTTTTTTTTAAAATTCAAACTTACTTTTCACTTTCAAAGAGAGGCATCAAAAACCCATCCTATACAAGCCCATCCCATTCAAACCCATCCCATACAAACCCATCCCATACAAACCCATCACATACAAACCTATCGCTGCTGGCACACAGACACGCCACACATACAGGGCACAACACACGACTTAGCATCTTTCCCCCAACACATTTAAAAGAAAGGCTTATAGCACGGACGATCGATTCTGTCTGACGCCTTGAGCGACCTGAAGGTGGCCATGAACAGCGACGGGAACAGGTTCTGGAAATACTTGCAAGGATCGTCCAGGATCTCTTTCGCAATCGCGGACCTGAGCGGATAGAAATTGGGGAAGGTTTTGATGCGCAAATATCTCTGGACATTTCTTCTGATGTCAACATTTAAACAGCCCAAAACGATGGTCAGTGAACTCACATTTTGTCGAAGTGCAGACAGCAGTTGTAGATGAAGAGCGTCAGCTCGGACAGGCTGTTCTTGTAGACCCGGAAAGACCGCATTTCTTTCATGACCACTGGGTTGATGGCTTGAACCTGGGGGACAGGAGACAAAGATGGAGTGGGCGGGAGCGACGTCATGGCGTTCCCAGAAGAAGCACGTAACTTAGCAGTGTGGACAGTGTGAACGTTTAAAAGAAACCAAACTAAAAACATAGTTTAACTCAGTGGTTCTCAACCTTCCTAACGCGGCGACCCTTTCAAGCAGTTCCTCATGTTGTGGCGACCGCCAAGCCACACAATTATTTTCGTTGCTACTTCATAACTGTAGAGTTTATGTGTTTTCAGACGGTCTTAGGCGACCCCCTGAGAAAGGGTCGTGCGACCACCAAAGGGGTCGCGACCCACAGGTTGAGAACCGCTGGTTTAACTGTTGAAAAGCATGGATGAAATATGAGAAATTTAAAAAAAAACATTTCAATAAGATCAGATTATGTACTAGGATTTACAGGATTATGATATTCAAAGGTGTGAATGAGTTGTTTTTTAAATATATTTTTTCCATAATCTAAAATAAGAAAACAAATGGTTTCTGATTGAATGTAATCAAATATCATGTCTTCTTTAGTAGAAGGCAAATGTAATCTATAGTTCACATAAATAAATGTGGCAGAGGTTAAAGCAAATGTTAAAATATTCCAGACTGACCCAGTTGGGGCTGACTTCTGAAATATCCAAGACGCTTAGGATCTCCATCATTGTGGGCGAGCCATTGCCTGTCAGGGCTATACTGGAAAATTCACGGATTTATGTTCATGTCTTTTGATGATGTAAAAAGGATTTGAGATTTAACTTCGAAAGTCAGGCACTTCTAAAGTCAGTTACTTCTAAAGTCAGGTACTTCTAAACTCAGGTACTTCTAAAGTCAGGTACTTCTAAAGTCAGGTGCTTCTAAAGTTACGTACTTCTAAAGCCACGTACTTCTAAATTCAGGTACTTCTAAAGTCACGTACTTCTAAAGTCAGGTGCTTCTAAAGTTACTTACTTCTAAAGTAACATAGTTTTAAAGTTAGGTACTTCTAAAGTCACTTACACCTAAAGTCACATAGTTTTAAAGTCAGTTACTTCTAAAGTCAGTTACTTCTAAAGTCAGGTACTTCTAAAGTCAGGTACTCCTAAAGTCACATAGTTTTAAAGTCAGCTACTTTTAAAGTCAGTTACTTCTCAAGTCAGTTACTTCTAAAGTCAGGTACTTCTAAAGTCGGGTACTTGTAAAGTCGGGTACTTCTAAAGTCACGTACTTCTTACGTCACGTACTTCTAAAGTCACATAGTTTTAAAGTCAGGTACTTCTAAAATCAGGTTTTAACTAAAACTGCATCTGTTGGTGTTTGTGTTTGTTTACCCGTATCACTAGTCGGGGCAACTTTTTGTTTGTTTGTTTGTTCAAAGTGTTCTGTGATTAAACTGTCTTGGTTTGTTCAAAGTGTTCTGTGATTAAACTGTCTTGTTTTGTTCAAAGTGTTCTGTGATAAAACTGTCTCGGCTTGTTCAAAGTGTTCTGTGATAAAACTGTCTTGGTTTGTTCAAAGTGTTCTGCGATAAAACTATCTTGGTTTGTTTAAAGTGTTCTGTGATAAAACTGTCTCGGCTTGTTCAAAGTGTTCTGTGATAAAACTGTCTCGGCTTGTTCAAAGTGTTCTGTGATAAAACTGTCTTGGTTTTGAATGCCTTCTCTCTTTAAAAAAGTCCTCATTAAATATTCTCATAATTTGCTAGAACATTAGGGCATAGAGAAATACACGTTTGCTTGTTTACAGAACATAAAATTAATATAATATGTTCACATGACTTGTGTTTTTACATATGTTCAATGGGTTAAGAATCATTCATTTTGTGCATTGAAATTCTTAGGCGCTGTTTAGGGCGCATTGTTGGAATTTCGACCAACGAGAACCAAGCGCCACCTACCCAGTTTTCATCTCGGTCAGCACGTCTGAACCAGCGATGAGAATCAATCGGAACTTCTTCTCGCTTGACCAGAAGAACGGATGCCTGGGGATTGCCCGGTTGGAGATAAAGGTTTTAGATGAACGTCTGGCTAGGATGATGTCATCAATGTATTGTAAAGGTACTGTTTAAGGTGTTTAAGTGACGTCTCCATTGATAATGTGAAGACTATGTCAAGATATATATATATATTACACACGAAAAGTTTTGGACACGGCAGCTACATGTTATAAATACATATGTACAGTTTCTTATGTCAATGAAGTGTATCTATTATGAAAATGTTTTGTGCTTTCATGCTACGAGTGGCTAACCACGAAAAGTTCAGACATTTGGACAAACGTATTATTGGCATAAAAGTTCCAGCCCTCAACAGATCGAAACTGTTTCGGTTATCCTCCGAGGATCAACACAAAAATTCATTTATGCGGTTCTAGCAGTTAAAAAATAAGCTTAGATTTATACATAGCGTTGAATGCCTAGACATCCCTTAAACTAAAGATGGTTCCCTTAAGCTCTGTATCATTATTTTTAAAGCCCTAGAAATCCTTCAAACTAAAGATGGTTGCCCTAAGCTCTGTAACATTATTGTTAAAGCCCTAGAAATCCCTTTAACTAAAAATTGTTCCCCTAAGCTCTGTATCACGATTGTTAAAGCCCTAGAAATCCCTTTAACTAAAGATGGTTCCCCTAAGCCTTGTAACATCATCGTTAAATCCCTAGAAATCCCTAGAAATCCCTAGAAATCCCTAAGCTCTTCAATCTCTGACTCACTTTAAGCAGTGCTCGACTGTCGGTCTGGCCCCTGGCTCGGGGAACAGCATGCCCGAGACCAGGTCGTTGGCCTCCTCGCTGATGTGCTGCATCTTACTGCTGCCACGCGCAATGTTCAGCTCGGCCTCCAGGGGCGTAGAGCCGAAAGGGTGCTGGCCCCCAGTAAGAATGAAATAAAGTAGCATACCAGCCACCTAGTAATAGTAAGAAAATTATCCATAAAAATTATGTAAGATCGTTTGTTGGTATGCTCTGGTTAGATGTTGCACTGCACCGACTATATCCATAATACGATTTGAAGCAAAAGTATTTCTGCAAGGTTTATATCTGTTATCTTTCTCTGACCCTGGTCCTGGCACGAACTAAAATGTTTTTTTTATAGCCCGTGTGATAAATGTTTAATGCATTCTTTTATGTTTAATTCCATGTCGTTTGGCGAATTTTATTAGAGTCTTAAACTCAAGCCCTTCACCTGGATGTCTGATGCCATTGACGGCTGAGCATGGTCACTGTTCAGATCCTCGGATGAAGTCCAACATGCTGACCGACCTGCGGATGGTTTAAAATCATTTAAGACACCAAGAAAATCTGCGAGGCTACGCTCATTTCAGACTTAACCACCATAGTGGACAGGCGGTGGCCAGCTTCTTGTTGCGTGTAAGAATGACATTGACCCTGCTTGAAAAAGTCGTCCTCTACAATTTTTTTGACCTTATTTTTTTTTTAAATATATAGCGATTATTACAAAGGGAAAGCACAGGATCAAGTAACAAAAAAGGAAAGCGCTGGATCAAGTAACACAAAGGGACAGCACTAGATCAAGTAACGCAAAGGGAAAGCACTGGATCAAGTGACGCAAAGGGAAAGCACTGGATCAAGTGACGCAAAGGGAAAGCACTGGATCAAGTGACGCAAAGGGAATGCAATGGATCAAGTAACACAAAAGGAAAAAAAAACTGGATCAAGTAGAGCAGAGGGTAGGCACTGGATAAATACTATTTTAGATGATGTGGGCCATAGCTGCACAAATGTTATAATAATATCTTCAGACCTTAGGGAAATATATGTAAATGAAAGTTAAGAGAAATTGAACAAGCCTTCTCATTGCATATAACGTACAACATTAACAATTCTTTATATCTAAATGCGAAGACATGGTTGCAAAGAGTTAAATCATTCTCCCATTGAATTTAAAAATAGAACTTAAAAAAAAAAAAAACCACAGACTTATTATTATTAGGTGTTTTTTTTATAGCGCAGTACCCCAGACTAGGGATAGGCTCACTGCTACACCAGCCTAGGGATAGGCTCACTGCTACACCAGCTTAGGGATAGGCTCACTGCTACACCAGCCTAGGGCTAGGCTCACTGCTACACCAGCCTAGGGCTAGGCTCACTGCTACACCAGCCTAGGGATAGGCTCACTGCTACACCAGCTTAGGGATAGGCTCACTGCTACACCAGCCTAGGGCTAGGCTCACTGCTACACCAGCCTAGGGATAGGCTCACTGCTACACCAGCCTAGGGATAGGCTCACTGCTACACCAGCCCATGGCTAGGCTCACTGCTACACCAGCCTAGGGCTAGGCTCACTGCTACACCAGCCTAGGGCTAGGCTCACTGCTACACCAGCCTAGGGCTAGGCTCACTGCTACACCAGCCTAGGGATAGGCTCACTGCTACACCAGCCTAGGGCTAGACTCACTGCTACACCAGCCTAGGGCTAGGCTCACTGCTACACCAGCCTAGGGCTAGGCTCACTGCTACACCAGCCTAGGGCTAGGCTCACTGCTACACCAGCCTAGGGCTAGGCTCACTGCTACACCAGCCTAGGGCTAGGCTCACTGCTACACCAGCCTAGGGCTAGGCTCACTGCTACACCAGCCTAGGGCTAGGCTCACTGCTACACCAGCCTAGGGCTAGGCTCACTGCTACACCAGCCTAGGGCTAGGCTCACTGCTACACCAGCCTAGGGATAGGCTCACTGTTACACCAGCCCAGGGCTAGGCTCACTGCTACACCAGCCCAGGGCTAGGCTCACTGCTACCCCAGCCCAGGGCTAGGCTCACTGCTACACCAGCCCATGGCTAGGCTCACTGCTACACCAGCCTAGGGCTAGGCTCACTGCTACACTAGGGCTAGGCTCACTGCAGTACTTTCCCTTGGTGTTACTTGATTCAGCTTGACAGACAAGCCCACAGACATACAAGATGAACACAAGTTCTAAGACACACAAATGTCAGACAAAAATACATAAATACAAACGTGACAATAAGACAGACATATAAAATGTACGAAAGAAAAAATTGACAAAAATACAGACATACAAAATTGAAAAAAATATAGACATACAAAATAGACTTGCCTGGCTCAGACCTGTCGACATTTGAAGCCATTGATCCACCGTGTTGTCCCCCTTGCCTCGTGACGATACCATACCCGCCGAGTCGGAGCCTTCCTTCCGCATCCACGAACACCCAAGATGGCTGGAGACGGAGATATGAAATCGCCGTACATACATACCGCTGCTGGCAAATGTTTGGCATTTAAATGAAATGTTCAAAAAATAACGACTTGCAGTGACATCGCTTTTCTTTTCTTTTATTTTTTTGAATCCACCCGACTCGGAGTCAGAAAAAAATGAAAAAGGTTATTTAAAAAAAAATATTTCATTTATTTCGCTATAGAGATTTATTTAAACCAAGTGACGCAAAATGTTCCTCAGTTTAACATGAGATTAGGTGTGGGGGTGGAGTGGGGGGGGGGGGGTTCGATTGTCAAACCTTGCTTTTTATTGAACACTGGAAGGTTGAAACCGGCGAAATATGAAGCCTATTAAAAAAATAAGAGTAAAATTTTGAAAACAAAAATTTAATATTTAAAAAAACGAATTGTTTGTTTGTCTGACAAGCCAGATCAGCTGGAGCTATGACTCCATTATACGTTTTTTTTGGCTCATGCTGGATTGATATCAGTTGTAATGTTCATAAATGCATCGTAGTGCATAGGCCAATAGAAACTGTCACAGTGCCAGGAAAATACGGGTGTACATGTAAGACACGCTTATGTACACGACACTCGGGATTGTTTTGCACACGGGACTGGGCGGAAGAATATCTTAGGAATCAACAATATTTTTTTCTGGCCGCCCTCTTGAAACATCAAATCTTTCATCTTCGGAATTATCATAAAGTAACTCAACAGTCTAGTCGCGTGGTTCAATACTCGAACAACATGAGATATTTTTGATGAGAAAACCAAAAGTCATGAGTTGAGTAGAGGTCATGTAGTTTACCTTGAGGTTAGAGGTAATGTAGTTTACCCTGAGGTTAGAGGTAATGTAGCTTACCTTGAGGTTAGAGGTAATGTAGCTAACCCTGAGGTTAGAGGTAATGTAGCTTACCTTGAGGTTAGAGGTAATGTAGCTTACCTTGAGGTTAGAGGTAATGTAGTTTACCTTGAGGTTAGAGGTAATGTAGTTTACCTTGAGGTTAGAGGTAATGTAGTTTACCTTGAGGTTAGAGGTAATGTAGTTTACCTTGAGGTTAGAGGTAATGTAGCTTACCTTGAGGTTAGAGGTAATGTAGCTTACCTTGAGGTTAGAGGTAATGTAGCTTACCTTGAGGTTAGAGGTAATGTAGTTTACCTTGAGGTTAGAGGTAATGTAGCTTACCTTGAGGTTAGAGGTAATGTAGCTTACCTTGAGGTTAGAGGTAATGTAGCTTACCTTGAGGTTAGAGGTAATGTAGCTTACCTTGAGGTTAGAGGTAATGTAGTTTACCTTGAGGTTAGAAGTAATGTAGTTTGCCCTGAGGTTAGAGGTAATGTAGCTTACCTTGAGGTTAGAGGTAATGTAGTTTACCTCCAGGTTGCCGTGTGGCATGACGAGGTGGTGGTGCTTACCTTGAGGCTGCCGTGCTTACCATGAGGCTGCCGTGCTTACCTTGAAGTTGCCGTACGGCATGCCGAGGTGGTGGTGCTTACCTTGAGGTTGCCGTGCGGCATGCCGAGGTGGTGGTGGACGAACTTGAGCCCCTCGAGGAGCTGCCAGGCCAGTCGGTTGGCGGAGAGTGGGTCTTGGCGGTGGGACAGCTGCACGATCTGCATGTACTCGGCCAGCGTGTAGTCACACAGCTCCAGGGCCACGTACTCACTGGCGCACGTCTCGCTCATGCCCTGGGGGGGGGGGGGGTTTGGAAGACGAGGGGAGGGGGGGACTTAGAAATATTAACTGTTGAGCTTCGGGCTGGTGGGCTGGTGGGCTAAGGAGTCTTGGTTTTCTAATCCTCATAGGTTTGATGTGGACAGGGTTTACTAAGCCCCATAGGTTTAATATTGGCAGGGTTTTTCTAAGACCAATAGGTTTGATTTACTAAGCCCTATTGGTTTGATATCGGGAGGCTTTACTGAGCCCTATAGGTTTGATGTGGGCAGAGTCTCCTAGGCCACTTATGTTTGATCTAGGCAGTGTTTACTCAGCCCCTATGTCGTTAGGGGTCGGTACTTACTAAGACTATACATTCGTTATGTGATCATATGTTGTTTGGCATAATATCGTGTGCTTTGATAGTGGTAGAATGTAGAATATCTTCTGGCCTATATATATAGGGGAGTATGGAAGCTGTTAGAATATAGTAACTAGAAACAACACATGTTAAATTTTCCCAAATGTGCCTTTTTAATTAAACTTATACACACAAAATACTATAAGAACACGTTACCTTCAAGTTCAGAACTAGAACAAAACGCCCACCACATACAACAAAAAGCCCACCACTTACAACAAAAATCCAACCACTTACAACAAAAATCCAACCACTTACAACAAAAAACCAACCACTTACAACAAAAAACCAACCACTTACAACAAAAATCCAACCACTTACAACAAAAAACCAACCACTTACAACAAAAAACCAACCACTTACAACAAAAAACCAACCACTTACAACAAAAAGCCCACCACATACAACAAAAAGCCCGCCATTTACAACAAAAATCCCACCATTTACAACAAAAATCCACCACTTACAACAAAAAGCCCACTACTTACAACAAAAATCCCACCATTTACAACAAAAACCCACTACTTACAACAAAAATCCCACCATTTACAACAAAAATCCCACCATTTACAACAAAAATCCACTACTTACAACAAAAAACCAACCACTTACAACAAAAAGCCCGCCACTTACAACAAAAAACCAACCACTTACAACAAAAAGCCCAACACAAATCCCACTATTTACAACAAAAATCCACTACTTACAACAAAAATCCCACCATTTACAACAAAAATCCACTACTTACAACAAAAATCCACCATTTACAACAAAAATTCCACCATTTACAACAAAAATCCACTACTTACAACAAAAAGCCCGCCACTTACAACAAAAAGCCCACCATTTACAACAAAAAGCCCACATTTACAACAAAAAGCCCAACACAAATCCCACTATTTACAACAAAAAGCCAACCATTTACAACAAAAAGCCACTACTTACAACACAAATCCCACCATTTACAACAAAAATCCCACCATTTACAACAAAAATCCCACCATTTACAACAAAAATCCGACCATTTACAACAAAAATCCCACCATTTACAACAAAAATCCCACCATTTACAACAAAAATCCCACCATTTACAACAAAAAGCCCACCATTTACAACAAAAATCCCACCATTTACAACAAAAAGCCAACCATTTACAACAAAAATCCCACCATTTACAACAAAAATACCACAATTTACAACAAAAAACCCACCATTTACAACCAAAAAAAACTTTATTTACAACAAAAAGCCCACCACATACAACAAATAGCCCACCACATACAACAGAAAGCCCACCATTTACAACAAAAAGCCCACCATTTACAACAAAAAGCCAACCATTTACAACAAAATGCCACTACTTACAACAAAAATCCCACTATTTACAACAAAAATCCACTACTTACAACAAAAATCCCACCATTTACAACAAAACGCCCGCCATTTACAACAAAAATCCCACCATCTACAACAAAAATCCAACCATTTACAACAAAAAGCCAACCATTTACAACAAAAAGCCACTACTTACAACAAAAATCCCACTATTTACCACAAAAATCCACTACTTACAACAAAAATCCCACCATTTACAACAAAACGCCCGCCATTTACAACAAAAATCCCACCATCTACAACAAAAATCCAACCATTTACAACAAAAAGCCAACCATTTACAACAAAAAGCCACTACTTACAACAAATATCACACCATTTACAACAAAAAGCCACTACTTACAACAAAAATCCCACCATTTACAACAAAAAGTCCACCATTTACAACAAAAATCCCACCATTTACAACAAAAAGCCCACCATTTACAACAAAAAAAAACACCATTTACAACAAAAAGCCCGCCATGTTGTCGTCAATCTTACCTTACACTTGAGGATAAAGTGGTGATCAAGGTCAGGGTCACACATGATTTCCAGGAGACAAGGGTCTATGTAAGCAGCAGATTTGTCCAGTATGAGAACCGCGACCTCGTGTCCATCGGTGGTCAGTCCTAATACCAGCGGGTATTCCCTGTGGGGAATTTTAAAGGAGATGGGACGAGTTAAACGGGTTTTCCCTGTGGGAAATGTAAAGGAGATGGGACTAGTTAAACGGGTTTTCCCTGTGGGAAATGTAAAGGAGATGGGACTAGTTGAACGGGTTTTCCCTGTGGGAAATGTAAATGAGATGGGACTAGTTAAGCAATCGAAGGCGTGTGTAATCCAATCTTCTGATTTAACACTTGATTCTTGCCTTGGTTCTCATTGAACACATTGCCTGACCTAATTCCAGATATGAAATTATTAATTTTAAGTAATTAGCGTGTCGGGGAACTACAAAATATATAAACAAACAATATATCTCTTTCGTGATACTTTCCAGTGTCTGTTTGAGGACTTGGGTGACTAACGCTTTTTATAGCATAGTTACTATCAGAAGAAAAATAATTCACCTGAATATGTGCCCGCAGTAAAAATCAGAGTTTGATATGTAAGATTTTACCTCCCAATATTATATACTCAGACCTTGATATATGAGATGTTAATACCCAATATTATATGCTCAGACCTTGATATATGAGGTGTCACCTGATGAGCATTCCACTTTATGATTTAGCCAATGTGCAGACGATGTTTTACGTCATAATCGAAAAAAGGACTCACACGTGACTTATGTTGTACTCCCCCAGTGCATTGGGGAGTACGATGTCCCCATACTGACGTCGCATTGTCCAGGGCGTGTCCAGGATGCGGTTTATGGCGTCCCTCCATCTCCTGTGGTCATTTTATGAGGGAGGGGGGCGGGGAGAATGTAGAAAGTTGTTGCTTTTTATAATACATCGGTTTTTTTTTTTTAAAGTCAGACGGACGGACGGACGTATGAAACGAAATGAATCAGTGGTGTGGCTAGGGTTAGTGACAAGAAAAAACATCTGCATGAAATGAAAATAACACCGAGAGGACAGCAAGAGGAATGTGATACTCAGATACAACTATTTTAATTTAAGTCTGTTTTTGCTGTTGTTTGTTCGCCTACGAAGGCTTCTTGCCGACACATTCGTCGTTTAGTTGCGTTCCTTTTTCTTCAGGTCTTCGCATACTTTGTTCCGCTCATTTCATCTCTCTTATCTGATTGCAATCTCCTCTCATTACTACCATATTGTATATAATGACATGGTCGTTGAACCCTCACCAATCCCCTGTGGCTACGCCCTTGAACGTGCCATTGTTTACCTGCTGGATCTCTCCGTGGTCGAATCCCGATCCGGCGACAAGCAGCGGCAATCTTGATTGTACGTGTTCCGGGAAGCCGCAAGGCTGTGTCGGTCAAGGTCACACCTGCTGCCAGCCATGCCGTCTCCTGAATGATGGCAAGCAAAGTGGCATTCATCTTATTCTGATTACGTCATCAAGTGTTCTAAACAAATCCTTATATTCAACGTTCCCCCCCCCTTTCCCCCACCACCAACTATCTAAAAAAACCTGACTTCGTTACGCAACGAAACTAAAGCCCTAGTTAAGACATTTTTCACAATCAAAACTGAACGTCACCGGTGACATCAGTTAATTGCCACCACTTGAGACCTACGGAAGGCGCACTTTCGCTTTTGCTGGCCCAAGTATCTGGAACGGCCTTTCTGTCGCTCTCAGAAACAGCCAGACATTGCAGTCTTTCAAAACTGAGTTGAAAACACATCTTTTTCGAGCTCACCTGCTGGGGTGATGTAGTCTACTTCCTTGTTTCCAAGAAGCCTGCTCATATTCCTCTATCTATATTGGCTTGTATTGTCCATTGGCTTGTATTGTCCATAGGTTTGTATTGTCCATAGGCTTGTATTGTCAATTGACATTGTATTGTCCATAGGCTTGTATTGTCCATTGGCTTGTATTGTCCATTTGCTTGTATTGTCCATTGGCTTGTATGTAGATTTTGTATTGTCGAGTTTTGTATTTTATAGCGCTTCCAGCCTTCATTAGGGATGAATAGTGTTTTTTAAATTAGCTTTATTATTAGTAGTAGTAGTAGTATTAGTATTACCGTGCAGGTACGTCTTAATTGAAATGGCCAGGTAGAGTCTGCAGAGTCCCAGCCGAAATCCCTCACCAAGACTTCGCTCAGACAAAAAAGCCCCCGGCTACGAAAACAAAGGCCATTGAAGAACTAGAGCAAAAAGCGCTAAGGAGGAACCGTAGAAAGGAACAAGACCCTGGGGTTCTTAAGGTGAAATTAGTAGATCTGCAACTCTATAAAGCATTTGTCCGGCCGTTTTTAGACTACGCATCTTCGGTCTGGGACCCATTCACCCAGAAGAGCATCGACAGGTTGGAGGCAGTCCAACGACGGGCATCTAGTGTTTGGCAGCATGCTGGAAACACTGTGCTGGTCATCACTGGAGGAAAGACGACGATTATCCAGGCTTTCCATGATGTACAAGATAAATAATGGGCTGGTCCAGAACAGAAACTCATCCCGCTACCCTCTAATTAGACAGTGACGAGGCCATGACAGGCAGTTCCGGCTCATCACAGCAAGAATACAGTATAGGAACTGCTCATTCCTGCCAAAGACAACCTGGGACTGGAACAGGCTTCCAAAAGGAACAGTTGAGGCGACAACACTAGACACATTTGCGTCTATTGCCTCAGGCTTTTACCCCCAGTGCATGATACCGTCACTAAGTAGCCCTTGCAACCAGTGAAATATCCTCTTCAATACCAGGCATTGAAACATTGCAAATCCCTCTACACACACATGAGCCAGAATGATCAATGCATTGATCGTGGGACCTTAATATATATCAGAATAATAATAAACCTTAGTCTGTAGACTATTCCAAGCGTAACCATTCACCAGACCGTGGGATTCCATGGCGCTACCCGGAAACACCAGTTGGCGCAGGATGGAATTTTTGATTGTCTTTGACACACATCTTAAGCAACCGAGGCTCACTTCAAAAAATTAACTTAACACTAACTAGATGCTGCAAGGAACTGACCACTGCAGGCTTCTGCTGGCAATGTTCCAATGAGAATGTCCTTAATCTTGATCCTGTACAAAGACGCGTAATATTCCATGTCGTTGCCATAGACCGAATCTCTGAGCGCCCACATGGCGGTGTCTCTCATCAGGCAGTTCGCCTGGTGAATGAGGAACTGTTGACGAATCTGGAAGCGAAACACTTGAGATGAGCAGCGTTTAAATGATATGATATGAAGTGTTTAAATAGTTTATTGCGAAGTGTTTAAGCAATGTAATATGAGGTGTTTAAATCATATCACCTGTAGTGTGCTACCAGATATTTTACATAGCTATAGAAGTTAAATTTAATGACACCCGATGTAGGTCACTCAAAGCTCACACTTTCAGTCGTACTTGGCGCACACTTTCATTCGTACTTGGCTTACACTTTCAGTCGTGTCGTACTTGGCTCACACTTTCAGTCGTACTTGGCTCACACTTTCAGACGTACATGGCTCACACCTTCAGTCGTACTTGACTCACACTTTCAGTTGTACTTGGCTCACACATTCAGTTGTACTTGGCTCACACATTCAGTCGTACTTGGCTCACACTTTCAGTTGTACTTGGCTCACACATTCAGTTGTACTTGGCTCACACATTCAGTCGTACTTGGCTCACACTTTCAGTCGTACTTGGCTCACACTTTCAGTTGTACTTGGCTCACACATTCAGTTGTACTTGGCTCACACATTCAGTCGTACTTGGCTCACACTTTCAGTTGTACTTGGCTCACACATTCAGTTGTACTTGGCTCACACATTCAGTCGTACTTGGCTCACACTTTCAGTCGTACTTGGCTCACACTTTCAGTTGTACTTGGCTCACACTTTCAGTTGTACTTGGCTCACACATTCAGTTGTACTTGGCTCACACTTTCAGTTTTACTTGGCTCACACTTTCAGTTGTACTTGGCTCACACTTTCAGTCGTACTTGGCTCACACCTTCAGCTGTACTTGGCTCACACTTTCAGTTTTACTTGGCTCACACTTTCAGTTGTACTTGGCTCACGCGTTCATTCTACTCAGTTATTTACCAATAGCTGGGACTCACCACAGCCAAAATGTTATCAATGGGCAAACAACTTAGTTTGCTCTTTTACAAAAGTATTTCATTTCAAAAAAAGAGATCGCTTAAATAAAAGAATTTTTATCTTCAACAGATAGAGCGCGAGAGAGAGAAAGAGAGAGAGGGAGAGAGAGAGGGAGAAAGAGAGAAATAGTTAGAGACAGGGAGAAAGTGAAAGATACAGAGAAAAAGCGAGAGAACCAGCGAGTGAGAAAGAGGGAGACAACGAGAAAGAGGGAGAGAGACATCGAGAAAGACAGAGGGAGAGACAAAGAGAGAGAGAGAAAGGGAGACTGAGAGCAAGGGAGAGAGAAAAAGAGTGTGAGAGTGCCTGACACAGAGATAGAGAGAGAGAGAGAGAAATAGAAAGAGAAAGATAAGAGAAAGAGAAATAGAGAAAGAGACAGAAAGATGGAATAACAGAAAAAATAGAGAGAGAAAGAGGCGTACCGAGACAAAGAGACATACATACAGAGAGAGACAACAAGAGAGAGAAAAAAAGAGAGTGAGAAAAAGAGAGAGAAAAAGAGAGAAAGAGAGAGAGACAGAAAAAGAGAGAGAGAGACGGAGAAAATGGCAGAATGGCAGAGAGGGACAGTGTGAGAAAGAGAATAAATGAAAGAGTGAGAATGTGCGAGAGAACAAAATAGATATTTAAACATGTGTGCGATCACCTGGTTTATGGCTATTCTCTCCACCAAAAGTGGGTCAGCGAACAAGTCCGAAAGTAGGTCGTTGGACGACGACTCGTGAAAGGCCGGGAAGCTTTGCGTCTCCGCCGCTCTCGGCTCCGGCTCGTCCCGGAGATCACTCGGGAACAGAACAGGGGGGCTAATCTGACGGTGCTGGCCTGGGTACAGGCGGAGATGCTGATGTTGTCGCTGCTGGAGCAAGTTCAGTGGCGTCTTCTGTTGTTGTGAGCTGGCGACGCTCTTCGGTTGCTTGTAGAGTTGCTGTGCCGCCGTGGGGCAGGATGAATTCTGGCGTTCTTGAAGCTGCTGCTGCAAGAGGAATTGTTCGGCGTTCCGCCGCTGGTAGCTGTCCACGGAGTCTTGGTATGACATCAAGGGCGTGTCGGCCGGACGTTTCTGAAGGCCGCCCAGACTTTCTGGGATCCGCCGGGCAGGTCGTGACTGCGCGCGGCCGGTGAGGATGGACGAGAAGTCGACCAGGCCGGGGGAGGCGGAGGAGGCAGACAGAAACGGGGAGAAGCTTTGTGCGCATGCGCCACTTAAAAGCGTCGACCTGTCCAGCATGCTAGATGTGTAAGTAGGCCGGTCCGACCAGTTGCCGGCATTGCCATTACCTGATGATATTCATTTAAAAAAAAATATTAATATTTTTTCTTAACTACATTGTACGGAAAGTTGTTGGACTAAATCTATGCCAGTGGTCGGCAAATCGCGTCTCGTGAACCGCATGCGGCTCTTTAGCGACCTGAGTGCGGCTCGGCCAGCCGGCCACAGATTGGTTTTGGCTCGTCTGACGAATGATTTTGCCGACCACTTGTCTATACAAAAACATAATCAGTTCGAACATCTGTCCGGAAACTAAGATAGAAAACATTGGAGAAAATGTTTCAATTTGGGATTGATTCCCTATTTCAAATATTTTACCCCTACATAAAGGAAAGATGTTTTCTGCTTGTGTTTGGCAATAATAAATTTGGGTTACCTGAATATAAAAAATTGTATGTTTTTAAAAATAAAATGTCATTTCCGGCGGGTGATAGTAATAAATTGTTTTCAAGTTTAAATTTTACGATTATAATCAGTCGAGACAAGTTATTTCATTACAGAAGATCAAGTATTTAGTACCAGAGAACGGGGACCGGTTTTCATAAGTATTACCTGGAAGGACTTGTGAGGAGCAAGTGGGTAAGCCAAACACTGACTGTGCCATGGAGGGTCGACTGACAGAGCTGTTGGACGGTGTTGAGAGTGAACTCGGTACAGTGAAGACGGGTGCCGCGCTCACCGGGAAAAGTTGACGTCGCGGCTGCTGTGTGGCCAGACAGTCCTCGCCGGACGTGGCGATCTTAGTGAAAGGCCCCACCACGCCCACCATCGGTGACCGTGACCTCGGAGCTCCAAACAAGACCTGTTTGTCCGACTGTCTCGGGTCGTAGTCTGAGAGCGCGTCCGACGAGCTCGAGGTCAACGGGAAAAACTTGTGCCCGCCAGATTCTTGACCCACCGCCCCGGAATTTCCAGCAGAAGATCTTAGCGGAAACGAGGTCTGTGACGTTAGCAGCGCCAGAGTTTGGTCCAAGGAAAGCGCCCTCATTGGATTGGGCTTCTGCAATTGAAAACCAGGCGGTGGAGAAGGGACGTCCGTGACTTTGCTGCTGTACGTGGGCGGTTTTGAATCGACGGCAAGACTCGACAACGACGTCACCGTGGGGGTCAGAACCGACTCGACGACCGAGGTCACGATCGGGTTATTCTCTACGGCACTGGACATGCTCGCAAAGCTCGGCATGTAGCACTGGGCGGCATGCTGTTGGGACACCGCCGCGTTGTGGTTTTCCAATCTCATCAAGTCACCCCAGGCGGCGGTGCCTAGAGAACGGGTGATCGGTTTGAGCCGAGACTCCTTTCCAGCCCACTGGGATTTTTCCGCTTCGAGCTGTAGAAGCTGCCCAGCCTGCCACTGCTGCAAGGCGCAGCCCTGGTCGAAGTAGAGATTTTTGTGCTTATAAGTGCCTTCAAAAATAGGCTTCAACCTATCTGATATGTTTTCTTTGGTTGACCTGTGGAACAGGGCCTCGGACTGATTGTCTGGGACATCGCCGGTCGTGAAAGGAGCGATCCTCATCTCGCCCAGCAAGTCTCTTGACGGGTTTCGCGTCGACAGTAACGGGGGAGTTCTGGATCTGGATAAACCGCCGTCAATATTTTCAACGGGGCATTCGCCCGGATGCAAGTTGCTGAGCCCCAACATGTCAGAGGAACTCGGCCTTGAACTTGAACACCATGAGCTAGAAAACAGCAGAGACGATTTGGACTCCACCCAGTTCCAGGGGGAGCCGCCATCTTGTTTCTCGTCGTGTTTATGGTGGTTCTTGTTCGTCGATGTCGGCTCCGGGACATTCTTCTGGCCTAAGAATCCGCCCAAATCATCGAATGAAAACAGCTTCTGCTCTTTGGAGTCGTCGCAGAAATGTGAAAAAGTGCAGGAGAACGAGGGAAATTCTTTAGACTTTAGCATCATCGGCTTCGACAGAGGTGGGTCTAGCAGGTGGAAATCTTCAGCCACGGAGTTTTTGAGACAGCTCGACAGAACGGAGTGGCATTCAGAGGATGCAGTGGACGAGATCTCGTCGCTCTCGCAATCCGACGAGACGGGAGTGGGTGTGGCCTGCTCGACCTCGGGCTCCTTG
The DNA here is from genome assembly GCA_964017045.1 of Omphiscola glabra. Taxonomy (NCBI): domain Eukaryota; kingdom Metazoa; phylum Mollusca; class Gastropoda; family Lymnaeidae; genus Omphiscola; species Omphiscola glabra. The sequence goes on from OZ024800.1 coordinate 38,689,343, forward strand.
ACGGACATGTTGTTGACGAAAGCGCTGCGGGCAATCTGCTGCCAATCTTCCCCGTCTTCTTCCGTTCTTTCTTTTGTTTCTTCTGTTTCGGTTACGGGGCTCGTTGGCACATCCGTGTTCCTGTGGAGGTTCGACAACTTGTAGTAGTCGTGGGCTCCACTTCGTCCAACATCGCCCAGTAAGACGGTGAAGCTTCTGGTTCCGCTGTCTCTAGAGCACCCGATTTTGGCAACGTCTGCCCAACGCATGGGCGCGGGCCGGGTGAACTCTTGAGCCTTGACAGCACTGGAGCTGATGGCAGACGGTGCCGCTAGTTTAGCCATGTTCCTGCAGCTCTGCTTCCGGTTTTCCACTTTGACCCAGCCCTCGTTGGCATCCGAGCTGAGCCTGTCTTCAGATCCTCCTGAAATCGGAGGGAACTCCTCCGCCACAGAAGGCGGACACCATTTGGCATCGCCGTCCGGGAGTTTCTCCGCTGTAAGGCAAGCCTCCGAAGAAAAGGCTTTTCTCGTCACGGTCTGCGCCTCCCGCCCGACGGGGCCGTGCAGGGCGGGAAATGGTTGCGGCGGTTGTGGATCTTGCTTCTGTTGAAAGTACGACTGCACCTGGTCTTTGTCCGAAGCCGACTCCGTCGCCTGGGAGAATAAATCGCCGCCCCTGCAGCCGTCTGCCGCCCAGGTGCGGTTATGCCCTGCCTCGTCGTCCGTGCTCACGTCGGCTGTGGACGGCTGGGGCGTCTCGGCCTTGGCGCTCTTGCCGTGCTTCTTCTGTCGCTTCCGTTTCTTCTTCTCCCTCTTGATCCTGTCTCTCTCCTCCTCCTCCAGGAGCTCAGCCAAATTCTGTTCCCTGTCCTTGGCTTCTACCCCCTCAACGAAACTCAGGAAGGTCTTGATCACTTGCCCCACCTGAAGACCTTGACCCAGATGGTTGCTGAGGTTGATGTGCGTGATGAAGGTCTTGTTTCGTGTCAGCAGCTCCTTGTAAAAACTCAGATTCCCGCTTGAAAGAATGGACGAGATTATGTTCACGGCGTAGGCAATTAAACATATAATCAAGATGATTTAATAGGCAAATAATAATAAGTTTTAAAGTTAAAAACATAATTGAGATTTTTCTTCTTCTAACGGTAAGACTATTCTTTGAAGCAATAAACTAATTTAGAGGCCCGTATTTGGCATAAATGAAAACAAAATTTCTAACTAACTGTAATATGATGGGCTTGTATGGTTTGTTAACAAAAACAACATTGAAATATTATATATAGTGGGCATAGAGTGTATTTGTTTTTTGTTTTTTTTTAATAATGTATAAAAACAATTGTGTTTCTATTTATCATTGACCAGCTTAGTCCTATTATTATTATAATTATTATTATTTATATTATTATTATGATAATTATTGTTATTCCCAGGTTTTGGGCCCATCTTATAACTCACCTGTATTGACCTATTTCATAACTCACCTGTTCTGTCCAAGCCACGCCCGGCCTGCTGATCTGCCAGCCAAAATCATGACCGGAAGTAAAGTGCTGACGATGATGTAGGTATCATGGGCCGTGAACACATTGGTGCTCAACTTCTCCATGACAACATCTGGACCTGCAGGTTACATACTATTTTATACTATTCTATCTTAAACAGCTATGTAGAATGGGCCATGGCCGTTTTGAAAAATTTGATATTCGCTACATAGCTCTAAAGACTTACTGAAAACACAATATCCGTTTCCAAACTCCATGTCTCATTCACATTTTTAGGGCTATGCATGGTCACATGCATTCTTCTATAGTGTAATTGGTTTACATCTTGTAGTCGTAACTCAGAGGTGTAGCCAGACTTTTCGCCGCCCGTGTACAAGATTCATTTTAAAGAGCCCCCTTTTCTTTTTTTTTCAACTCTGAACGCCATCAATAAAATAATATCAAAGCACATTCTGGCGCACAGGGACATCTGTCCCCCCCCCTACCCCCCTCCCCCAACCATTGCTAAGCCTCTGTCGTAACTTTTTTTTTATTTTCTTAACAAAGTTTAAATATAAGCCTCAGTGTATTTCTGGAACCCACGTCTCTAAAAAACGTCTCGAAGTTACTGATGATATTTATTTGGACAACATAAAAAAATAGTCCACACGCCAGATTCTAAGGCAACTTCAATGCCCTTCCACCCTCTACTTGCAAGATTTGCCCTACCCACCTCTGCACTCGAGAAATTGTTGCAAAAGTTCATCTCTGGTGTCAGCGTTCTTTGCGTCTTCCGTCACGGATTGCGGGTCTTCTTGTGTCGTCACATCCTCGGGACAGTCCTTCCAGATCAGCTGACTTATCATCAAGCAGGCGGTGGACAAAACCTGGCAACATTAAAAAAAAAAAACACCTTCGAATTGTGGGAAAGGCGTTGGAAATTCACGAGAAGTATCCAACCATGGGTTTCTACACAAGGTGAGGCGGCAATGTGAGTAAGCAGTTTGGGGGGGGGGGGTTAAAAATAATCCCCACCTGCCTTTTGAATTTCTACAGGTAACAAAATGAATGTGAGAAAGATAACAACAGTATTACGAATTTTAAAAAAAATATTTGTTATTGGTGGGGGATTTTGGTTAGAGGGGTGGGGGAGAAGTCTTTAACCAAGCTTAATAGGTCAACTGAACTTGGGCCACCTGGTATGGAATGACGCGTGTTTTGACCGCCCCGCCACCCAGCTGCATGGAAATTTTTTTTTTTTTAAATAAAAATATAGGCGTATTAAAATTCATTTTTTGAATAAACACAGGATTTGGTAGTTTGGCTGGCTTAAAAGAAAAGGGAACTAGTTTTTTTATCAATACTATTATTCTACAAATTTTCTAACAATTCTCTAACAATGTTCTAACGATGCTCTAACAATGTTCTAACAATGATCTAACATTTTTCTAACAATGTCCTAACAATGTTCTAGAAATTTCTAACTGTAAAGTTTTGCATTACCAATATTCACTCGTTTGTTTTTTGTTTTTGTTTTTTATTTTATGTTTTTTTTTTTGTTTTTTTTTTGGGGGGGGGGTGGGGTACACTGATCACACAAATGAAGACATCGTGGATTTAGTGAGTTTCCGTGTTTATTACGTAAATGAAATTCCCTTAAATCTGATCTATGTGCTCTCCGTATATGACACTTGGTTGTTTGTTTCTTTGTTTGTTTGCTTCTGGTGTGTCAAGCTTCCTTTTCGAAGACTATTGTCTAAAGGCAGGCAGGTACGGTGTAGTACTGTCTGTAGGACTATTTCTCAGAATGTCCGGACCCGATGCATAAAACAAAACACCACCCCCCGATGAAGCCCTAGTTTTCCTCTATGCAGTCAATTTTCTAACCATATTTTCTTAACAACTTTTTAAAAAAAAGTAATAAATCAACTCATCTCAAGATTGCACAAATTTAAAAAAGAAATGTAATTTTATCAGCAAGGCTAAACAAATATTTTGTTCCGTTCTTCATCTCATTTATCAATCACAGTTTTTTTATAGGTAAGAATTCGCTGTTTTCTTTTTTATTATTTTGTTTAAATCTTCGCATTTTTTGAAAATGTTTTAAAGTGTACATTGCAAATCATTTCCCCACTATACCTTTGAGAAAACCCCACTCAAAATCGATGACCTATCACAGGTAGCCTACCCTAGGAGACGTAACGTGGAGTCGGATGGCCTGCACCAGGTGATTGATCGGGTCAGCCCGAGCCATCTCGCGGAGGTAGTCCTTCTGGAGGCTCTTCACGACCAGCAGCAGCGACCCTAGGATGGACTGGATGTCGAGGGCTGGGTCAGCCGGGGTCAGGCTACACAATCGTTGTATTCGTCTCTGTTCGAAAATTAAATGAACGTTGTGGGTCGTTTATATTGATCTGTGGCGACACGGAGACTACAGATTAAGAGGAAAACTCGTTGACAGTTTGCTTTACACATAAAACATCTTTTGGGGATTAAAACCAGAAAAATAGCAGGAAATGACGGTATTGGGTGTCGTTATCATCGTCATAATCAATTTTTGTTAAAAAGCCTATTTATTAATTTTTTATATATTTTTAATATATTTTTTTCTGGGGGGGGGGTATTTTTAAAAAAAGAATATTATTTTATTTTCTGAATTAGAGATATTTGACGTATTTTTTCTTTGTCTTTTGATAATAATTAGAGATACTTGATATCATTAAGACCTGCTAATGAGAAATGTACTGATCGCTGTTAAGTTTGATGTGTAGAAGAGAGGTCAGTTGCGCATGTAGGTAAAGGGTAGAGAGTTTCTGATACGAATGTTTCTATGGGATATTTTTGACAATATTTTGCTAATATTTTGTCAATATTTTGTTAATATTTTATCAGTATTTTGAGGTGGTAATGACTGATGGACATTTTTTTATGGGGTGGTTAGTGATGAGGAAAAAAAAATCTCCGTTGCTATGCCATCTGAGAAGATTATGTGTTGTCTGTGGATATCCCATCTGAGGACATTATGTTCAACTGTAGCGATGTCAACTGAGGAGATTATGTTCTTTTCCTCTGTGGCTATCCAATCTGAGGAGATTATGTTGTCTTCTTTGTGGCTATCCCATCTGAGGAGATTATGTTCTTTGCTCTGCTGCTATCGCACCTGACACGCATCAGCACGCACAGCTCACCACATAGAAGTCCAATGTTTCCTGTAGGCTGCAGGCGTCCATAAGTAGCTTGACCACCAGTAGATGCTGATTTCTCAAGGCTTCACATATGGGGGTCCTTCCTTCCTAAAAGAAGAAAATATGCATTCGTTTTCTATGAACTGAGTACATTCGTTACTGCTATATCTATTTTCATACTGATATTGATCAAGAGGCTACCAATGTTATCCCTGTGCTGCTTTTCTTGTTCACGACGTGAAACAAATACGACATATCTCTTTCATTTATATATTCGAATGTTCTAAAGTGTTCGGCTACATGTGCTCTGAAGTGTTCACCAAAATGTTCACTGCAATGTGCACCTACATGTGCTCTGCAATGTGCACCTACATGTGCTCTGAAGTGTCCACCTACATGTACTCCGAAGTGTCCACTGACATTTGTTCTGAAGAGTACACCTGTTTATTAGATGTTATTTTTACCAACCACATAATTCTGCGGATGCAGTTTTCCATATGTCTTAAACGTAACTTTAAAACGGTTGAACTTCCCTCGTTGTGATATTGCTCTTGAAGTCTAGGAGCTGACACATTGTGAGATGTGTTGTTGCTTTTTTTAAAATCCATGTCTATCTATAACCCTTTTGCAGGCTGTTAATTTCTTTTTCTTATGTTTGAGGGCCCACCATCAATTTATTGATCATTCTGATCCTGGTTTGAATTCTAAGTTTGCCTTCTCTTAGATGAGTTGCCGTCCAAGGTTAACGAGTCCCATCTCTTAGATGAGTTGCCGTTCAAGGTTAGCGAGTCCCATCTCTTAGATGAGTTACCGTCCAAGGTTAGCGAGTCCCATCTCTTAGATGAGTTACCGTCCAAGGTTAACGAGTCCCATCCACCCGGGCTGCTGGTGGTGTGTTTGCTTGACTGGGCTTCGGTGGGGATTGAACTCCAGACCATCAACGTGAGATTTGCTCAGTTTAGACCACTCGGCCACCCAGCACGAATTTCGTATCACCAGAGTCTAACCTGATCCCTAAATTAACAATTTCTTTTCTTTCATTTTTATGTTTTAATAGGACATACACACATATATATATGATGTAAATTCAAAGTATAATTACCTTAATAGGTTGGGAGGGGGGGGGGGGTTTGTACCGAAGAAGGCATTTGACGAGACGTTTGAATTTATATTTTGTCTAATCATGATGAAAGCTTAATCATATTGTTTTTATTTACATAAAATGTTTGTGTCTCATTAATTTACTAACTAACTAACTTACTTAAGAAAATCAGCAGACCATCGAGCCAAGGCTCATAAGGTCTTCCCCAGCACACCTCCACCGCCCCAACTGGCATTCAACCACTCCCCCAGTGGTCATTATTCCAGTCAGGCCGCGAAGCGGCATGCCGAGGGCTCCCCGCCCCTGAGATGGCCCCACCCACCATTAATCTACTAAAAAGCTTTATCCCAGTCCAGCCATTTCATAATGAATTAACTAATTTTATTTTTTTTTTAAACATACCTTCGGCACCCCATCACCTGATCTCTTTACGGACCGCATACCCTCGGCACCCCATCACCTGATCCTTAAATGGACCACATACCTTCGGCACTCCATCACCTGATCCCTATTCGGACCACAAACCTTCAGCACCACATCACCTGGTCCTCACAAATTTAAAGTCACTAACAGAGACCTTCTCATTCGATCTCTTATTGAAACACACTTGCCTGATCTTCACACAACACGCCCCTGGCAGCGGTCACGTCTTCGCCATTCTCAGCGTCGGCAGCCGTAAAGTGCTTCAGGAAAAGGTCACATATCTCAAGGTCACCCTGGCTGGCTGCTTTGTGCAGAGCTGTCTGCCCAAGCTGTTTCCCCAACACAAAATTCTGATTTCATTAGGCATTTTTAATATAAAGAAAATTTCTGTTAAAAACACCAGGTCCTCAGAAACTTACAAAAGATTTCCAAATATCACTAGGTCAGTGGTTCTCAACCTTCCTAATGCGGCGACCCTTTAATACAGTTCCTCATGTTGTGGCGACCCGCAAACAATAAAAATATCTTCGTACTACTCCATAAATATGAGTTTTCCGATGATCTTAGGCGACCCCTGTGTAAGGGTCGTTTGACCCACAGGTTGAGAACCGCTGCACTAAATGGTTAGACGCTTACAAAAGATTTCCGAATAGCAATAGATGTTCGAAAACATTAAAAGATTTATCAACAGCACGCGATATTCACGTCTTTAATGGTAACAGACTTCAAAAGTCAGAAACGGATATTTCAAAACGTTCTTGCACAATAATTGTTCGAGCCATTTTATAAACAAATGTTACATTATTTGTTTGTTTTTTTTTAGTTTTATTATCCACATTGGATTAGCGAGTGGATGTGAGTTTGATTTGGAGATGTGTATGAAACGAATCTAAATCATATGATGGATTGTAGTTTTAATTTTGTATTTAGGTTATGTGCAGAGGCATAACTGGGTTTTTGACGCCCTCGGCTAATTTATTTTTGGCGCCCTTGATAAATTGACAAATTTAAAAATTAGAGTTTTAGCGGCGCCCTTTTGAAATGGGTGGGCGTCAACCAATGGGTGGGCGTCAACCAATGGGTGGGCGTCAACCAATGGGTGGGCGTCAACCAATGGGTGGGCGTCAACCAATGGGTGGGCGTCAACCAATGGGTGGGCGTCAGCCAATGAGTGAGTGTCAACCAACGAGTGAGCGTTAGCCAAGGGTTGGGCGTCAGCCAAATTCTGGGTGTCAACCAATGGGTGGGAGTGAACCAATGGTTGGTCGTCAACCAATTGGTGAGGGTCAGCCAATGGGTTGGCTTCAACCAATGGGTGGGCGTCAACCAATGAATGGGCATCAGCTAATTTGGGGGGGGGGGGGGTGGGCATCAACCAATGGGTGGGCACATACGAAACACAAAGGCATCCAACGACCTCAAACTTACGGTATTTTTCAAATAACAATCAGCGCCCCTGTTGAGAAGAAAAGCGACGCCCTCCTTGCAGGAAGCCTGTGTGCACAGATGCAAAGCTGGATTACCATCCTGGAAATAAAAAGATGGCGCCTGCCAGTAGTTCGAGTTGGTTCGTCATCAACCTTCTCATTTTTCTGTTGCTTCGAATACGTTAAGAATGGCGCAGGGGCGCTTCTATTTAAATAGAGAGCCCCCACCATCCCCCACCCACCCACCCACCACCCCCACCCACCCACCACCCCCACCCACCCACCCACCATCCCCCACCATCCCCCACCCACCATCCCCCACCCACCCACCCACCATCCCCCACCCACCCACACACACTTTGTAGATAGATTAATTTTAACGATTCGCTCACGCTTTTGTTTTATTCACCTTGTCCGCCGCATTTATGTCCAAGGTGGGTCCCTTGTAGTTCCAGAGCAGGGTCATCATTGTGACGTCACCATTGGCCGCCGCCAGCATCAAGCTGTTTCGTCCAGCCTGTTGGACGGTGTTTAAGTTTAGCATTAGCCGTTGGCGGGACGCAAAACTTTATAAAGTAAAGTCAACGGGAAAACCCTCCAGGCCTGTCTTGTCCAACGGGAAAGCCCCCCAGGCCTGACTTGTCCAACGGGAAAACCCTCCAGGCCTGTCTTGTCCAACGGGAAAACCCTCCAGGCCTGTCTTGTCCAAAGGAAAAACCCAGAGGCCTGTCTTATCCAACGGGAAAACCCTCCCCCAGTCCTGTCTTGTCCAACGGGAAAACAAACAGGCCTGTCTTGTCAATATAAGACAAAGTTAGTCTTATCCAGTTTTTCTGTATTTATTCACTGCCACAAAGCCGGCGTTGAGGCTATACCATCGCTATGAGAACAGTTTTATGGGTATGTTGGGCATCGATCACGTGGTACATCACTACAGTGGCGTTCCTTTACTAATACCCGACTGGGGTGAACTCCCAAAAGTGCGCCCCCTTACACACATGAAAAAATCATTTATATAATGCGTCTATATGAACCCCCAAAGTCGTGCCCAATGGAGGTCACCCTCTTTCCATCCTCTTTGCACCGCCACTGCTTCACTGAGATATAGTACGATCACTGAGTGACGTCATCTGTTGTTTCAATTATATACATTTTGTCGTGATCACGTAATTCTGAGGTTAAAAAAAGTTTCACGAACTATTTATAGTCTACATGCTACATCTTTATAAACTTCGTCTTTTCTGTTCCCCAGCAGCGCAGTTGTCAGTAACTTTTTCTTTAAAAAAAACTAATTCAGTTGGAAAGCTGCTACATTTTTTGACACATGCTGTTTTTTAAGATAATCTTTTTTTATATAGTTTTGTAAATATGAAATGGTTCTCTGAGACAATTTGGTGCCTGAACATTTCTTTATACCCGTTGAAGTCCAAAACTATAAGGTCCATATTTTTTTAAATTACAAATACGGGAAACGATTTAAAATGAAATCCGTACCTCTGAAGTTTCGGCCACGTCCGCTCCCTTCTGCAGCAGCATCTCTGCGATTGTGTGGTGTTTCCAGGATACAGCACTCTGGAGTACAGAGAGACAGCCCTGCGGGAGTGCAATGAAGAAGTGTTTCAAGACTGCTGTCTAACAAAACACATGCGAGCTGATGACGTGAGTCACAATACTAAACGCCAATCATTAAATTTAGGGAGAAGGACTCTCTAAACCAGCGTTCTCCCAGCTTCCAACACGCCGTTAACTTTTAACGCAGTGGCTATTCGCACCCGGGTACCAGACGGGAGAGGTTAGGATTAAAAAAAACGATTTAAAATACTATTGTTGGGTTTGTGAGACAAACTGATGTATCAAATGAAAGATAATTAAATGGACTATACGTTTTTAAACATACTCCTTCACTTTAACTAAAATGAACTACAGCAAATGACATTCGAATAGCATTAATAAAATGGACCCGGACACGCAGCGCCGCCATTCGCACCCGGGTGTCATTTAATCCCAACGTCTCGCTTCTGGTACCTGGGTACGAATAGTCGCAGCCTAACTTTAACTTAGCCTCTTATTTTATTCCACGGCTAAGCTGTCACTACATTTCTACTACAGTCGTCACACATTTTGGGGAATAGAAATACAAGAAGAAAATTATCAACTTAAATATAAAACAGAATATCCATTGCACGAAAAAGCGATTATATGATTAAAATAATAATAGACAAAAAATTATAAGAGATCAGCCTGGTCTGATTAAATCAATAATTAAAATTATCAATTATAAAATTTTAACATTTTCTCCCCTACATGTTGTGTGACTCATGAGAAAATTCCGTGGAGATGAGTTGGAACAAAAACTGATCTAATCCATGGATGACGACTGTGGGGGTTTGAAATGGTCGAATAAAAATATTGAAAATTTTTGATTCACAGAAGAGTTTATGCATAGGTTATCGTAAGAAAGTTGTGGTTGGGGGGGGGGAGGGAATGTCATCAAGGGCATCAGACGCTAATGTCATCAAGGGCATCAGACGCCCATGTTATCAAGGGCATTAGACGCCCATGTCATCAAGGGCATCAGACGCCCATGTCATCAAGGGCATCAGACGCCCATGTCATCAAGGGCATCAGACGCCTATGTCATCACGGGCATCAGACGCCCGTGTCATCAAGGGCATCAGACGCCCATGTCATCAAGGGCATCAGACGCCCATGTCATCAAGGGCACAGACACCCATGTCATCAAGGGCATCAGACGCCCATGTCATCAAGGGCATCAGACGCCCATGTCATCAAGGGCATCAGACGCCCGTGTCATCAAGGGAATCAGACGACCATTGTCTCACCGTTGAGCGAGTGTTGACGTCTAGGTTTTCCTCCAACAACTTCTTGACTCCTTCAACGTGGCCAATGCTGGCAGCCACAGACAGGCACGCCACTCGACTCATCTAAACGGCCATCATGCAGATAAATATAGGATCAACTCATTAATTTCTTAGATATCTTTTGTCCGTTGACATAATGTGTGTAAATGGGATGATCTTTGTGGGACCATTGCGTGTCGGCTGAGGTTATGTGTGTACATTTGACGCTTAAGAAGCATGGTGTGTCGGGTGAGGTAATGTGTGTACATTTGATGTCTAATGTTTAAGAAGCATAGTGTCTCGGGTGAGGTAATGTGTGTACATTTGATGTTTAAGAAACATGGTGTGTCGGGTGAGGTAATGTGTGTGTACATTTGATGTCTAATGTTTAAGAAGCATAGTGTCTCGGGTGAGGTAATGTGTGTACATTTGATGTTTAAGAAGCATGGTGTGTCGGGTGAGGTAATGTGTGTACATTTGTTTTTTTTTTTAAATTTGAGTGTCGGGTGAGATAATGTATGTAAGTGTGTCTTGCTTAAGAGACTCTGCTATGGTGAGGTGGGTACAGTTTGATAGTTTAGTAGGTTGGGTATGTAATGTAGGTAAAAGTCGGTGTTCTCGAGACGTGGGTATATAATGTAGGTAAAAGTCGGTGTTTTCGAGACGTGGGTATGTAATGTAGGTAAAAGTCGGTGTTTTCGAGACGTGGGTATGTAATGTAGGTAAAAGTCGGTGTTTTCGAGACGTGGGTATGTAATGTAGGTAAAAGTCGGTGTTTTCGAGACGTGGGTATGTAATGTGGGTAAAATGTGATGTTGAAGAAATAATGTTAACAAGAGACCTACAAAAAATTACGGAAATTTTTCTTCATCAAACTAGACATATCGACGAGTATCAAAAAAGATTACAAAATCATTAGGGCTGCGATTATGTACATATATATAAATATGTGTGTGTTTGGTTTTTTTTTTTGGTTTTTTTTGGGGGGGGGTGTATCGTTTTCTGTCACCTACTGGGAGTCGGAGTGTTAACAAAATCGCAAAAAAAACATTAACTATCATATTTCATTCTAGTTTATCTGTTAACAGAGGTTATCTCTCTTTTTGTGACATCATTATCGTCGTGTGCCGAAAAGAGAGTATGACGTTATTTTTGGTACCGGAAACATAGCTGCCCCCCCCCCCCCCCCCCCCGCCTTCTCCACGCCTTTTTTAGGAGACGCATCTAAATCGATTTACCATACAACTGACAAAAGATGCACTATCGAGAATTGCTAATTTTAGTAGGATTTTTTTTTAATATTAATTTCATGAAATTTTTCAATTACATAAAAATTAAAATCAAACTTCGCCCAATAAGATAAACGGAAAAATTAACAGATAAACAAAAATGGCGTCTCAAAGACAGGATCGTCAAGCTCTTACTTCCTCTTCACATGTTGCTGCTCCCGTCATTTCCGGTGGCCTTGAGAAGAACAAGCGGTCGAGTATGCTGGCCAGCTGGGGGCGGCCTGCGACGGTGATGAGCTCACTGCCATTGTCCAGCTGATCTGGTTGACCGAGGGACCCTTGGGGCTGTTGCTGTTCCGGCGTCGAACCGGGCTCCTGCTGTTGCGCTTCCTGCTGTTCTGGCGTGGGCACTGGGCCCTGGTGGGGCATTTGATCATTGTCTGGGATCTCCTCGGTCGGCTGTGTGACAGCCTGCAGTTTTTCTTAAAGTAATAAAGAATGAGTATCTCATCATTTTTTAAAGTAGAGTTTTAAAATAGTTGGAACTAAATGGCCGTCTAGATGAGCCCCAGATTGTAATGTGTTTCATGCTAGTAGTTCACGCCACTTGATAAACCGTTATTATTATTATTTGTCTTATATAGTGCGGTACCTAGCCTAGGGCTGGGCTAACCGCGCTGTACGTACAAATATTAGCAAAATAGACATAATCGTGACAATAAAATAAAATACATTTATGTAATAAAGAACATATGTATAGAAACAAAACAAAAACAAATGCATATTCAAGCCACTATACAAGTTTGGCTAAAACTTCAAATTTCCATTTTCTTTTTAAATTTTGTTTGGACTAGCATGGCATAATTTTTATCATTTCTACTAACTTATCACTTATGACAACGTTACATTTGAGACATGTATCTAACACATTACATGTATCTAACACATTACATGTATCTAACACATTACATGTATCTAACACATTACATGTATTTAACACATTACATGTAGTTAACACATTACATGTATTTAACAAATTACATGTACATGTACAAGCATCTGTCACTCTCTATTCTACTCTCCCTCGTCTTTAACCTGTCTCTCCCATTCTCTCTCAATCTCTCTCATTCCCTCTCACTCTCTCTCCCATTCTCTCTCAATCTCTCTCATTCCCTCTCACTCTCTCTCCCATTCTCTCTCAATCTCTCTCATTCCCTCTCACTCTCTCTCCCATTCTCTCTCAATCTCTCTCATTCCCTCTCACTCTCTCTCCCATTCTCTCTCAATCTCTCTCATTCCCTCTCACTCTCTCTCCCATTCTCTCTCAATCTCTCCCATTCCCTCTCAATCACTATTTTCTCTTGCGTATTGTGACACTCTAGTCATCCTTCCTACATCTTAATGCTATGTATTTAAGTAGACGCAATTCTAAAAATAGAATAGAATTTTTTTTTTTTTAATGTGTGAGTGTGTTGTTGAAATCCGAGTGAAACTTAAAGGAATTTGGAATCCAATAGGATTTTGTAAAGGGAAAACTCATACCTTTGGATTTGTGACGCCTTTTCCTTGACCCATTGGATGCCATCAAGGAGCTGGACAAACAGCACAAGTCCTTTGTCAACTACCTTTTGTTTACGTTTGAGAGTAACTTGGTCCCGTGGCTATAGTAGATTAGTAGTTAGCAGTAGCAGTAGCAGTAGTAGCAGTAGCAGTATAAGTATAAGAAGCAGTGGGGGGTTCTGTCTTGATGACGATCTGGTGGGGGGTGGGGGATTATGTTTAACTATTAACGCCTAAGATGTTTTAAGCCGCGGCGCCCTTTCTAACGAACTAAACACTCAACTCATAGGTTCACCGCCACTGTAAGAATTAATAACTATAACACATGATCCGTGTTGGTTGTTTCAATGGGTGTTGGTATAAACAGGCTTGGTTATTGTTTAGTTATTATTGGCATATCTGTTCGTCTGTGGTGCGTGATGGTGTGCAGATAGCGGGAAAACCGGATGAGTGCCACAAACGTATTGATATCCACAGTCCTCAAGGCTTATCATGGCCGTGCGCAAGCCGTGTGAGAGGGCAGAGCCGTGTGAACCATTTTTTTTTGTTCTTCTCAAAAAAATGTGTTGAATGTCACATGCCATGTTCCTTCACCCTCCGATGTCTTCACGTAAGATCTGAGGCCGGTTTTATCCCGATATACTATTTTTGTGAACTTACAAACGTGCATATTTTTCTCTTGATTACTTCTTGTAGTTTTTTAACAAACAAATTATTTGTGCAACTTTTATTCTGTTTATTAAAAAAAAATTATCTTCTTATTAAACTGGTTTTTTTTTGTTTGTATTTTGTAAATGGAATTGAGTGCTTAATTTCAAAATTACTTGTTATTCTCGTTCTCTACTGTCTGCTGGGGTAGGCATTTAGCCGATACGTCCTTTAAATTGATCTGTCATTTTTTTTCAAGCTTAAAGTTTTCTTGTTCCACTATTTATATATAAATGGCTATGGTTATGCTTTAATTAAAAGGACAAAATACAAATTTAGACGTTTCGGCTAGTTGCCTTCGTCAGTAAAAAAAACAACAATTAATCATTGACTTTTATAGAATGAAGTAAAGTGAAACATTACCAAAGATTAAACAAATCCCTAAAAAAACGAAGTTTTTCTTACAAATCTATTAGAAAACGTAGCATCGAGCACCCCCCACGCACATTTTTTTTCACGCCCCTGGACTATTTTAATATTCTAATGACCCTCCCGGTTTTACACCGCAGATTTATTTCACCAACTATTTCACCAACTATTTCACCAACTATTTCACCAACTATTTCACCAACTATTTCACCAACTATTTCACCAACTATTTCACCAACTTTTTCACCAACTAGTTCACCAACTATTTCACCAACTAGTTCACCAACTATTTCACCAACTATTTCACCAACTATTTCACCAACTATTTCACCAACTATTTCACCAACTATTTCACCAACTATTTCACCAACTATTTCACCAACTATTTCACCAACTATTTCACCAACTTTTTCACCAACTAGTTCACCAACTATTTCACCAACTAGTTCACCAACTATTTCACCAACTATTTCACCAACTATTTCACCAACTATTTCACCAACTATTTCACCAACTATTTCACCAACTATTTCACCAACTATTTCACCAACTTTTTCACCAACTAGTTCACCAACTATTTCACCAACTAGTTCACCAACTATTTCACCAACTATTTCACCAACTATTTCACCAACTATTTCACCAACTATTTCACCAACTATTTCACCAACCATTTCACCAACTATTTCACCAACCATTTCACCAACCATTTCACCAACCATTTCACCAACTATTTCACCAACTATTTCACCAACTATTTCACCAACTATTTCACCAACTATTTCAGAAAAACAAAAGAACATAGTACGCACCAAACGCACTTGCGATTAAAAAAAAAACATTTTTAAGAATCTCATTTATCGCAGTTATTGGGACTTTTATTTTGCGAAATCATATTTCACACATCTTCGACTAGAAGTACCGAAAACCATGATTTTTAGGTGGTTGAGGGGAGGGGGCTGAAAATGTGGTAGAATGCGTTGTCATCGGCAACGAGTCTATATGCCATGTTTCAGCTCAGCGGATTGAAGGGAAGTGGGTCAATAAGCCGTTCGAAGATTTTGCCAGCCAGCCACCCAGCCAGCTGCGAACAAAAGCGAAGTAAATATATATTTAAAAAAAAAAAAAAAGATTGAAGCAATTTGAAACAGTATGACAGACAAAATATAGTAATGTTAAGAATTAAGTGACACATTACAATATGTCGAGTATGGGAGTTCATTAATAATTGTTGCGACTGGATATTATGTTTGATTATGCGCGGTGTGTTTGAGAGATTGATTAGTTGGCGAACGCTCTTCCCGCGCTTGACTTGGTGACGTATTGTTATGCTCATTATGACGTATTGTCGAGTCTGTTGTGTGACGTACGTTTTATTCGTCTGGCAGTCGTGAAAGGATGTTGTGTTTTATTTCTGTCTGCTAGCTGCACTATACAAGTGTGTATTTAATTTAAGTCTATGAATCTAATTAGATATTACAGTTGCACTTATTATGAGACAGGGCTTGAGTTGATTCAGTGCTAGTACGACGCATTACAACGTGTGAACGAACTTGATGAGTAAACCAATCCAGTAGAAACAGGAGTTTAACACAATACACAAAGAATTTATTTATAAACGTTTCGTAATGTGAATGTTGAAGCTGCCTCACAGTTCGACAACATCCATGGATTAGTTTAAGTCCCAGCTCCACGTATAGGCTTGTGGATTTATAATCCCCGACGCACTGCCAGAATGGTGAAGATTAAATCAGACACGTCAGAGGTACATCAAAAAGTTGCGGATCCACGTTGATGTTCGGATTGGTGAAGAGCATTGTTCGGCCCAGGGTCTCGGCGGTTTCCGATGTCTGGAGTACAGTGCCGTCTGGCAGGATTGTGGTGCTGGTCGTGGTGACTGGGGGACTGGAGACGCTTGCTGGAATTCAAGTGGAATAAGCATTTAAAATGTGGGTTATTCCAAGACTTTGGTGGAAAGAGTGGGGAAAAGAAAGTAGCAACGGAATAACCAAAGTACAACAACATGTTTTCATTGCTTGATCAAATTAAAAGATATCAAGATAAATTATAGTCGAATTGTTTATTTAATGAATGAGTTCGATACTTTCAATGAAATATTATGATGATCTACATCAGTGGCTCTCAACTTTCCTAATGCCGCGACCCTTTAATACAGTTCCTCGTGTTGTGGTGACCCCCAACCATAAAATTAATTTCGTTGCTACTTCATAAATATGTGTTTTGTTTTCCGATGGTCTTAGGCGACCCCTGTGTATGGGTCGTTCGACCCCCCAGAGGGGTCGCGAACTACAGGTTGAGAACCGCTCATCTACTTTTATTTAGTTTGACGTTTTAAATTGTTTACAAGTTGAAAAGATTATGGGAACTAAATTAATCGAATTGTGAGATAACATTCTTGTATGTTTTAACCTTGCCGCGTGTAAGTGACAGACTGACATGAATATAATAAGGCATGGCGTGACTATTAACGGTACTCACATATAAGCACTGGAATGTTTGGCTGTTGAGATGTGAGAACCACCTTAATAGTGGCATTGTTAGGAAGCTCTATATCCCAAAGCTGAACAGGGAGAGCATCCCTGCCGAACCCCGATGTCATTTTATCATCAACAAGTTTAGCGGAACCTGTTTTGGAGAAAAGAGAATGTGATAAATATATGCAAATATTTCACCAAGGTTCCTGTAAACTGAAGTCCTTCAATTCACCTGGCAAACTGAAGTTTTCCAATTCACCTGGTAAACCTGAGTCCTCCAATTCACCTGGCAAACTGAAGTCCTCCAATTCACCTGGTAAACCTAAGTCCTCCAATTCACCTGGTAAACCTGAGTCCTCCAATTCACTTGGCAAACTGAAGTCCTTCAATTCACCTGGAAAGCAGAAAGGCACCAACTCATTTGCTAAACCGGAGCAGGGCGGACAAACCGGAAATTTACGGACAGTCCGCAAAAAAGGACATAAACTGACTTGTACGCAAATGTCCGTAAGAACTTTACTTGTCCATTAAAAATGTTGCTGTAGTTCATCCTTCTCTCTCGAAGATGACCAAGGCAATTTTCGACTTGAGTTGTAGCCTTGGCTTGAGCTGGTTTTTTGTAATAAAGTGAGGGAGCGTTTCTCAATTCGTCAGCTTCACCCTCTCGTCCTTGCCTATTTGATCCAATGGCATGACTTAGTCAAGACGGTTGAAAATAGAGCAGCATACAGTAGATGACCAGCAGTGTGTTTGTTCTTCACTGCGCTCTTTATGCGTTCAACCTTGCAGGAGTTGTCGGAATTTTCATTGTATCAATGTCATACCGCCAACGGGACTCCATCTCCGGGTTTGGTTTAAGAATTAACTAAGACATTGTGCACAATTCTTTGGGAGTTGAAGAATTTTTTTGTTAATCGGGAACTCTTATTTTTAATAACTTTTGTTCTTACCTGCTTGAAACTTTCAGCAGAACTTCAATACTGGTGAGAAAGTTCTCCAATAAAATAATGTTATAAATAGGCTCAAGAAAGAATCATAAAGACATAATATTAAAAAGTATAGGGGTGTTTATTTGGGAAGAACAAAAAATATAGCTTCGTAAGTTTCTTTTAAAAAATCTCTCCTTAAAAACTTTTGGTTGTCCGAAGAAAAAAATTTGCTGATTTAGTTAGAGTGCAGCAGGGAGGCCTACAACTCACCAGGTGAACAGGAGGCCCACAACTCATCCGGTGAACAGGAGGCCCACAACTCACCTGGTATACAGGAGGCCCACAACTCACCTGGTAAACGAGTGTCCTGCAACTCACCTGGTAAACAGGAGGCCCACAACTCACCTGGTGAACGAGTGTCCTGCAACTCACCTGGTAAACAGGAGGCCCACAACTCACCTGGTGAACGAGTGTCCTGCAACTCACCTGGTAAACGAGTGTCCTGCAACTCACTTGGTAAACGAGTGTCCTGCAACACACTTGGTAAACGAGTGTCCTGCAACTCACTTGGTAAACGAGTGTCCTGCAACTCACCTGGTAAACACAAAAAAGGCAGTGGATTCCCCTCTGTTGACGCAGTTTTGACACACTCGTTCGGTGACTTTATCAGATAATTTTCGTTCTGAAATGTGTAAACCATATTATTTATATGATAATTTACGCAATCTCGCAAATAATCTACAAAAATTAACCTGAAGGCAAGCATAAAATTTTCAAATCTTAATATCAATAACAATTTTCTTATTTCCCTGGCAAGCCGTTGTTTATTTAATGGTTTTCTTTTGAACCTTAACAATACCTAGAATTAGTTTTGATTCATCTGGTAACATCTAAAAAAATAGTCATGTCCTAAGCTCCAACAGTCTAATCATGGAGCACTTTAAAAATGCGGTTTCAGCCTCAGATACATACCTTATGAAGGTCAAACACATGTCTCACCCCTTCAGCAACGGAAACGGTCAAGTTTCTTTGGATATCCCATGCAACAAAAACCGAAGCCTGGGTAGAAATAAAAAAAATATCCATGGAATGGGGGACATCATAGAGACATAAGGCCGAGCATAGCTGACCATGAAATAGGGATATAATTGTGACCTAAGGCCGAGCATAGCTGACCATGAAATAGGGACATAATTGTAACCTAAGGCCGAGCATTGCTTACCATGAAATAGGGACATAATTGTGACCTAAGGCCGAGCATAGCTCACCATGAAATAGGGACATAATTGTGACCTAAGGCCGAGCATAGCTCACCATGAAATAGGGACATAATTGTGACCTAAGGCCGAGCATAGCTGACCATGAAATAGGGACATAATTGTGACATAAGGCCGAGCATAGCTGACCATGAAATAGGGACATAATTGTGACCTAAGGCCGAGCATAGCTGATCATGAAATAGGGACATAATTGTGACCTAAGGCCGAGCATAGCTGACCATGAAATAGGGACATAATTGTGACCTAAGGCCGAGCATAGCTGACCATGAAATAGGGACATAATTGTGACCTAAGGCCGAGCATAGATGACCATGAAATGGAGACAGAATTGTGACCTAAGGCCGAGCATAGCTGACCATGAAATGGGGACATCGTAGGGACCTAAAGCTGAGCGTGGTTGTCGTTACAGAGACACAAAGGCATAAAAATGTCGATATCGTTGTTAGATATTGCTGTTTAGTTGGACAGTCTAAATTTGTTTATCTAAAATCTTTAGTCTATGTACCAATTATTTAAATTTGTTGAACTCCCAACATCATCGTAAGAGCAGCGGTGGTTCCAAAGACAGTACAGGCGTGGACAAAAAAGTCAACCACAATGGTAAATGAACGTTTGCTTAGATGGTTTGAGACTCTTCGATAGCACACACAAATCAGTCTCATCCACAGATATATATCTTTTATGTTTGCAAAGGTATTTGAACCTGGGACCATTATTTACATGGACCTTAAATTAGTCAGCGACGTATGATTGTACTGCATGAAAATGTTACTTTAAACTAAACCTTTATTGTAATCCTAAAGATTGTAGTTATTTCATTTTTAACATAAATTAAAAAGCAGTTGAAAAATAAATAAAGGGGGAATACTCCTCTCATTTTAACAAAACTCAGCATGAATTATTGCACTTGCTCTTGAAAAAACAAAATCAAGTGCAATAATTCATGCTAAGTTTTGTGACCCCAGGGTTACAAATTTCAGAACACCCCACCCCCAACCATATCAGTACGTCACACTTTGGAACTAAAAAATGGTTAAATAATTAAAACACAAATAAAAAATTTATCTAAAACACTCTTGAACTATTACATGTTTAACAGTGAAGTCTTCTGTCAGAATACTTCTATTGATAATAGAAAATTCAACATCAATTTCAGGATGTCATAAACTGTCACACTTTCTTAGATCCAGTCCCCCCCCACCCCCCCACCCACACACACAATATTTTTTTTCTGGAGCGTGACGTATGTTATGGACGGCCCCTTATGCCATTGGGCTCTTTGTACTTTAAACTTTTGATCGATTAATTATAATAATATATGAAGGATATTTTTTTTTTAATACATCATATCTTTAACATGTTAATATTAAGTGGATCTTATTGAAACTTATTGCGTTCAATTAAAACAATCAATGTATTATTATTATTATTATTAAAATATATATAAAATCTTATTTAAATTTAAAACTGATTTGTGCAAACTTTGTTTGGGTTTTTTTTTCATTCAAATTTTAAATACATAAACCCTAAAAATGTACTTACAGTGTTGTATACGTCATATATAGTAGCCTGGAAAACTTCCGGCATGCATACTGCAGGTTTGTCTTGTGCAGTAACCGTGACGACCTTCGCCAGAGCAGCGAGGCAGAGCAGAACCACGTTCATTTCTAACAATGATTGGTTAGCGCCAGAAATGTATACCGTAATAACAGAGACGAGTGGACCACGATCAGACTATATATGCCAACATCTCCTGCTCGAACTGCTGTTTGTTGACCTCCGCGTATGCAAGTGTGTTCGTTGTTTAGATTAATGAACTCAACTTGAATGGTTTTTTGAACTGATCAATTTATTTTTGAAAAATTAAAATTTTTAAGAAGGAAATAGAAATAAGTCAATTAATTAATTTGTAGTTCTAAGAGTTTCAACGGTCAGTTATGATGATTGCGTGTATGTGTTGGTGTGTAGTGCTACTGTCGGTGGTGAATCTGTTTCAAGTCAGAAAATAAAAGTGCATTCATTCAACTCAGCCCGTCTCCGCCTGACAATAATTATCTCTAAATAAGTGAAATAGAGACATAGAATCATAGTTTTTACAGGTGGTACTTAATACTTAAGAACGTTTTAAGAGTTGGAGGCTGTGGTCAATCTTAAAAAGTATGTCTTCTGACATAAACTGCCCGCAAATTGTGAAGTTCACGCAGAATAGCAAGATAAAAATTAACTATCAAATGCCTAGCAATTGTACAACAGCTGTGTGGGTCAACAAATAGCTTTTAGTCAACAGCTGTGTGGGTCAACAAATAGATTTTAGTCAACAGCTGTGTGATTCAACAAATAGATTTTAGTCAACTACTATGTGGGTCAACAAATAGATTTTAGTCAACAGCTATGTGGGTCAACAAATAGCTTTTAGTCAACAGCTGTGTGGGTCAACAAATAGATTTTAGTCAACAGCTGTGTGGGTCAACAAATAGATTTTAGTCAACAGCTATGTGGGTCAACAAATAGATTTTAGTCAACAGCTATGTGGGTCAACAAACAGCATTTAGTTTATATTTGTCTTCTTATCTGGAATGGGAGATAAATCAAGTGTTATTTTTTTAATTACTTCCCTTAATTTGACTTATCATGAATTCACCAACTTGCGTTAGATTAAAAATTTATTCAGAATTTTTTAAAGATGAATTTGAATTAAACTCTCATTTTTTATCTTAGATTTTCATCCAAGTCTAAGTTGTACTTTGCAATCTCAGCCACTAATTTAAAGACAGCTGATTATTTCGACCATAAAATTAGATCCAAGTCTAAGTTGTACTTTGCAATCTCAGCCACTAATTTAAAGACAGCTGATTATTTCGACCATATAATTAGATCCAAGTCTAAGTTGTGCTTTGCAATCTCAGCCACTGAGAAAGCCGATCAAAACTTTATCATTATCCTTATCATCTAGATCTAAACTACCTAAAGGCTCATGGGAATAAACACTGTGTCACCTGATCACTGGTGTGTTCAAGATAAGGTTTTTTTAGTGTGGAGTCTTCCTCTCTGTCCCAGAGGTCAGGAAATAAATTGAATTCTTCTTTCAAGTTTGAACAAAGAAAGAAAAACAAAAATAGAACAAGTTTTTTTTTTATGGGGGGGGGGGGGGGGGGGGGGGGGGAAGAAAGACTGTAAAAGAATAAAAGAAAGAAAGATAAAGATTAAAAAAAAGATAAAGATAAGAAAACTAGAATGGAAGAAAAGGAGAGAGAATAAAAAGATAAAAAGAAAGACAGAAGAAAAAAAAAATGATGTTAAGATTTGCATCCATTTTGATTTTGATATGAAATAATTCCAAATATAAATATTTGATTTCTTCTTCTTCTTCTTCTATATACTAAGGGCCCACGGTCAATTTATTGATCATTATGGCTCCTATGAATGTACATGGGATTTGCAATGTCTCTGTGTTCCTGGTGTTGATGAGGATATTTCACTGGTTACAAGAGTAACTGTGTGGGGGTATCATGCACTGGGGGGTTGGAAGGCCTGAGGCAATAGACACAAATGGTTCAAGTGTTGTCACCTCAACTGTTCCTTTTGGAAGCTTGTTCTGGGATCTAATTAAACAGCCCCTAAAAACAAAGTTATTCATATAAATTCTTTATACAAGGCACAGGACAAACTGATTTTTGGGGGTTGGGGATGTGGCTGAAAATTTGAACTTGTCATCAGCAACAAGTCTATGTGTCAAGATTCAGCTTGATAGGATGACGGGAAGTGGGTCAATTAGTCTTCCAAAGATTTTGCCAAAAAGGAACACTTAACAGCAAAGTTAATATAAAGGATTTAAAAATTAAAATCAGTCCACTGTTATAAACTTTGATTCTCAACTTGTAATGTAAATGGTAGGGTAATTAAAGTTGTTCAAATTTAAAATAAAATTATTTTTTTTAATTTTAAATTCCAGGAAATCTTCATCAAATGAAACACCTATCTATAGCATGTAAAATAAAAATCATATACAACATCTTAATAAAATACTCTATAACAGCGGTTCTCAACCTATGGGTCGTGACTCCTTGGAGGTCGAACGAATGACCCTTTCACAGGGGTCGCTTAACACCATCAAAAAACATATACCGGTACTCTAAAGTTATGAAGTATCAATGAAAATAATTGGTGGTTTGGGGTGTGGGGGGTCCCCAAAACATTAGGAACGGTATTAAAGGATCGTGGCATTAGGAAGGTTGAGAACCACTGCTCTATAACATGTTTATAGATGATTAAATTTTAAATATATATATGTGGTATTCAGTAAATAGAAGCATTTGTTTTCAACATAAATAGTAATTTAATGAACATATGAAAACACATTTAACACAAAAAGTCTGACTTTTCAAATGACTTTATTTAAACATCAAAATATAAATTACAAATAAAATGCGCCACAGAGTATTTAATATAAATGGATGTTAGGTGAAACAATGGGCTCACTAAAAAAGGTTGGAAGGTGAGCGGAAGGTGGACTATATCATGGTAATTGATGTTTGTACATTATTGATATCACAATAGTGAATGACATGCGGAATGACCAATTATGACATGCAAGACACAGCTTACAAGGGAAATGGACCCATTACAACAATCACTGCTTACATTTAGGATGTAACCTATTTTCATCTCCACATTTATCACAATTTTTTAAATATAAAATCTATCCATTTTAAGACTTCACATTCCACTTGTACTTTTTTGCCAAATTTTCACAGCTTTTATACAATTTCTCCTTGGTAACACATTCTGTGATGATTCAACCTAGCACAGCCAGCCGGTGCTGGTAGCACAGAAGCCAGCCAGTGCTGGAAGCACAGAAGCCAGTCAGTGCTGGAGCACATTACACGTCCAACCTAGCACAGCCAGCCAGTGCTGGTAGCACATTACACATTTAACCTATCCCAGCCAGTCAGTGCTGTAGCACACTACACATTCAACCTAGCAAACCTAGTCAGTGCTGTAGCACACTACACATTCAACCTAGCACAGCGAGTCAGTGCTGTTGCACACTACACATTCAACCTAGCACAGCGAGTCAGTGAGATTTGTTTTCTTTACTGTGGATGTGAACATCTCCTGCTGGAAACACATCAGCTGAATTTTCATTCTGGATCTGAATTTATCCAAAAGTTTGCTAACAACCCTGAAAAAGAAAATGAGTTGTGATTTCAGAAAGATCAGGTGTGATATATTGTTGTTGAATATTCATCTTCCTCCAGCCTAAAACAGATATAATTCTAATACACTAAAAATATGATTTTGTTATTCCCTGTAGTTTTAAGGGTGAAGTACAATCAGGCTTGTCAAATGGGTCTGAAAGAATCTAATGGTATGGCCAGGCAGTGAATGATCAAACAAGATCTGTGGACCTAAATCTCCAGGACCAGTGGTGTACATCTACAGGACCAGTGGTGTACATTTACAGAACCAGTGGTGTACATCTACAGGACCAGTGGCGTACATCCACAGGACCAGTGGTGTACATCCAAAGGACTAGTGGTGTACATTTACAGGACCAGTGATGTACATCTACAGGACCAGACCCATTTTCATTGCTATTTTCTAAACTCTTCTTGTTTTTCTGGTCTGCATTCTTCGTCTTTTTTTTATTTTCTTGAACCATTTACTTGTTGAATAATATGTTGGTCTGCTGAAAAAGGTCTTCTGCTTATAGTTTACCAATTTTTTAATTGAACTGATTTCCTTTTCCTTGGGACAATTTCCAAACCATGTTTAGGTTCACAATTTGCTGACGTACATACATGTATACCTATTTATGTATACCTGTTTATGTATACCTATTTATGTATACCTCTTTATGTATACCTATTTATGTATACAGTATACCTATTTATGTAATCAGACATTGATTGAAAATTGTTGAGGGATACAAATGTATGTCATGTTAAAACACAAATAATTTTCATATGACACTTGAACAAAATGCAAGGATGGGAAGCCCAAATTGAATTTCAATGATCGAGTGCATTACAAGAAATATTCAAAAAAATATACTTTTCTGCTTTGTAACCTTGTAAATGATTTTAAAAGATTAAACAGTGGGCAAAGAAAGATTTACTGAGTAAGGAGTCACTACACCAAATAATAAAGATGGCTAAAATACAGTAAAGCCACATTCCTATAATTAGAACTCAGAGATGAATTGAAATTCTCATGTGATGTTTGCCATTTCGAATGTTCTAATTGGGATAGAATAAAATTTCCTATCAAAACAAATTTATTTCTTATCAAGAGAATAAATGTTCACCTAGATTTTCTTTGCTTTTTTTTTCCTTCATTCAAATTTGTTTTTAAATTAATTTTGTAAATAAAATGGTCACTCACTCTTTTCCTTCATCTGATAATTCAGGAATGCAGTCGAAAGCTGCTTTGAAACAAGCCCTGAAAAAAATATTACATCTTAACATGTAGAGGTTTTGAGGTGAATATTTTACCCCAAAAAGTATTTATTAAATGAGACAATAAATTATTTAAAACTAAGTTCAGGTAGATGCAGACACATTTTTTGACACTTTAACATTTGGGTTCAGTAAGAAGTAATGCAACATTTGTAAGATCAGAATTTGTTGAAATGACACCTAAAAGCTACTGTGATATGTTAATGAACAAACTTATCGTTGCTAGCGACACTCACTGGACGTGCGGTGTGCTGTATATGCGGACGGTATTCTGCAGTGCCTCCAGCTCAAGCCTGGCCTGTTGGATGGATAGGAAAACTGGTTGTAATGATAAGGCAATGTATTATGTCAAGACTTTTCCTACAAGAAAAATAATGGAATTCTCTGTAACATATGTATCTCTTGAAGGCTAATGTCACTAACACAATGACAGAAGCCAACTCAGGTGGGCATTAATCTATCAGACAAGCCAAAAATAGAGAGATGCTACTTTACTAAAGACTTTCTTTCTGCTCACAACTCCCTCAGGTTTGTTTGAAGCGTAATTTTTGTTGTGCCCACTACAGTTGGTTGTGTCTGCCTTGTTTGGAAGGGGCAGGGCATTACGGCAATTACAATTGGAACCGTGGACCATTCTTATCAGTGGACTATTCTTATGCCCTGGATCAATGGACTATTCTTATGCCCTGGATCAATGGACTATTCTTATGCCCTGGATCAATGGACTCTTCTTATGCCATGGATCAATGGACTATTCTTATGCCCTGGATCAATGGACTATTCTTATGCCCTGGATAAGTGGACTATTCTTATGCCCTGGATAAGTGGACTATTCTTATGCCCTCGATAAGTGTACTATTCTTATGCCCTGGAAAAAAGGACTAATCTTATGCTATGGATAAGTGGACTATTCTTATGCCCTGGATAAGTGGACTATTCTTATGCCTTGGATCAATGGACTATTATTTTGCCCTGGATCAGTGGACTATTATTATGCCCTGGATCAGTGGACTATTCTTATGCCCTGGATCAGTGGACTATTCTTATGCCCTGGATCAGTGGACTATTCTTATGCCCTGGATAAGTGGGCTATTCTTATGCCCTGGATCAATGTTCAGTCATTTTACCCATGCTATTGTAAACACTCGCTGTTTAAAAATGTAAATAATGTTTCTTTTGTCGATAATTTGCAGATTAAAATTGTGACAACTAAAATGCTTTCTTTTAAAGATGAGTTCAGAGCACTGAAAAGTTTCAAACAATTTTAAAATGCAATACGCAAAGTTTTTTTCATTGATTATAAAACTTTGGTTGCTGAAGAAACATTGTCAAAACATATAGCACATAGAAAATATAGGCCCATAGGCAATATAGCTCACAAAGGGACATCGCAGAATGTGGGTCTCACTTCATATCAACAGGCACAAGGTAGCTCTTTGTCTCACTTTATATAAACTCTTCCCTTTCACTACTGAGCCTGCCCTTACTTATACCCCTTCGTTTAGTGTATCCCTACGCTCATAGTCCAGTCTGCATTCATGCACACCAACTCTCTGCTCTCGTTCATAACAAAGGAACATACCTACATCACAGACTCGCAGGGATTCTAATTCCTAGTTACTCGCCTGAATGGCTCCCCCTGCGTTAAAGTCCTGCACACACTCTATGAGTCGGGAGAGCTCCTCAGAAACAGCTTCCGTGATTTTCTTCATGACCCGCACCACAAACTTTGGGGATATGCTGTACACCTATGTAAGGGAAATCATTCTGTTATAGGATATGCTGTACACCTATGTAAAGGAAATTCTTCTGTTATAGGATATGATGTACACCTATGTAAGGGAAATCCTTCTGTTATAGGATATGCTGTACACGTATGTAAGGGAAATCATTCTGTTATAGGATATGCTGTACACCTAATAAAGTCAAAGTGCTTCATAATTGGGGGGGGGGGGGGGAAATCAGATCATAATTAGGAGTCAACAATAAAAGTTCTGCTTTGAGGTACTGAAACCTACTGAAGCAGGAGAGAAATGATACAATAAATGCTTATTGTATCTGGATAACAACAAAGCTAACAAGGACGTCACAAGGATGAACAAGGACGTCACAACGCTGGCGGGTGAGAAACTCTCAACCAAGAACAGTAATGGCAAGAGCAATGAGAACATTTGATTGGTGTTGTCATGAGAATGAAACAGTTAGAGCTGAAGTCTATTACAAGGAAGATTAAATGGGTAGGGGGCCAGATGGTGGGGGGACAGGGGTGGGGGCCAGGGGGAGGGAACCAGGGGTGGGGGCCAGGGGTGGGGGTCAGGGGGTGGGATTCAGGTGGTGAGGGGCAAGGGGGTGGGGCCAGGCAGTGGGGGTATATGGGGTTGGGGCCCAGGGGGGAGGAGTTCAAGGGAGAGGGGTGGGGGTCAGGGGGAGGGAGCCAGGGGGTCGGGGGAGGGAGGGGCCAAGCGGTGGGGGCCAGGTGGCAGAAGATGAGGAAGCCAAGAAAATCGTGGAGGTTTAAATACAGTAGAGGATTAAACAGAAGAATAAAAAATCATAAATTCTGAGATTTGTCATTTTTAGGAACTGACCTGTTCGACTCTTTTTCTATAACTTTATTTTAGAGTTGTCTAAAATTACTTTAACAAGAGATTGAATGGCAACCAAACTGGGGGATGACCTCTGGTCAGTAAGGCACCCAAAAATTAATCCCAGTTCCAACAGTGGGGTCATGCTTTAATGAAAAGGACACAGTGCAGGTGACTGACCTCGGCATGGACCTCGATGAGACTCATGATGATCTCCTTCAGGTAGTTGCGCACCTCCGTGGTGTTCTTCCAGGTCTTCCAGCTGAAGCTGCCCTTGTACATGTTGTGCTCCATGACCCCCAGGATGGGGTCAGATTTCTGCTCAATGTAGCTGGTGAACAGCCGGTTGTCCAGATCACTGTAGGTGTGTTGGGCCGCCTGCAGGTGGAAGTGAAGTGAACAACAAACTAATCCGCGGCACGATGAAGTGAATATAGTTTGGTCATTTACCGGAATCGGATTGTGGACAGTGGTACAGGGATCTCTTGAAGATAACTGATCAATGTGGGCTCTCTGTTATTTCACCAACGTAACAAGAACAGCAGAAGTTTCACCAACGTGACAAGAACAGCAGAAGTTTCACCAACGTGACAAGAACAGCAGAAGTTTCACCAACGTGACAAGAACAGCAGAAGTTTCACCAACGTGACAAGAACAGCAGAAGTTTCACCAACGTGACAAGAACAGCAGAAGTTTCACCAACGTGACAAGAACAGCAGAAGTTTCACCAACGTGACAAGAACAGCAGAAGTTTCACCAACGTGACAAGAACAGCAGAAGTTTCACCAACGTGACAAGAACAGCAGAAGTTTCACCAACGTGACAAGAACAGCAGAAGTTTCACCAACGTGACAAGAACAGCAGAAGTTTCACCAACGTGACAAGAACAGCAGAAGTTTCACCAACGTGACAAGAACAGCAGAAGTTTCACCAACGTGACAAGAACAGCAGAAGTTATTGGCTATCAATTATTCAACTCACCCAGACTCAGTGATTACAGGGAAAAGTATGAGATTATATTCAAGTAATCCAGACTTGGTGATGGGGGGAAAACTTATTGGATTGTCTGCATGGGAAACACAAAATATTGAACCCTGCAAGTCTTGTTCACATGATGTGTATGAAGAGGGGAAAATCATGATGTGTACGAAGAGGGAAAAATCACGATGTGCATGAAGAGGGAAAAATCACAATGTGTATGAAGAGTGAAAAAACACGATGTGTATGAAGAGGGAAAAATCACGATGTGTATGAAGAGGAAAAAATCACGATGTGTATGAAGAGGGAAAATCATGATGTGAATGAAGAGGGAAAAATCAAACTTAATTAAAGTGAGAAATACAAATTCTTTCAATTATTTTTGAAAACCAGCAGATGCACCTGAGTAGTGGCGTAGCTAGGGTTGGTGCCGGCAGGGGCGGACGGCCCTGCCCCCCTCTTCCCACCCCCCCCATCCTACGCGTCTTTTAGTCCCCACCTTCAAAGCTTTCTCCATCTCCACGTAGCCGTGCTTGGTGAGATTTTCTATGATTCTTGGCACCACGACAAACTGGGTGTGACTGCAGTTGCTTAGCATGATGATGAGTCGCTTGTCCTGATCAAAGAAACAGATGAGTGAACAGACTTAATATGTGTCCTCTTACTGACTAGAAAGATGAAAATGAATGTGTGTCTCAGGCAAGAGGCTTTCTACAAACAGGTCTCCATGAAGCCCTGTGCCCCATCATTCTTATCCCAGACATCATTCTTATCCCAAGCATCATTCTTATCTCAGGCTTCATTCTTATCCCAGGCATCATTTTTAACTCAAGCATCATTCTTATCCCAGGCTTCATTCTTATCCCAGGCTCTGTGAGGATGTTGTCAAATATCTTCTGTGTTTCCAAAAGTAATATAGCTTTAACATCAAGGATCACGACATATGTTCTAATCTTAGCAAAGTCAATTATACCTTCCTGCCATTTTTAAATATTTAGTGGAGGTCTTTAATTTTTAAAGACGTGAAGTGTCCCAAGATAACATCATCAAAGCTAAAACCCTTATATCTAACTGAGTTCTTTAAAGACGTGCAGTGTACCAAGATAACATCGTCAAAGCTAAAACCCTTATATCTAAATGAGTTCTTTAAAGACGTGCAGTGTACCAAGATAACATCGTCAAAGCTAAAACCCTTATATCTAACTAAGTTCTTTAAAGACGTGCAGTGTACCAAGATAACATCGTCAAAGCTAAAACCCTTATATCTAACTGAGTTCTTTAAAGACGTGCAGTGTACCAAGATAACATCGTCAAAGCTAAAACCCTTATATCTAACTGAGTTCTTTAAAGACGTGCAGTGTCCAAAGATAACATCGTCAAAGCTAAGTTAGTTTAAAACATGTTTTTTGGGAATGACCACAGCCCAGGTGTTTTTTAGTTGAAAACATGCTTCTATTATAAGAGATTTTTTAATTTATTTATTGGGGGGGAGGGGGTGGAGAGTGTCTTATATTGTTTCTTCCTAACATTATTTATTAAAAGGGTATTTGAGGTTAATTATATTCATTTGTAATTTGTATTTAATATATGTACAGGTAATTGAGTTGTTTTTTTTTACGATGAACAAATCACCGTGGGGTAACAGAATGTAAATAATCTTACAGAATATCTAGACGAAATTTTGTTTGCGTTACCAATGAGGGAATGGGATCTTCATGCTGGTCCAGTTCTACATCAAGCTGACCAAGTGTGATCTTGATATTGCTGTAAAAGGAGGAATAATAAAAGATATGGGCACTGCGATAACAAACACGTGTTGTACAAACAAAATTATGAGCTATTCTATTCAGATAATAACTATTTGTGGACATCGTTTCGATGAAAATAATTTCTGTGGCTTTTATTTTAATGAATATTCCTTAAGTTCAATGACCAAAAGTTAAAATTTAACAAACCGTTTAAGAAAGCCTATATCTCTATCCAAGTTTCTGTAATTTTTATTTTTATATGCTGCTTAAATAATCTCAAACACCCTACCACAATTTTAATTCTAAAAATCTAATTGGTTGATATTTCAAGAATGAAAGCCCCCTCCCCCACCAACAATCAGCTGACACTCACGGCTTGGCTTCTGTCTTCTGAAGAGGTGGAGTAAAGACGAGCTGTTCCATGCACACGGAGAAAGCTTGCAGCAGCTGGCTGCACAAGACGGTGGCTTCCTTCTGGATGGGGCGCTGGCTAAATATCTGGAACAAGCAAGCAACATTCAATGAATCTAAAACACCAGGGTGGGGTGTGGGAGTGGGGTGTGGGATAGGGGTGTGGGAATGGGGTGTGGGGTGTGGGAGTGGTGTGGGAGTGTGGGGTGGGGAGTGGGGT
This sequence comes from Omphiscola glabra, assembly GCA_964017045.1. Lineage (NCBI taxonomy): Eukaryota > Metazoa > Mollusca > Gastropoda > Lymnaeidae > Omphiscola > Omphiscola glabra. The sequence goes on from OZ024800.1 coordinate 38,720,770, forward strand.
GTGGGAGTGGGGAGTGGGAGTGGCGTGTGGGAGTGGCGTGTGGGGGTGGAGGGGGTTTGTGTGTGTAAATGAAATGACTACAATAAAACCAGCCACTACTTCTTGTACAGGTGGCGTGGTTTGAGTGAAATGATTTTTTAAAAAGTATAGATTAGTATATTAGTTTATGTTTTCTACATCCAGTGATCATTTCACCATGAAGATGTACAGACCCTTACTGTGGAACAACACTGCTCAAACAATGTATCCTTCTAACAGCATCATTTACAGGAAGGGTATGTTGAGCTCAGTCAGCATGAGAACCATTGAAACAAGTTCATTAACACAGCCATCATGATGCACCCAACAATAAGAAGAACATACAACCACTGACCTCTGGCTCCGGCGCCCTGTTCATGACGACCACTTCATGGAGATGCTGGACAGTTTCGTTCACAATGTTCTCAAACAGAGCCGGCTGAAAGGATCAGAAAATATTTAAATCAAGAAGTTTAAAGTGAAGCACTTTTTTTGGAAGGGTTAAAAAAGGGGGGGGGGGTGTTTGTGTCCTTAAAATTTGATTTAAGATTCTCTTAATTTTTCAGGAGCGTGGACTGACATGGTTCAATAAATTTAATTTACCAGTTGTGTGGTACCGCCTGACTCGTCATCTGTTTCTACAACCCACGTTTCCTTGGTGTGCAAACATTTCACATCTGAGGAGACCAGCCAAACAGAATAACTTTGGTGGATCTTCATTTAATTTTAAAAATCTGAAATAGTGGCTCGCTCAGGTGCCCCCGGCCGGCCGATTAATCATCCCCAACAAGCCACTACAGCGCAATGTTCATTCAATGTCAGGGGTCATGTTCGCAACATGCGCTTAAAACAACTAGTTCAGTGGTTCTCAACCTTCCTAATGTCGCAACTCTTTAATACAGTTCCTCATGTTGTGGCGACCCCCAGCCATAAATTATTTTCGTTGCTACTTCATAATCAATTATGTGTTTTCTGATGGTCTTATACGACCCCTTTGTAAGAGTCATTCGACTCCCCAAAGGGATCACGACCGACAGGTTGAGAACCACTGAACAAATGTACAACTAGAGCACATGTAAAAATCTTGATCACACATCTTTTGTTTACAATTGAATAACACTGAACTTTAGAAATAACAAAATAACGACCTGGACCATAACAAAATACTGCCGAGACAAAAATGACACAGGCAGTAACTTAAATAAAATCAAATGGTATAAAAGTTGATAATGTCTAAGGGGTCCCCTCCAACATAAATATGTTAGATATACACATACACTTGGAGAGTAATTATGCCAGCTCCCCGACTCACCAGAAATGGCTTGCTTCAGCAGAGTGAACATACAGTTTGTGCGCATGTCAAAAGCCAGTTCATTGAGAACAATCATGGATGAGTCCCCGTGGCTATCAAGGGCTGACAATGTGTTTGCGCAGTTCCTGGAGAAGAAAACAAACATCATGAGACACTGTCAAATCATGCAGTAGGTAAATGGGTCAAACATCAACTTTATCAGTGGGTCTAACATCAACTTTATCAGTGGGTCTAACATCAACTTTATCAGTGGGTCTAACATCAACTTTATCAATGGGTCAAACATCAACTTTATCAGTGGGTCTAACATCAACTTTATCAGTGGGTCTAACATCAACTTTATCAATGGGTCTAACATCAACTTTATCAATGGGTCAAACATAAACTTTACAATGGGTCTAACATCAACTTTATCAATGGGTCTAACATCAACTTTATCAGTGGGTCTAACATCAACTTTATCAGTGGGTCTAACATCAACTTTATCACTGGGTCTAACATCAACTTTATCAGTGGGTCTAACATCAACTTTATCAGTGGGTCTAACATCAACTTTATCAGTGGGTCTAACATCAACTTTATCAATGGGTCTAACATCAACTTTATCAGTGGGTCTAACATCAACTTTATCAGTGGGTCTAACATCAACTTTATCAGTGGGTCTAACATCAACTTTATCAGTGGGTCTAACATCAACTTTATCAATGGGTCTAACATCAACTTTATCAATGGGTCTAACATTAACTTTATCAATGGGTCTAACATCAACTTTATCAGTGGGTCTAACATCAACTTTATCAGTGGGTCTAACATCACTTTTATCAGAGTTATAATTAAAAATGTTTTATTATTTTCTTGAATGTGACCCACCTGATATTTCGCACACAGGTGGGCAGCCATGACCCAGAAACATGTTCCTGTTTTGCAGAGGCGGGCCACACGCCCAGTTTTTCTCTCTCTACATCGGGCAGGTTCTCCAGTGACTCTGGCAGGAATGCAGCTCGGACGTAATTGGCGAATAATGTGATCACCTCGGCCATCATTTGCTGGAAAACAATCACCATGGTTGGTGTTTACTGTGACCATGGTCAGGGCAGTGATTTGTTGACATTGTATTAATGTTTCAACTTGGAATAAATAAACTAAAGTTTAGCACTATTGAAAAATTGTTGGTTAGGCTTTTGATTACATCAAAACTTAAAATTTTATCTGGACTTTGTACCTTAAAAACTCAACATTCATGTTATATTTTTTATTTTTTTATTTTTTTTGCTGGCATCCGTCTGTCACAAGGTGACAATGGTATGGAATTCGCAGGACGAAATCCACAAGGCCTGGGATTATTCCTTCTAGGATTATTAGCTGGTTCCCAGCAGCAAATCGCCTCTCTCCATGCCGCTGGATTACTCCAAGGGAACATCATGTGGATGATACAGCTTGGCACCAGTGGCGTCGCAGGAGTTGTCGGAATGTTTCATTGTATCAATGTTATCCGCCTTTTGGGACTCCATCTCCGGGTTTGAATTCATAGTTTCCTTCTCTTAGATGAGTTGCCATCCAAGGTTAACGAGTCCCATCTCTTAGATGAGCTGCCGTCCAAGGTTAACGAGTCCCATCCACCCGGGGTGCTGGTTGTGTTTTTGCTTGACTGGGTGGGGATTGAACTCCAGACTATCAGCTTGGGATTTGCTCAGTTTAGACCACTTGGCCACCCAGCACCCATTTTTATTACAAGGGTAAATTTCAATAGAAGTTTTACATGTCAACTTGACATATTATCCAACATAATATTGCATGCGGTGGCATTTATAGATGAGGATAGAAGACAAAGAATCATTTAGATTTTCAAATGTCATAAAAGTGACATTCAGTCCCTGTTACCATATGTCATAAAAGTGACATTCAGTCCCTGTTACCATATGTCATAAAAGTGACATTCAGTCCCTGTCACCATGTCATAAAAGTGACATTCAGTCCCTGTTACCATATGTCATAAAAGTGACATTCAGTCCCTGTTACCATAAGTCATAAAAGTGACATTCAGTCCCTGTCACCATATGTCATAAAAGTGACATTCAGTCCCTGTTACCATATGTCATAAAAGTGACATTCAGTCCCTGTTACCATATGTCATAAAAGTGACATTCAGTCCCTGTCACCATATGTCATAAAAGTGACATTCAGTCCCTGTCACCATATGTCATAAAAGTGACATTCAGTCCCTGTCACCATATGTCATTAAAGTGACATTCAGTCCCTGTCACCATATGTCATAAAAGTGACATTCAGTCCCTGTCACCATACCTTCATTTTGCCATGTTTACTTGTGTCAATTTTCACACCTTTTTCAGTTTTCTGAAATAAGAAACAAACAAATTAAGCTATTCATATAAAAATGGGTCGCATGAATGTCTGGAGTAACAATTTGACAGAGACAAAAAAAAAACAATTAAAAAAAATAAATATCCTTTCACCGTCGTCGTAAGTATTTATATACTTTAAACCTTCCATTGAGCTGCGACTTCCAACTCTCCTTAAACTGAATCTGGCAGAAATGGTGGGTACAATTTATAAATAAACATTCTTTCTACTTAAAAAACATTGTACCCATCATATTTAGTGTTAGGTAAATACAGAATCGTATCCCAGTTTAACATTGGCTATTTCAATGATAATATTCCTGCTACGTCTGTGGAAAGCAACGAAATATTTGATTCCGAGATGAAATGAACGCAAATTTACAACACAAAAAACAACTGTGGCACTCGCCTCCCTTGTAAAATAGCTTTGGCCGAGCCTCCAGTAGTCTGGGAAATGCTGCAGCATGATGTCAGTGATGTCCTCAATAAACAAAACCTTCTGTGGGGTCTTGAACTTCCAGGAGGCTGTGGATACCATAAGGTTGTCAGGCTGACATTTTAACGTTATATGACTTTATAAACCCTTCTCTAAGGCTAACTTCCAGGAGGCTGTGGATACCATAAGGTTGTCAGGCTGGCTGTCGGTTGACATTTTAACTATTATATGACTTTATAAACCCTTCTCTAAGGGCATTGTCTAGCTTGCAGGACTTGGAACATGACTCGTCTCCATGATGTTGATTTGCCCTCAACATTGAAACTTTATTTACTTTACAATTTCATTTACTGGACACTTTGATATTTTATCTACCATATATTAGTGCGTATAAAAAGAACCATACTTAATGCAAACCTCCATAATTTTTAATTAAAAAATACCTTTAATGCGATCTGTTAATCTTGTTCCCTAGCATTATTAATTATAACATACGAATTAAAGAAATAAATATTTATGTTAAATTAAAAAAATTTCAAAATCCTTTAAGTTATTGTGATATTCAAAATGAACTGTGCTCATGCCAACACTACAACTACTCTAACTTCCCTTCAAAGGGGGGCCACTTACATTACTGGTGTTATGGGCAGGGTACAATGAAACACTCGGTCACCAAATGTGAGTGGGTCACAAAGATATCGTTTCATGAGATTTAGCATACATCTTTAAATTAAGTTAACGATTGCCCTCCTGTATAACACAGGCCCCTATTTTTAAGTATAATTTTTTATGCTAAACTTAGTAATATGCTCTACCTCACATGTTAACAATTTATTTACTTAACATGTTGGCATTTTATTGACATGTTGACACAGCAATTATTCTATATGTTAACATGTTTTCACTCTTTGGTTTTTTAAGCTTCTCTGGTGTGCACCTAAAGTTGCAAAGTTTTATCATGGAGGACAGATGTAAATTACTTATTCAGAATTTTTTACACTGAAAATAAAAGACTTGACAACAATGTATTTTGTGCTACACCATTCTGCATTTAAAATTTTTATTTTACAGGATAAAAAACATCACAGAGACATCAAATGTCATGGTGATTAGTCATCTACCTGTGGTACAAAGTGTTATCCCCCAAAGCCGTGGTATATACCCAGTACAAATGGTTATTTGGCTCATCTAATAACAAATAAAACATGCAATAGTTTTACATCTGAAGCAGTCTTTAGCGCCCCCATGTTAAATTTATTACAGTTAGATGTGAGACCTACATCGGCACAATGTAAAACAGTTACAGAACCAAGCACGAACATGTGTGACCTACATCGGCACAGTGTCAAAGAAAAAGCAAATTGATGTTAGTTTCCATGCAAACAGGAAGTGAACTTAAACAACACCGTGAACATTCAAAGACAATGCCTCTGTTAACACTGATACCTTGGTGGTCAGCGGAGGAAAGGGATGAGAAGCTGGACTCTCTAGACAGGCCTAAAGTGGTGGTGGTGAATGAAAGCTTCATTACAAAACGTTCATTAAAATTAAATCATAAAAGATAAAGAATAAAAAACAAATATTACTTTTTTTATTTAAATCTTCCTTTTATATAAAAATTGACGCCCTCATCATCCCATAGTTTTATAACCATGTTGGTACTTTATAATTACAAAGCCAATCTTGCAGGGCCATACAGCAGTGTTTGAGACAGGATGATGGCAGAAATAACGAGGGGACTCAAGGACAGCACTGTATTTTCATACCTGATTTGGTAGGGGACTTGTTGACCCTGCCGATCGGCTTCCACTGGTTGCTGCTCTGAGACTGGGCAAGACTCTCCTGGATGCTGTTCTTTTCTGAGGACCAAAGACAAAATTTGTGAGATATAGTAATCTGAGGAATCAAACTATAGTGATGTGAACTTCCTGGAGCTATGATCACTTTCGAATAGCTTTCAGGTAACGCCAAGTGATGAAGAACGACATGTTCACAAAAACAGCCACATAAATGGACAGAAGCAACAAAAACAGCCACTTAAAAGGACAGAAGCAACAAAAACAGCTACATAAATGGACAGAAGCAACAAAAACAGCCACATAAATGGACAGAAGCAACAAAAACAGCCACATAAATGGACAGAAGCAACCAAAGAGCTAACCTCTCTCAAAGCAAACCAAAAAAATGGTCACAAAATCTAAATCCATGGGTTTCCAGAATTACTAGCTTACAACAAAATTTTGTATAGTTACACTGCAACAAAGGTTAAACACAAGATTTTAAAAAGTTTAAAACATAGATGCTTGGATAGTTTCAGAGGGAGCAGGGGGAAACCAGTTTGATGAGAATCTGTCCAGGCAGAAGGAAAAGGGGAGACTACCTTCTTCTATGTGGTCATCTTTACAGTCGTCCAGCAGCTCTATCAACCACTTCTGTTGGTTGTCCAGGCACTCCCAGACAGGGTCACCCTTGTACTCCAGGCTGACCAGATACCTGGATGAAACCATGTTTCATATTATTTTTCCCAACAAAATAAAAATGTAAAAATCTACTTCCTACAAGTACGAACACACTGCTACACATAGGTCTTGAGTCTAAAAATTACTGGCTAAACTAAAAGATGAGCTACCGATACAAATTCTTAAAATGTGAAGGGAAATAACATGCAACAGAAACAATCTGCACAGGGGGTGATTTCCCCTGGTAATCAACGAAAACATCATTTTTATTAGTACCTGATTAGTTTCTTCTGCTCATCCAACGTGTTCTGTGGGTCCTTGAGTCTCTTGTACAACATGTCTCTGAAGTTGGCTATTCTCCACTCTACTTCTCTGAAAACTGATGCAGATGAAAATTATCAGCATTTACATTGATTGGCTCTATGTCCTCCAAGTTGGAAGGAAAATATCCACAGAGCATGACAAAACTTTATCAAGTTATCCAGCAATTTCTTGTTGTTGTTGTAGTTGTTTATTGTTGTTGTGATGCGAAATTGTTCAAAAGTGATGTGAAATTGTAAACCCCCCTCCCCCCCCCCAAAATAATTTTTTTAACAGAAAACATAAGTATACCTTTTTTAAAGACTTTGATTTCTGTGTCAGCAAACAGGTTCTTGGCTTTCTCATAGTCATTGATGACCATGTTGTAGTCCCCCTGAGGTCAAAGGTAAACAATGACCGATCAAAAATGGCAAGCCACGGATGACAAAAATTTCCTAAAATTCATGGGCCTTAAAACGTTTTTTTCTTTAATACCCCTTGCAATGTCATTGAATTATTGGGGAAGTGGTATGCTGAAGCTTGAATAACGAGCTAAGAAGGTTGCATGACTGAACAGACTTCCTCCCAAAACACACAAAGATTGGACTACAAGAGAACATTGATAATAAATGATGATAAATGAAGGACTGTGTTCAAGCTGTGTGAAGGAAATAGCTGAACAATGTATGTGGTAGATGTGTGAAGGAAATAGCTGAACAATGTATGTGGTAGATGTGTGAAGGAAATAGTGGAACAAGGTATGTGGTAGATGTATGAAGGAAGTAGTGGAACAAGGTATGTGGTAGATGTGTGAAGGAAATAGTGGAACAAGGTATGTGGTAGATGTGTGAAGGAAGTAGTGGAACAAGGTATGTGGTAGATGTATGAAGGAAGTAGTGGAACAAGGTATGTGGTAGATGTGTGAAGGAAATAGTGGAACAAGGTATGTGGTAGATGTGTGAAGGAAGTAGTGGAACAAGGTATGTGGTAGATGTGTGAAGGAAATAGTGGAACAAGGTATGTGGTAGATGTGTGAAAGGAAGAAGTGCAACAAGGTATGTGGTAGATGTGTGAAGGAAGTAGTGGAACAAGGTATGTGGTAGATGTGTGAAGGAAATAGTGGAACAAGGTATGTGGTAGATGTGTGAAGGAAATAGGGGAACAAGGTATGTGGTAGATGTGTGAAAGGAAGAAGTGCAACAAGGTATGTGGTAGATGTGTGAAGGAAATAGGGGAACAAGGTATGTGGTAGATGTGTGAAGGAAATATGGGAACAAGGTATGTGGTAGCTTGAAATATAAAGACAGCACAATAAAAAGAGAACATTTCGGCTAAGTGCCTTCTTCAGCAGACTGGAAAAATGAAGAAACAACAAGATACAGAAAGTATTTCATAAACTTAAGTGTCTGGAGTTCGCTATTAATGTTTTTGCAAGAAGTTGGGTTTTCAAAAATCAGGAAGTAAAAGAATCTATGCATCATCACTGTGAAAAATAATATTTTAAAATACAAAAAAAATTTGGGAATTATGTAAAATATAATAAATAAGAGAAGAAATACAGGGAATTTGAGGATCACTGGACTATAAGAAATCATTGATCAGTTTCTAGGTTAATATAAAGTTAACATTCACAGCTTGAATTGGTGCGCAGGGAATCCTAAGTTGGATGTAACACATTTCAGCGACACTTCAGTCTGTTAGCATATTAAAGTGACCTACTGCCTGCTACTGAACTGACCTTCTGAATATTACGCTGTATATTTAGAGGCAGGTGAAACAGGAAACGGAACTTCTGGAGGACGTTGAGGGCATTCCGAGTGGAGTCAGCCTTATCCTTCCTGCCAAGAACTTCCTGAAATAGACCGTCGGCGCAGGACTTGGCCTCTGAGAAGATATTAATGAAATGTTTAGCACTGTTGGAGGGTATTTGCTATGTATTCTTTGTTGGAGGGTATTTGCTATGTATTCTTTGTTGGAGGGTATTTGCTATGTCTTCTTTGTTGGAGAGTATTTGCTTTATTTTCTTTGTTATCTGTGTTATCCCCAGTGCAATAAAAATCTAACCTCTTTTTTTATAATTTGATAATAGAAATAAAAACATATTAAGGTCTTTAATGAACTGTGGCTAGCATGGAGATATCGAGAGTAAAATAGTTAGAATCTTTAAAAATTTGAAAATTTAAAGAAAATAAACAAATATGACTGTTTATTTGATCTCATATGGTAAGGCCTTTATTATCACTTTGAAAGTTACTTTGAAAAAGTGCTTTTTAAAACTTTTCACTCACGCATCAAGAGTACAGCATATGAGTTCATGCAGTTGCCACGTATGTCATCCTCTGTGTACTTCTCATACATGGCTGTCAGGGATGAGAATAGAACATAATTGCTTTGTTATAGTATGGAACACATCAACAGTTTACAAGAGTTGATACAATAAGTTATTTTTAATGCGTGGAGGTCTTTAAACTGAATAAGTTGCATTCAAATGAACTTAATGAATATTCCTAGAAATGCTTGATTAGTTATCTCATAATGCACAGCAAGCAGCTAAAATCAAATTTATCATTACGGCACATGAAGAAGCTTTTGCAGGCCTGGCCATACATAAATAGAAACACCTGAGGCAGGTTGTAGGTGGCATTTGAAATATTTTATTATGTTTTGGATAACTTATAGCAAGACATTTCAAGAAAATTGATGAGTGCCTCTTGTAAACGGGTCTACAGTGTATGGACATCACAATGGGACCTTCAACGCCCAAGAGAGCCCGGTCCCTACAGGAAGGAGAAAAGATTAAATCCCATTTTAATGAGGCCCTTGTCTGAAGTGAGAAATATCACCATAAGCAATAATTTTAAAAAATACCTGATAAGCTCTCTAGACAATCCAGAATGGAAGTAAGGTTGGACCTAACAATGGTGATTGGTCCTTCTGATCTCTGACTGGCTTTCCTCTTCATGTAGTTCAAGCCTGCCTTCAGGTCCTCGAAACTGAAAAGATATTTCATAAGTGTATAAAACATTGTACTAGTATAATATATTTTAAGACAAATAATATCCTTTCCACACAAGTTTTGTAAGCAGAAGGAGAAACATATTTTCCAAAGAATGCTATCAATTTAAAAAGTGTGTTTTCAAGCTGGTTGGAAAAACATGTTATTTGGAATAAACACAGATACCCTTATATCTTTTTATTTCAGATACCCTTATATCTTTTTATTTCAGATACAGTTATATCTTTTTATGCCAAATACCTTTATTTCTTTTTTTTATTTCAGACACCTTATACCTTTTTTTTATTTCAGTGTGGTTTCATGCTGTTGAGGTGTTTCAGCTACACAAATTTATCTCAGTTTCTGTGATTCATTAAAAATTTTCTCTCCTGTTTGGCATATAGAAAGAAAATCCAAACACATTGCACACAATGTATATGCATTACTGTCTTATTAATTTGCAAGCTACACGTCATACAAGTCGAGTCAGATTCCAGTGAAAACTCTCCATACCTGGCATTCTGATGGTGTTCCATTAAATACCAACCAGGGGAGAAATTCTCCAGCGACATGCTACCTGAAGCTGAACATTAACAAAAAATCATTAGTAACATTGACTATAACTTATTTTATTTAACAAATTTATTTTATTTTTATTTTATTTTTTGCATCTGTCCAGCACAATGTGAGGATGGTGCAGACTTCGCAAGACGAAATCACAAGGCCTGGAATTTTTAAGGATAATAAGCTGGTTCCCTAGTCAGCAAAGACCTTCTTTCCATGCATTTCGTGCACCCAAGAGAACATCAAGTGGATGATACAGCTTGGCGGTGCAGGAATTGTCAGAATTTTCATTGGGTTAAAGTTATACCTCCTAAGGGACTCCATCTCTTGGTTTGGATTCATAGTTTTCCTTCTTTTAAATGAGTTTTCTTCCAAGGTTGAGTCTAACATCGGAGCGCCGCAAGCATGCTATCATAGCATGGAATGAGCGCTATATAAGAACTCCAATCAATCAATCAATCAATCAATCAACCCCTGCAGGTTTTTTGTGTGTTTTTTTGCTTGGTTAATAATGTTTATTATATTGATTATAATTAGACTTTTTTTATAGGTTAAAACACTAAAATTGACCCCCAAAAATATATGGTATTCTGTTAAATTAACTAAATGAATTTATTTTTTTTAATTTAATTTAATTTTTAAAAAATATATATAAATGAACTTTTGAAATATTAATTGGAAACTAAATGGAACAAGTTGAAAATTTTTTTTTTTTGGAAATCTTCATTGGCAAGATCCTACCCAGGTACAATATATGCTAACAAAAAATGATAGCGTCTGAAGAAGACCAAAAAAAAAAACAGAAGGGACCAAATAAGAACTTACAAAATTTTTTTTAAAGACAAGGTAATAAACTAGAAAGAATGCTGCTTTGAAATAAAACTTTAAAGCTGTTTGAGTGTTTGTAGGCTGATAGAAATAGTTCATCTCATTTAGATTTAAATGTTAATCAATTACACTGACCCTTTTCCATTTTTTTTTTTTTAATTTTCAGACACAGGTTTATAATGTAAAAGAACTCACCATCTTGAAATAGATCTAACAGTTCGTCCTCTGAAAGCTTGGCTCTGTAACATTGTTTAACAATTCAATGTTAACATTCTCTAAAATAGGGCATATATAAATTATGAGATATAAGGAAGCACTACATATACTTGAAGTAGCAGTAGAATATGTAGAAACATGTTCATTTTTAACAATTTCAAAACAATTTATTTCAGTTTCTACATAAAACAACAACAAACAAACAAACAAAAAGGCAGGGGGGGGGGGTGTCCAACTGTGTTAATTAAGTAACATAAGGATCACAAAATTCATTGAAGTAACACACAACTTACTTGTCTCCTTCATCAAGGATGCCCAAAGGATCCTCTTCTTCCTTGGCAGTCATGGCAGCTGTTGGCCTGCCATGGTCCAAGTTTGGCCTCACAGTTTGAGATTCATCTATCCACACAGCAGACTCTTGGAGTGGTCCTTTTTTGTTTTTTTTAATAATATTTTTAAATGGTTATCGAATTTTCCAATATTTTTTAATGAAAAGTAATAACAATCTGGCTATACTTTAGTATATAAAATTATCCTTTTATAGTTTAATGTATTTATATATAAAGGCTGTCATAAAAAATATAAAGAATTGAGGTTCAGGTAGAAACATCAAAAAAGAGAACAAAGAGCTCTGTTGGGGATTTAACATGCTTATGAAGCTTTAAAAAATGATGAAATTACTGAAATTACTGAAACCCCGATATAAAGAACTCCAAAGATTTTTCAATAGGATGTTTGCATTAAAGAAGGTTACCTCTCATAAACTACAATGAAATGTTATGGAGAGCTACACACATTTTTTCAGGAGTTGCTCAGGCAACAAGTTAACAGAGAAAAAAAATTTAAACCAAAGAATTTTTCCCAGTAAGAGCAAGAGAAATTAATAGAACAGGCACATAGAGACTTGGTGACTATACATATGTGGAAATTAAAAAAGTGTGAATAAAATAATCACTTACCAGTCTGAAGAAAATAGCCCCTGAATCCAACAGTGCAGCTTCCTTTACCTCCATACCTTGTAATTGGGATTATGTCCCCTTTACCCTTTCCTGGGCCAGTGCGGGCAATAATCTTACTAGAAGACTTCCACTCAGCCGATAGATGACAGTCCATGCCACAAATTTTTAAACCTTTACAGTGAGAGAATAAAATATAAAAGTACTGCGCTAAAATAATTTGTTAGATATAAAAGGAAATTTTACATTAAAAAAATAGCTCTTTAAAAAAATTAAATTCCTCATTAAATAATAACTATTCCAGAATGTGTTCTTCTTTTCTACTATTTAGTATATTATGATCACTTCCAGAATGTGTTCTTCTTTTCTACTATTTAGTATATTATGATCACTTCCAGAATGTGTTCTTCTTTTCTACTATTTAGTATATTATGATCACTTCCAGAATGTGTTCTTCTTTTCTACTATTTAGTATATTATGATCACTTCCAGAATGTGTTCTTCTTTTCTACTATTTAGTATATTATGATCACTTCCAGAATGTGTTCTTCTTTTCTACTATTTAGTATATTATGATCACTTCCAGAATGTGTTCTTCTTTTCTACTATTTAGTATATTATGATCACTTCCAGAATGTGTTCTTCTTTTCTACTATTTAGTATATTATGATCACTTCCAGAATGTGTTCTTCTTTTCTACTATTTAGTATATTATGATCACTTCCAGAATGTGTTCTTCTTTTCTACTATTTAGTATATTATGATCACTTCCAGAATGTGTTCTTCTTTTCTACTATTTAGTATATTATGATCACTTCCAGAATGTGTTCTTCTTTTCTACTATTTAGTATATTATGATCACTTCCAGAATGTGTTCTTCTTTTCTACTATTTAGTATATTATGATCACTTCCAGAATGTGTTCTTCTTTTCTACTATTTAGTATATTATGATCACTTCCAGAATGTGTTCTTCTTTTCTACTATTTAGTATATTATGATCACTTCCAGAATGTGTTCTTCTTTTCTACTATTTAGTATATTATGATCACTTCCAGAATGTGTTCTTCTTTTCTACTATTTAGTATATTATGATCACTTCCAGAATGTGTTCTTCTTTTCTACTATTTAGTATATTATGATCACTTCCAGAATGTGTTCTTCTTTTCTACTATTTAGTATATTATGATCACTTCCAGAATGTGTTCTTCTTTTCTACTATTTAGTATATTATGATCACTTCCAGAATGTGTTCTTCTTTTCTACTATTTAGTATATTATGATCACTTCCAGAATGTGTTCTTCTTTTCTACTATTTAGTATATTATGATCACTTCCAGAATGTGTTCTTCTTTTCTACTATTTAGTATATTATGATCACTTCCAGAATGTGTTCTTCTTTTCTACTATTTAGTATATTATGATCACTTCCAGAATGTGTTCTTCTTTTCTACTATTTAGTATATTATGATCACTTCCAGAATGTGTTCTTCTTTTCTACTATTTAGTATATTATGATCACTTCCAGAATGTGTTCTTCTTTTCTACTATTTAGTATATTATGATCACTTCCAGAATGTGTTCTTCTTTTCTACTATTTAGTATATTATGATCACTTCCAGAATGTGTTCTTCTTTTCTACTATTTAGTATATTATGATCACTTCCAGAATGTGTTCTTCTTTTCTACTATTTAGTATATTATGATCACTTCCAGAATGTGTTCTTCTTTTCTACTATTTAGTATATTATGATCACTTCCAGAATGTGTTCTTCTTTTCTACTATTTAGTATATTATGATCACTTCCAGAATGTGTTCTTCTTTTCTACTATTTAGTATATTATGATCACTTCCAGAATGTGTTCTTCTTTTCTACTATTTAGTATATTATGATCACTTCCAGAATGTGTTCTTCTTTTCTACTATTTAGTATATTATGATCACTTCCAGAATGTGTTCTTCTTTTCTACTATTTAGTATATTATGATCACTTCCAGAATGTGTTCTTCTTTTCTACTATTTAGTATATTATGATCACTTCCAGAATGTGTTCTTCTTTTCTACTATTTAGTATATTATGATCACTTCCAGAATGTGTTCTTCTTTTCTACTATTTAGTATATTATGATCACTTCCAGAATGTGTTCTTCTTTTCTACTATTTAGTATATTATGATCACTTCCAGAATGTGTTCTTCTTTTCTACTATTTAGTATATTATGATCACTTCCAGAATGTGTTCTTCTTTTCTACTATTTAGTATATTATGATCACTTCCAGAATGTGTTCTTCTTTTCTACTATTTAGTATATTATGATCACTTCCAGAATGTGTTCTTCTTTTCTACTATTTAGTATATTATGATCACTTCCAGAATGTGTTCTTCTTTTCTACTATTTAGTATATTATGATCACTTCCAGAATGTGTTCTTCTTTTCTACTATTTAGTATATTATGATCACTTCCAGAATGTGTTCTTCTTTTCTACTATTTAGTATATTATGATCACTTCCAGAATGTGTTCTTCTTTTCTACTATTTAGTATATTATGATCACTTCCAGAATGTGTTCTTCTTTTCTACTATTTAGTATATTATGATCACTTCCAGAATGTGTTCTTCTTTTCTACTATTTAGTATATTATGATCACTTCCAGAATGTGTTCTTCTTTTCTACTATTTAGTATATTATGATCACTTCCAGAATGTGTTCTTCTTTTCTACTATTTAGTATATTATGATCACTTCCAGAATGTGTTCTTCTTTTCTACTATTTAGTATATTATGATCACTTCCAGAATGTGTTCTTCTTTTCTACTATTTAGTATATTATGATCACTTCCAGAATGTGTTCTTCTTTTCTACTATTTAGTATATTATGATCACTTCCAGAATGTGTTCTTCTTTTCTACTATTTAGTATATTATGATCACTTCCAGAATGTGTTCTTCTTTTCTACTATTTAGTATATTATGATCACTTCCAGAATGTGTTCTTCTTTTCTACTATTTAGTATATTATGATCACTTCCAGAATGTGTTCTTCTTTTCTACTATTTAGTATATTATGATCACTTCCAGAATGTGTTCTTCTTTTCTACTATTTAGTATATTATGATCACTTCCAGAATGTGTTCTTCTTTTCTACTATTTAGTATATTATGATCACTTCCAGAATGTGTTCTTCTTTTCTACTATTTAGTATATTATGATCACTTCCAGAATGTGTTCTTCTTTTCTACTATTTAGTATATTATGATCACTTCCAGAATGTGTTCTTCTTTTCTACTATTTAGTATATTATGATCACTTCCAGAATGTGTTCTTCTTTTCTACTATTTAGTATATTATGATCACTTCCAGAATGTGTTCTTCTTTTCTACTATTTAGTATATTATGATCACTTCCAGAATGTGTTCTTCTTTTCTACTATTTAGTATATTATGATCACTTCCAGAATGTGTTCTTCTTTTCTACTATTTAGTATATTATGATCACTTCCAGAATGTGTTCTTCTTTTCTACTATTTAGTATATTATGATCACTTCCAGAATGTGTTCTTCTTTTCTACTATTTAGTATATTATGATCACTTCCAGAATGTGTTCTTCTTTTCTACTATTTAGTATATTATGATCACTTCCAGAATGTGTTCTTCTTTTCTACTATTTAGTATATTATGATCACTTCCAGAATGTGTTCTTCTTTTCTACTATTTAGTATATTATGATCACTTCCAGAATGTGTTCTTCTTTTCTACTATTTAGTATATTATGATCACTTCCAGAATGTGTTCTTCTTTTCTACCATTTAGTATATTATGATCACGCAAGTCAATAAAAAAAAAAAAAAGAATGTCAGCACTACTCATTTGCGTCTATTGCCTCAGGCCTTCCAACCCCCAGTGCATGATACCCTCACTAAGTAATATATTGCCTCAGGCCTTCTGCCCCCAGTGCATGATACCCTCACTAAGTAATATATTGCCTCAGGCCTTCTGCCCCCAGTGCATGATACCCTCACTAAGTAATATGTTGCATCAGGCCTTCTAACCCCCAGTGCGTGATACCCTCACTAAGTAATTCTTGCAAACAGTCAACTATCCTCATCCACACCAGGCACAGAATTATTGCATATCCCCTCTACATGCATAGGAGCCAGAATGATCAATAAATTGATCGTAGGCCCTTAATATATAGAAGAAGAAGAATTACACAATGTTATCTTCTGTAAGATAATTTTAATCCTAATTTGAATATGCAGACAGTGGCAGAGTGTGCATCCACCTTGCCAACACCCCCCCCCCCCCTTTTTTTTTAACCCCTAATTCTGACCTACACTTTCACTGCTTATTTTTAAACATATAAGCTTTTTCTTTATAATGCACCTTACTTTACTTTTTAGATATTGTTGCACAAAGTTCATCTTATTTTAGTGAGTTAATTTTTTTAAAGTAATAAATGCATTTGATTCTCATACTAATGCACAATATACAAAGTGCTTCTTACCAATGAGGTCTCTGGGATCATCTCCAAAGTGTTCTCCTCTGATAGTGATTCGTGTTCCTGGAGGACCTTCCTTAGGTGACACACCAGTGACCAGAGGTGGTGGATTCTTGGGGGCCATCGTCAATGAAGGCAGTCTACAGAAAGTGCAGGACAAAAAAATAGTACAGATTTTGATACAATCATGAATCATGACAAAATAATTGAAGGCCATGTCTAAAACATCAACAGCCTTCATCTATAAAATTATAGAGACCAATTGAAGGACCGAGTAGAAAAAGTACTTAAGTGTATTTTTTAAGTTTTGAGAAAAATGAGATTAATTAAAGTTTTTAAATTCTTATTTAAATACCTTAAATACCTTAAAAGCTGCTCGAGGTAACTCTGAATCAAACACTTATGGACATTTTTCATGAATGATATTTTCATTATGATTCAAGGGAAGTAATCAAATATAATGCCTGTCTTAATTCATTTTTGAAAAATTTTAACTGAAGTACTATTTCTACTCTGCCCTTCAATGGTATAATCATCCGTTTTGGAGTGGGGGAACATTTTCTTATGTAAATGTAGTATATAGTGTAAGTCAATAATGCAAAATGCAAGACATGACTGTCTCATTTACATACGCAATGTAGGTACTTTGGTAAAAAATTCAAAAATTTTTGTAAAATAAACCAATGGCATAGTTGAATAGAGCTAATTTTTAACAAAATTATAACACCAAAATCATATTTTTAGCTGTTGTAGTTTTAAAGTTATGAATTTTTAAAGTACGACTTAGTTTGTCATTTTTTAACATGGACAGCATCGCCACATTCTGTGACCCAATTCTGCTGTTCGCGTCACGAGCTAAATAACTCTTGTTTTAATGATAATTTTATACGACTTTTATTTTCAGAACTAATGCTGTATTAAAAAATAATGTTATACAATTATAATTTATCTGACTATGCACTTTGTATACCAGTAAATTTAATATAATGTATTAATATAAGGCTTTTCTGTTTACCAAATCTACAGCGTCCATTATACCACTATAAGCCAAGCTATATACTATATAGTCTATACTATATAAGGCAATGCATCCCCTAAAATACTGTTTGGGATCTACTTATTTTGAACTTTCAACTTTGGCACATGACTAATTAATTAAAACTTTCTCTGACCAACGGTTGAATAGTTTTGCACACGGCAAACTCTTATGAATGAAACTCTGAGGTAGTACTGCCATTATGCAAGGGCTGTGAATGGTTGCCCATGACGACCTTTTGCACACGGAGAATTCTGATAGCTAATAATATGGACTCTACCGGGTTTTTAAAACTCAAATTAAAACCTTCCAGTTTAAATCTCTTTCAAATGCATTCTGAAACACAAGTTATCAAATATTTTGAAGTATATAGTGGTAATAATTGAATATTTCCTAAGCTAAGTATCGGCGTCTTCCTCCATTTAAAAGGGGGCGTGATCACTAATCCAAAATGGCCTGGGCGACCTGTGCATAATGAGATCAACGTTGGAGAGAATTGAGAAAATGTGTATTGAGCTAGCGCAATGAAATTTTGCACACATATACTTCAATATATTATGCAGACCTACATTTAATATGAAAAACCTACCCTGAATATTTAGACCGAATTTTTTAATGCAAAGATGCCTTATATTAACATATGATTTTCCTCACTTAAAGTTGTTTTAATGAAAAGAATAACTTAATAGGAATGTAGGTCAACATTTCTCCTAACGTGAATGGGCGGAGTTTGACCTTAATTATGGACCAGAAGGACGCCTGATTTATTCTAATTACATGCACATAAAAAATTAAAAACTCGGATTTCATTGCGCGGACCTCCATTTCCGATACAAATTTTATAGGAGTGTCCCTTGCTTCGGCGAAGTACCTACGCAATGCTTTGTAGTTAACTTGCATTTAAACTGGTGAAAATACAAATTAAACACAGAACACAAATTTTATTGATCGTGTCTAAGACTCTAAGTAGTTAAATAGCAGCTCTGACACTGTAAGTAAGTTGATGATGAAAATTAGCTTCCATTTAAATTTAATTTTCCCATCTTCTATTTTCAAGCCTCAAGTTAAGTTTAAATTAGGCTAAACATATCTTGTTACACTATTTATTTAGTCTAGCAACTGACAACTCTACTCACTTAGTTGTCTAAGTCACAGACTCGATCACTGTTTAATTTCGCTTCTACTACTTCTAGTAATCCGGTATGTAAAATTACTTTAAAATCATAAAATAAAATTAAAATAATTTGAGGCGGACTGATTTGTCTTCCGGTAATTTTCATAATATTAAATGCAACTATGTCAAAACTTACTGTATTACCTTTTCTGAAAATCAAAATATCATTTAAGAAATAATTGATTATTAGTAAGTGCACTACTTGTGTTCTCGATATTATCCCTATTATTTACTGTTTTTTTTTTGTTTTTTTTTTGAAGTGTTTTTTCTGTAAGCCGGAAGTAGGCGTTATAATAGTTTTACATCAAGCGTATAAAAAAGATTCAGGTGCTCCGGGTACGGCTGCCTTACTGGTACCGTAACTGATAAGTTCTTTTTATGCATGATGTACAAAGTCATGAAGAGGCCGGAACATATACAACTTAATTTTCGCCTAAACTGCATAAAACCAGACAAAACACCAATGTTCCCCCTCTGCAGACATACAAATGAATCTGTAATATATGATTTCTGTGACCTATATACCTAAATTTCAAATTAAATGCCAAGGATAATAAAATACACCATTTACAGTGGCAGAGAACAGTTACAAAGAGTTTGAAAATAGCTGATGTATCAAAAGTACGATGGTCTACTTAAAAAAAGTATTGATCCAAGCAATGAAAGAAAACAAAAGTATTGCATGGTCATGGGGAAGTTTACAAAACAAATTTAGCCTATTGAGCAAAAGCAATCGCAATGGGTATTTAGATTGGTGAAACAATTAACACATAACAAGATGGGTCAATATCCAATATTAGATAATTCTCATATATTTTCGGGGTTCAACAATAATCATGATACTGCTTGAAAGCACAGTGAGGAGACTAAGCCGTCTTTTAACAGAGTTCCCCGTTACTCTTCTGATTTTGGCATTTGGGACAGTGGAGGCCTAATGTGTAGTTTTGTTATTACTTGCTACCTCTTCAGATTGATTTAATTAGTTGAAAGAGAAGAAAAGTAAAGGACGGAGAGTAATGTCAAAAAGTTTGATGCATTGATGTTTATACTATTATTAAACGCCTTTATGTTATGTTTCCTTTCTTCATTTAAAAAAAAATCTAATTATTAACATTTTACATCTAATTATTTCTGACTTATATTTATTAGAAGACTTTAAAGAAGATAATTTTGTGTTCCTTTATTTTACTAAAGGCAGTTCATACCTTTGATTCCCTATTCCAATGATTCTTAATTATAATTTTTTTGAGTCACAGCCCCCTTGCTGCGCCCAAGGAGCCCTATGTTGAATTCCAGCGATTATGTTCATATTTGGCTTCTTTTTTTTTTTCATTTCATGGTGCACCTATGAGGAAACAGTTGGGGAACCTCTACCCTATGCAGCAAGCTTCTCACAACAGAGAAGGCTAACACTAGAAATGCAATTAAATGATTCAACAAGATATATTTGTAAAATCTCTTATTTATTTGAAATTGGAATGACTTAATACATTTTAACATTTTTGTTCATATAACTTAATATAAGGCACAATACACATAAAAAGTGGATGCAATTAGATTTGAGCTGGGGATAAAATATATTTTTACATTTTATAAAATTTAACATCATCCATGTGCATCTTTTAAAAAGCAAGCATGATAGAGTTATAGTACATTAACTAAACTTTATGCAAATCTGCATATAAATTACATTAAAATAAGCTCATATATAGCTCTTTAAACTCTAGCCACCAGAGATAATAAACCACAGGTAAAAAAGCATTTAAAATTACCCATCAATACAGAAATCCCTTAATATAATGACAATCACAGTCAACAATGGGGCTTCTATGTACCTAAAAATAAATATCACATTAATTATTACAACTTAGGTGCAACATATATATACCAGTAAAGGGGAAGATTTAACACAAAAAAGATGAAGGGGAAAATGATAAATGTTAGGAATATATTTATAAGCTTTATCTCCATAAAATTTCTTATGTTTTCTTTAAGAATGACATAAATGTACCGGTAGTACAATATTGTTTTAATAAACATTCAAAATAAAATTGAGAAAGTAACAAAATGGAATTCATTAATAGTGATTGTGAGGTTGAAAAAAATGAAAGAAATAAGTACAAGCTAAATCAAGGAATTTTAAATTTAAAAGTGAGGTTAACTATTTTGTATCCAAAAAAATTTTAAAAACAATTTTGAACAAAGAAACCTATATCTGTTGTTTACTGTGTTGTCTAGTAAGCAGATTATTGCACACAGATTTTTTGTATTAATGAATTTTTTTTAATTTATGCATGATTACAATGCATTGTAAAACTATAATTGAAAATAAAATATTGTTTTTGGCTAGAAATATTTTTGGAGAGTAATTTCACATCATTATTCATATCTAACAAGTGTATTCTGAAATATGATTTCAATTTACAAATAACAAATGTTTGGAATTTAATGTACAAACATCATTTGGGACAGTTATATTCTATTTCTGTTGCTTTCTGAAGTTATTGTACTTCCTGGTTGTGAAGTTTCCTGTCGTCTTGGTGGTGGTCTTGTAGGCTGTTCAATCACCCTTGGTCCGACTTCTTCCTTGTTAGGAATAATTGGTAGCCATTCTTCACCTCTGATACCAGCCTTATGAAAACATGTTAACATTTGGTCAATGAAATTATATTATGAATTCGGTTTACAACTAACAGCAATCTGGAATCTGGGTGCATGGATGATGGACGATAAAATGAAATAATGAAAGCAAATGATTCAATTTAATATTTTATTTTAAATATTTATATGACACAATCAATTAAAAGGGTA
The DNA here is from genome assembly GCA_964017045.1 of Omphiscola glabra. Lineage (NCBI taxonomy): Eukaryota > Metazoa > Mollusca > Gastropoda > Lymnaeidae > Omphiscola > Omphiscola glabra. The sequence goes on from OZ024800.1 coordinate 38,742,732, forward strand.
GGAGAACCACACAAAGGGCATCATGATTACCAGTACTCTAAAGAATCTATTCAACAACAAAGACATTAAAACTTAACTCTTGTAAGAAATGTTTTTTAAAATGTTTCCACAACGTACCACAAGGTATATAATACTTGTGATCATATAGCACAAAGCACCAAGGACTGTTGGCAGCATAAAACAGCAAGGGACACTGATGCTATAGAGGGTATTTTTTTAAAAATTGTATCATTTTGTTATTCTCAATGTGTAATGCATAATTAAATATTTATTATGCTACACTGATTTAAAAGGAAAATGGAAGAAATTTAAAAAAGTGATCTTCATCTAATTGTAATTTGATCCAAATGCATAATTTCAAATCATTTATTGAGCAATTAAAATAGAAAATTTTGTAATCACCTTAAATAAAGGACAAATCTGACAAAATAATTTCTAGTGAGTAGCCTTCCTTGACTAACAACACTTGTGAGAGGGTGCTGAAATCTAGACAATACAATTTTTATAAATCAATAATACACAGTAAATTGTGTTGGTGTTATAAAATTATATTTTTTAAGTTATCTTCCATTCTCAGCTAGTGATGTGACATGAAATGTAACATTAACAGCATACAGAAAAGGGGAAAACCTCAACAATAGCAAAACTAAACAAAGAACGTTTCTGCAATATAATGATATTTAATGTTCATTTGCTGCTGAAAGCACTATTTCCTGTGGATGTAGTGATACATACATATATTTATGGAGAATGAGAAACTACTTAAGTAGCCATATTGTATTGGATGGAATAGCCAGAAGCAAGATCTCATCTCATATGTAGAAAAGAGAGATAGAATGTATGAGTGGCTTCACGTTATTTTCTAAGGAGAAATAGATGTATTATGAACTGTATTCAGTCATCATTCCAAATGTGAATATTATTATTGGGCATTATTAGTTACATTAGAATATCAGAATAGAGAAAGGTTACAGTTTCAACAAAAAGTCTTCAACAGCAGACAAAGATGGACATAAAGGAAAAAACTTAGCTCAAAGAATTTGAAAGTCAACTCAAAGTACACAAGAATTATTGATATGATAGCTTGCCTATCTACTTGGTGTGCAAAGCAAAATATTATTTCTTTTTAAATATCATATTTCTTAACTCTACAGCGAAGCCCCTATAGAGTGCTTAGAATTAAATACATATTTAATTTGAGAGTCTTTTTAGCAGTTTTAAACCCTATCCAGGATTGGTAATAGACAATGATTTAAAAAAAAAAAATTATATTAAAATCGCAACTAGTTTAGAAGACAGTAACCTCAAAAAAATGATTACTTGCAGGAGCTATAGATCTAATTGCAACTATGGTTGCTAAAATAATCAAATTTATTTTTTTCAAATAAAAGGAGCTTGAACAGTAACATAAATTCATTTGCATTGTTTTACAGCAGAGTTTCTCAACCTGTGGGTCGTGACCCCTTTGGGGGTCGAACAACCCTTTCCCAGGGGTTGCCTAAGACAATCAGAAAAAAACTCTACATTTATGAAGCAGCAATGAAAATAATTTTGTGGTGGGGTTGTTGCCACAAAATGAGGAACTGTATTAAAGGGTCACAGCATTAGGAAGGTTGAGAACCACTGTTGAACAGGAAATAATAACTTTGAACAACGGCTACTTGTATTGACACTTACTTCCTTGGGTGTGATGTACCCTTTTGTCTTTTTCCTCTGGGGTACTCCAAAATTAATGTGACAACAGCTATCACGCTGTAAAAATGTTAAGGAGGACTTTCTAGAAAGATTTTGAGCCAGAGAGTAATGGTGTATAGCACGAGAGATTTGAACATTTAATAAATAGCTAATAACCTAAAATTCTTATTTTTTATGTTTAGCTTAAAATAAACTGCAAATTAACAGAAGTTTATTTTTCCATAAGGCATAAGAGGATTAAAGCTGTACAATCTTTTCATCTGGTGGTACATAGTGGGAGGTGCAGGGGAGGAGATCTGGTAACAATCTGAAATACCATGTAATTCATATACTAAAATTAATATGTTCTCATTGTTGTACAGTCTGTATTCAATTAACTATTTGTTTACATTATAAGAATCACAAACAATTTTTCATTAAATAAAAATGAGTTTACTATTAATTACTATTATGTCTTACTTATGACTAACACAAATGTCAAACAAAATTAAGTAAGTAAATATGAAATACTGTACTTTAGTAAGGATACATTGCATAAACTCCGATGCCCCACAATTTGAACTGCCCAACAACTGCCAAAATTCCTCCCAGGGCTGAAACTGTGAGAGAGAAAAATGTGTTACATTGTATGAAGTCTTAATTTATGGTCCTGGGAATACAAACTTAATCTTAAAATGTTTAATTAATTAACTGTTGTATCTGCACACCTTCTGAAGTAAGCTGACTGTATTTTGACAAGCATTGTGAATTGAAAGAAACATCACACAGCTATTTTTGGCTATCAAAGTTGGTGCAGTTCCTGGAATGTTGGAGATACAACAAAAAAAAAAGACAAAACTCCTGTGCTGCCACCTTGCTCTGGTAAAGCAACAAATGCATATACTGATGTGCAGGCATATAGGCATCTTAAATATAGTTGAATTGATAGATAATGTTACAGTGGCGCTGTAAAAGTTACACCGCACTGACAGCACCCGTAGTTGGCCATTGAATACCATAGTTGCTATCCTCCATTTTAATTCCATGTAACATTGTTGACAAAATTAGACAGTCAGATCCCCATGAATTAATAAGCCCATCTGCTGCTTAAAATAATGTTGAGACTCTAGCTGGGTGTTGTATTTCAACCTTTGATAACCAAAGAGTGCCAAGAAGCTAGATCCTTTTAGCCCTTAGCATCCATGAGACTTTCGGGATTTCATGCTCAAGCTCACCATAAAGAAAATTCTTGTTGGCAGCTGGAGATCTGACATGTAAACATGTCCCCCATAGACCTATTAAGCTTATAAGTATACCATTATTTTACCAATTGCACTTATTTATTCTAAATTAATAAGCAACAAAAACTTGCGTATGTAAAGCAGCTTAGATGAGCTTTAAATTAAATAAAACACAAATAAATACTTTAGACATTTCATCAGTACAACAAAAACTAAAATTGTATAAATTTAAATATAATACATAATATATATATATATATATATTTATATATATATACACACACATGGAAAAGATAAACATTCTTAAGACTCCTTCCTACCTATTAAAAAGCTAAAGAAAAAAGGAAGGGCACAAGTCCCTAACAATAATTGAGAATACAAGTGCAAGAACAGAAAGGAAGTGGGCCAATACCGGTATTTGATTTTCTTAATAATTTGTATGCTTTCAATATATAACTTCATCTTTCCAGTACCTGCTTTTTAAAACATACTCTTCCTACTATAATCTGAGTGCAGCGTCATATTCATTGCATACTTAGGGACCATGAACATATTATATAATGGTAGGGGGTAGGGCGGGTTTATCATTTTTTTAAATTGTGTTATATGGGGTGAGAACAATGTTATATAACAACTAGTTTTATTTTTTGCTTTTTAATTAATTTTTATTTTTGTAAAATTTCTGATTTTCAAATATACAAAGTTAGCCTTGATTATTAAAAAATATAAGATTTTTTTTTTTTGCTTACAATAATTAGCACATTATTAAAGAAAAATTATTTCTGCCTTTTGGTTTGACATGTCCTTGCTTCTGTTTGTTTTTGGCTTTTTCTGTTTGTGGGGGGTGAGGGCAGGAGTTTTTGCTAAAAATGTTATATAATATTTAGGCGTGGTCAATGGATGTTAAATTACCTTTTAAGAGGGTAGGAGTTAGTAAAAAGTGTCACCTTTTTGTGTTATATAATATGTACAAGGCACTGCCCCTAATCATACTAAAATAACAATAAATTAAAAGAAATTATATACCGGTACATGTTAATTTTTAAATTTTTAGGGGACAGACATGGTGGTGACAGAGCTTAATGACATCATATTTTATGGGGATCTACTTACTTACTATAAGCCTACTCTAAGATTAACTAAGTCTAACTTTATGTGACAATGTCAATGGGGGATCAGGGGTGGGACTAAAACATTGAAAATCCTCTGAATGGCAGTCCCAAATGTCAAATAGTATACTTTTCGTTAGAAAGTGCCCAGCTACCAGTCTAGTAGTCACCAATAACTGGTTCACATCTAATTTCTTTTGCAACTAATTATTGCTTGTAATAATATAAAAAAAAACAATACCATGACTGGCAGACCACAAGTGCCGGTTCATATTTCAAATAATGTTTTGCCAGGAAACATTCTGTATACTTATGACACAAAGCCAAAGGTGCTGTTTGACAACAAGCATGACAGTAAGATTTGGTTAGTCTGGCTTGCTGAACACTGTCTAATAGTTAAAAATACAAAACAGCAATTCAACAGAGTTAACTTTTATTCTATTGCATTTTCTTTCATTTTCTTCATCTTTTTTTATCTTTCAGGGTATGATGATAATGAAGAGGTTGATGAAGAGCGCGATATAAAAAATTGAAATATAAATTTAAATAGGCTGTTAACATTAACTGTTAAGACAAATAGTAAACCAATTATTGGTGGCTATTAGGCTGGTAGACAGGGGACCTTCTAACGAAAAGTATATTATTTGACATTTAGATTGCTGTTTGGTGGTACTAAAAAAATCTGCGGAGACTAACATTTGTGGATAGCACCTCCTTTTATTTAAATAATTTGGTTACTTAAAATTTATTTTGTTTATTAGTTATCAGTAGAAAAGTAGTAGCCTAAAATAGTTAGCGAGGTATTGCTGACATTGACTATGATTGACAGTAAATTTAAAATTATAATTAAATTTAATATAATTTATTATAATTAGTGCACATTCACAATAGTAGGTACTTTGGTAAAAAATTCAAAAATTTTGTAAAAATAAACCAATGGCATATTTGAATAGAGCTAATTTTTTACAGAATTATAACACCAAAATCATATTTTTAGCTGTTGTAGTTTTAAAGTTATGAATTTTTAAAGTACGACTTCGTTTGTCCTTTTTTAACATGGACCGCATCGCCACATTCTGTGACCCGATTCCGCTGTTCGCGTCACGAGCTAAATAACTTGTTTTAATGATAATTTTATACGACTTTTATTTACATAACTAATGCTATATTAAAAATAATATGATACAATTATATATAAATTATAATTTATCTAACTATGCACTATGTATATCAGTAAATTTAATATAATGTATTAATATAAGTCTTTTCTGTTTACCAAATCTACGGCACGGAGTTCATTATACCGGCATATGCTATATAATCTATATAAGGCAACGCATCCCCTTATTACTGTTCGGGAACTACTTATGTTGAACTTTCAACTTTGGCGCATGACTAATTAATTAAAGCTTTCATTGGCCTAGTTTAATAGTTTTTGCACACGGCAACCTTTTATGAATGAGATAGTAGTACGGTATAGCCATTATGCAAGTGACGGTGAATGGCCATGACATTTTGCACACGGCAAATGATGACCCATTATAATATGGACTCTACCGGGTTTTTAACCTCAAATTAAAATATTATACTTTAAATAACATGTAAGTTCATTCTAAAACATAATTTATCAAATATTTTGATGTAAATAGTAGTAATAATTAAATATTTCCTAAGTATCGGCATCTTCCCCAATTAAAAGGGGGCGTGGCCACGCCATGTCGAAATTAGGCTGAGCGACCTTATGGTAATGCAGGTTACTGGGACATGCGTAGCGAACGTTGGACACGACCTACATCAATGAGAATTGGCACACATATACATCAATATATAATGTTTTTCAGAATTTAATATGAAAGGCATCATCTTTAAATTTCTATAAAAATTTTTGAGGGAAAGACGCCTTATATTGACATACGATTTTCCTCACTAAAAGTTGATATAAAGAACAAAAAAAATAAATGGGAATGTAGCTAAACATTTCTCCTAAAGTAAATGGGCGGAGTCAGACCTTAATTATAGGTCAAAAGGACTCATGTGTTATTAAAATTACATTCACGTAAAACAAAATAAAAACTCGGATTCTATTACGCCGACCCCCATTTCCGATACAAATTTTCTAGGAGTGTCCCTTGCTTCGGCGAAGTACCTACACAATAGACTTGGACTCTGGACAGATTACAGAATTAGATTAGTGATTAGGCCTCCCGTACTTAAAAAAAATAGATTCAGTCAAATGAATTAGCCTACCAAAACAACTGGCAATAGCCTGTTCATTAGCCCACATCGCCCATTCGATTTGACCCATAGTTTATGTAAAATTTCTACATGAATGGTAAATTAATAACATTTCACCATTCAGCTTTCAAGGAAAGCATAATATAGACTATATTGTGTAGCATATCCGTAAACAATAGAAGTATATAATTTTGATAATACTGTTGTTATCGTTTACATCTTTAAAAATTTATGTTTCCGTGGTACGACTAAATATCCTAAGAAAGCAAGCATATATTTTTTTTAAAAATAATAATAATTTAAAAATTAAATACAGCAAACCATATGTGGCACTTACTACTTTGTATATACATGTATTAAAAATACAATAAATCTAGCTTTATAGTACTTTGAAATAACAGAGAGATACAAAGACGGCCTTGGTACGGGCATACCTGGTAAATGCCTGGAGAACCAGTATTATATTATAATGTATATTTTATTTTGAATAACACTGTACTGTACGGAGAGCTCCTCTGTGTTTTAAATAAGAGTTTCCTCGTTTAAAATGGCAAGATTGAATAGTTTATACCAAAAAAATCAATTCTTCAGTTGGCCGAAAAATGTCGCCCCCCCCCCCCCCCCCAAACCAAGTACATTTTTTAAAAGATCCGTCTTGGGAACCTCCACATCTGCACCCCACTCCCTACGCAACTGGACTGACCCAAAATTGTGATGTGGACCATGTGGAAAAACAAAACTATCAACTTTGAATGCAGGGGACACACAAACCTAAAAGTGGCCGTGATCGTCCAAAAGTCACGCGACGGCTCTGCTTGACGTTTGTCCAAATATAGTAATTTCTTTTTAAATTTTTCTAAAAGAATTTAGTCAGCGTTGAAACTGGAGAAATAAGTTTAATACATATATAATGGCATATTTGACTAAGGAAAGGCTCACCTCAAAGTTATGATGTCTTTTGAATATGATGTTAATAGTCACCTAGATGATGATGTCATCAGTGCTTTTTCTTCCGCAACAGCCAGAAAAGTTTTCTTGTAGTAGAATAGTAAACTAGTTATTGTGCCAATTAAATTGTATTTATTTTAATAATCGTTAGAGATGCACCTTTTCATCAAAAAGCCGTTTTAATTTTAAGTTCTAAGAGATTACCTTTTAATAAAAAAAAAATATTTTCTATTGTTTATATATTATAGTTGGCTGAATATTGCTGCTATTTATTTACTGTTAATAAAAACTTTAAAATTTGTAAGTGGAAAGGGGGCAAAAATTGCGAACTGACTGGGGTGCCAAAGATGGTCCCGCAGACAGTGTTTAAAAATTACTTTCAAGAAAGTATTAAGTCTTGTAAATACCTTGAAAAAGATATGACCACATCCTTGAAAATGGAGTTTTAGTATTATATGCGCCGTAACACGGCCTATAATGACCACCAAGTAATATATCGACATATGATGTATGGCCCTGGAGGTTGGCGCCCAACAAATGCTTTATACTGTTTTAATATAGCGTTCTAATAGTAAGTTTTAAAAAATACAATTGTCAATATTATTTTGTTAAAACTATTTATTAATATATTTTACGTTAGGTGGTTTTGATGAATGAAGTTACTGTCTTCATTATATCAATATCATTTATACGAATTAATTTAATATTAATGCCACCTAAAATAACACTCGATTCAATTATTTTATACATTTCTGTAAACTATAACTTATAATATTCTTGAGTTTTGTAGTCTTCGGTTTTGTGTTAAATTGAAATTGTTATTGTAACTCATGATGGTTTTGCCAAACATGGGCACATGGAACAGAGAGCTCTTCTTTCTTACCGCATTTATATGGATTATTTTGATTTCTCGTTTATTAGTAAAACCTTTCTCTTAATCATTACCAGCGGGAGTTTTGTTTTTTTTACTATCGTCTTTGCCAATAATATATAATTTCAAAAATGACTGCATTTTTAGGTAAAATTACGTTTCCAACGGTACCATGTATAGAGAAAACTTTAAATGAAAAAGTGAAACAAAGATAAACTTTCTAGCTTTAGATTAGTACTTTTAGATATAACTTTTTGAGGTATTAATTTTCAACGTCCCAGTTCCTCACTTGGGCCTGCCTTTGGTATTTTTTACCGTAAACGGTAATCCTCCGTACGACAGTCCCAAATGTAAAAAAATAGTATACTTTTCGTTGGAAAGAGCCCAGCTACCAGCCTAATAGTGCCACAGATAACTGGTGTCTTAATTGTTTATATATAATGAATAATGCCCTATTAACTTTTTTAATAATATTTATTATAAGTAGGTACTTTGGTAAAAAATTCAAAAATTTTGTAAAAATAAACCAATGGCATATTTGAATAGAGCTAATTTTTTACACAATTATAACACCAAAATCATATTTTTAGCTGTTGTAGTTTTAAAGTTATGAATTTTGAAAGTACGACTTCGTTTGTCCTTTTTTAACATGGACTGCATCGCCACATTCTGTGACCCAATTCAGTTGTTCGCGTCATGAGCTAAATAAATCTCGTTTTAATGTTAATTTTATACAACTTTTATTTTCAGAACTATGCTGTATTAAAAAATAATTTTATACAATTATAATTTATCTAATTATGCACTACGTATATCAGTAAATTTAATATAATGTATTAATATAAGGCTTTTCTGTTTACCAAATCTACGGAGTCCACTGTACTGGTATATGCTATATAGTCTATATTAGGCAATGCATCCCCTAAAATACTGTTTGGGATCTACTTATTTTGAACTTTCAACTTTGGCACATGACTAATTAATTAAAGCTTTCCCTGACCAATGTTGTGATAGTTTTTGCACACGGCAACCTTTTATGAATGAAAATGAGATAGTAGTCTACGGTATAGCCCTTTGCAAGTGACTGAATGGCTGCGCATGGCATTTTGCACACTGCAAATTATGATCATTTATAATATGGACGCTACCGTTTTTTTTTAACCTAAAATTAAAATATTATTCTTTCATTAACATTTAAGTTCATTCTAAAACATAATTTATCAAATATTTTGATGTAAATAGTGGTAATAATTAAATATTTCCTAAGTATCGGCCATAGTTGCCCCTGGCAACGGTTGCACATTACTTGATCAGTGTCACTTCGTGACTTCTTCATTTCATTACTCAGCTACCACATGACCCATGGGGGCGTGGTCACATCCTAATCGAAATTGGGCTAGTCGACCTAGGGACAATACAGGTTACGCAGACAAGCATAACTAATGTCAGACATGACCTACTTCAATGAGAATTGGCACAAAGATACTTCAATATCTACTGCTTTTCAAGATTTAATATGAAAGACCTTTTCTTTTTATTTCACAAAAAATTTTGAATGGGAAGATGACTTATATATACCAATGATTTTCAAAATAAAGGTCGATTGAAAATACAAAATAGCTGGATGGGAATGTAGGCCAATATGTCTTCCAAAGTGAAAAGGCGGAAGCGGAACTCAATTACATGTCAAAAGAACTCATTTATTAATGGATTGACACTCACATTAAAGAATTAAAAAGTCGGATTTTAATGCGCCGACGCCCATTTCCGATACAAATTTTTAAGTAGTCTCCCTTGCTTTACCGAAGTATCTAATTATAAGTCAAGTAAATTACATGCAAGTGACTGAAACTGAATGGTTGCCCATGACAACGTTTTGCACACAGCAAATTAAGATGATTTATAATATGGACTCTAAAACTACAGGGTTTTGAAACCTCAAATTAAAATATTCTTGTTTAAATGCCTTTAAATGTTCTGGTTCTAAAAAACAACTTATCAAATATTTTGATGTGAATAGTGGTAATAATTGAATCTTGAATATTTCATACTATGAATCATAGTATTAGTAGGCACTTCGGGATCGACCGGAAATACCCGAAAAATGGGTATCGTAATTTCGTTGTCAAAATGGCGACCTCCACTTTTTAATTTACTGAGGGTATCGTTGTTTCGCCTTTTATACTCGATTTTTAGCATAATAATAAATTCTTCATCCGCCAATTACTTAAAGCCGACATCTTGCTTGTTGTATTGAGAGTTCGTTTGATTTTTTTTTCCAAGGTTAAAGCTTTGAAAATTGAAGTTAAAAATAGGTCAACTTCACTGATCAATAACTTTTTTTTAAAAATGCGCTCAGTAATAAAAATAAAATCTCATTTAGCTTAGAGGTTCATTTACAACATATCCAAAATTCATGAGTGTAGACCATAGGTAGGCTTCAAAAGCGAAAGTTTAAGGAGGTCAATTTTTTAGGCTATGTAATAAGTCATCTCATGAATTCATCATGGCCACTGTGCTTGTCTGCTTATTACCAATTAACGATAGCAGCTGTGGGGTAGTTAATAATTCATTACATTGGTTATCCAGAATATAAATGGGAAATATAACTAATAATAAGTTATTTTAAATAAATTTAAAAAAAATTTCAACATATTTAATATTTAACTATTATTGGTTTATGAAATATCAGTGATTTTAATTTTGAGGTTGGTTGCCATGGACTTTGACTTAGACTTAGGAGGCAGGATTGATAAGCACTTCCTCATCTTGACTTAGATAGCCTAGTAAAAGTATTATAATACTAATAATAGCTATAATACTATTAAATAATTTGGCTAATTATTATAATTTTAACCATACTGTCAATATATTGATATATAATATATATATATATATATATATATATATATATATATATATATATATATATATATATATATATATATGCAAATATAGACATGTATAAAATATATTATAATAAATTTATTTCTGTCATTACTAACAATTTTAACACTCCCTCTCTAATGTAGTATATTGAAATATTCTTTTCAAATTTTATAATATCAAAAAATGAAGGCAGAAACTTGCTAAGACATGGCTCTGGTTTAGATAAATTAATCAGCAAATTAACTGGTATGAAATTTACTTATGGTTTTATTGTTTTCAGTTGACTTTGGTACTAACATGTTCATTTATACAGACTAATATCTAATTATAAAAATGTTCACTTACCTTTAATATTGAAATATCCTATATTTAATCACATATCACAATATTCCAAAAGAGAATTATTATATACTCTGCAGTATTTTCAAAGAAAAAACACACTTTCAACCACAATAATCCAAGAATTACTTAATTATTAAGGAAAAGTGATTAAAACTTGTACTTACCTCAAGTAAATGACTATATCTTAATTTAATTTCTATTAACCACCAAAGTTTATTCTAACAATGTGTGTTGATTGTTGAAACAAGATTAATAACTTAAAATAAATGACATACTGATTTTTTTGTCATACCCAGACATTCATATGATAAGGACTAATAATAATATACATATATAGAAAATGGTAAAATAAAAAGTGTAATCTTCCATTTTAACTAATTGAAACAAATAATCACTTATTGATTTGTTTATACTTATAAATGTTAAACAAATGCACTGAATATTTGAAATTAATATCTTAAGAATATTATTATAATTATTATTTTGGGGAAATTAAAAAAAAATATTTTAACAAAATTAATTAATTAATTACAAATAAGTGACGGCTCAGCATATTTTATACATCATTTATAGGAAAGTAATAATGATTATTTTTTTAATTTTTGCAGAATATTAACAAAAACAAGCTTATATTTTGTGGCTTTATTTAGAAGTACTCTTATTTAACTATGTTCCCTGTAAATATTATATTTTTGTCTCATTTTATTATAAAGTTATAGGTGTTTAAAAAAAAAGCAAAATGAGGGTCACACAATGTGGAGGAAATCCCCATAGTAAAAAAGTGGTTTTGAGGTCCCTACTAAAAAATTCATAACTTTTGAACCACTTGAGCTAGAAAGTTGATCTTGGTGTTTTTGTAATCTATTCTCCAGGCTCTATACGGATGTAGTATTTTTATATTTTTAAAAATGTTTTGAAATTTTCATCAAAGTGCCAAGTATTAGTATTGGCATCTACCACAATTGAAAAGGGGGGCGTGGTCTAAATTGGGCTGAGTGACCTTATGATAATGCTGGTTAATCATATAACTAATGGCAGACATGTCCTAACTCAATGAGAATTGGCACACATATGCATCAATATATAATGTACAGGAATATTTAATATGAAAAACATATAATATTATATTTTTATCGTCTTCAAAAAATTTGTACAGAAAGATGCCTTATATATACCTAGGAATTTCTAATATTGGTGTTGATTGAAGGGGCAAAAACTTACGATAGAAATGTAGGCCAAGATGTCTACCACTGTATACGTGTTGATGAGTACCACAATTATATGACAAAATAGTACTTTTTTCATTGATTTGAAATAGCACCAATGTCCAAAAGTTTAAAACATATTCTTCTGCACAGACTACCATTTCCCATAACCATTTTGAAGAAGTCTCCCTTGCTTTACCAAAGTGCCTACCCTATGTTGTTTATCATAGTGTATGGCAGGCCTAAACACTTCATTTTACTAAACACACACAGTTGTCAACTGAGTTGACAAAAATTCAGGGTTTGGCTAAACTCTAAACTAAAGTAGGGCCTGAGATCAACCTTTTCAATTTTGTATATTCTGCACCGGCACCCCCTTTCCAATTGTAATTTTTAAATCTCGCACTCCCTAGAAATAGGTTGACTAGTCTCGTTCTTACAGCCGAAGTAACAGTTCAATAACAATAATGAATCAACTAATGATTCAACAATGGATTTTAAAATTGGAAAAGAAACAGGAATTCTATTTACTAATCCTTGATGGTATACTTAGCAAAACCTTGGATAATATTTATCACTAGATATACCCTGCCAAACATTGGCGACAGCAATGCATGATGAACTTCTCATCTACTAAAGTTACTTGACAAAACATGAGCTCAAGTAATGCATATTTAAGAATTCCAATTTTTGCTACACCCCTTCCCCCCTATGATACGTCACTGCACACTTTTTATTTCACGCCCATGAACTATTTTAAATATTCTGATATACCAACCACTTTTAAACCGTATGTTTTTTTATACCATACTTCAATTGAGATGATTTTATTTTCTGAAAAAAGAAAATATTACGCGCCAAACGCAGTTGCGTTATTTTAAAAATATATATCATTTAGCATAGTTATCGGGAATTAGATTTTGCGCGCTACTGAACTCATTACTGAACCATACTTTCTTTCAAACAATTAGAATTATTTGTAATACACTCTCAATACCAAATTCGCTGATTAGGAAGCAGTCTATTTGGAAGCAGTCCACGAGTCACACCAGAAGCGTAATATATAATAAGAGATGGATATTGCATGAATATACTTTGGTGGTAAACTATTAAAAGATAGCAGAATCATGGCGCTTAGACCACATTAATATCAGCAATTCATTTACATTAGATTGCACAGAGAAAGATAATTCATTTCTGAAAGAATAGATTTGATTCTTTGTTAAAATAATCTTGAAATTGTAGGCCAACGGCATCAAATGGCTTGCGGCTTTCAAAATATTTTGTAAAATTTAAAAGACAAAGTGACTGGGTAGGGTGAGTTTAGCCCTATAAATAATTGCGGCTTGCGTGATGTGCCTTAAGTTAGCCTAAGCATCATCTGTGGTATGCAGTGGTCCATGGTAGTATATAACATACCAAAGTTCCGAGTTAAAACAAATCTTTTACTGATATTGAAATAGGCCTCAACTTATTTAAATACATAAATATAAAAGTTTCAAAGGAAACAATTAAAACAAACTATATTTTATTTTTAACATACCATAGTTTCATACTCAATTCAAAACGCTAGGTTTTAATAATAATTGATATTGAATTATATAATAGTTCATTCATGATTCATTTGACCTATATGCACTTTGAAATTTATGCTTTCTTAAAAAGGTTTTATGAGATGTTGACATGCAGTTTTAAACAAAGATATTTGAAGTATAGTTTATAGCTTCATTTCCATTTTTCTTTTCAGATTCATGGCCAAGGACTATGACAGATGAAGAATTATCCAAGTATCCTAAATTCTCCAGCCTGCTATTACAATTAATTGAAAAACTTGCTCCTAATGGAGCCAGCCAGTACATGGAAAAAAAGCTGAATCTTGTATGACTTTGAACAGATCTCGTTTAGTAAACTATTTTTAGTAGATGGAGAATGTCAATTACATTTTATTAGAGTCCCAGACTCACTAAGTAATAATAATCGACTGAAACAACTTAAGCCACAATATTTAATTTTAAAAGGTCATCCCTCTTTCAAAGTTTTACTTATGAACTAAAGAAATACAAAATAAAATTGTTTCATTGTATTGTTCAACTTTTCTGTCACCCGGAAGTCTGCCTTAAATTATGAAATGTTAATTTTCTATTATTAAATTAAGTTTAAACTTGAAGTAAATTCATCTTCACAGGCCAAGCGTAATTTATACCAAGCTCGCTACAGCTGGCTGATGAACCTCAACAGTTATCATGAGCTTAATGAGTTGCTGACTGATTTAGAAGTAAGAGGTCAAGAAGGAACTCTCTCTGCTGATGAAAAAAAGGTTTGCCTGATATTAGTATACATAAATCATGTTAAATCATTTGTTGGAAATTGCTTTGCACGCATTCTTACATTAGGTCAAAATTATATGAATAAATATCCCACCTCTTTCGCCAAGTGTTTTCATTCTAACTTAAAAAAATTCGATTTTAATAAGTAGACAGAGGTCAGGTAAAAATGCACTAAAGAAATAAACGCTGACCTCAGTAATAGTAATGATAGTACATGGGTCAATAAAGAGTTAGAGTCATTATCCTAGAGAATCTTTTTTTTTTACCCTGCCATCCTCCAAATTCTTAAATTTTCTTCCCAACCAAAAATTATAAAAATTATGCATCAGTTTCAGGTAATTTTCAGAAAAACACTTGCCTATAATGAAATCGGCGACTACCTACATTTCCCCTCAAGCCTCAACTCAAAGTCAACCCTTTTTGGTTTATCAGCGTCCGACATTGAACGCCTCAATCCTGTTAAAAGTGTAGGTTGCTAATCGTTTGAGCATGTACATGTGTAAGAATGATGGTTCTGTAAACATGGTGTTACGTGAGTGCGGTCTCTAAAATGAATTATAATATCACGCAAGGATTTTTTCTCATTTATTGATCATAAGACACACTGAAAAGTACAATATATGCTGAAAGGCCTAATATATATAATGAAAGGTATGGCATATACTGAAAGGTGATGCATAGAAATTAATTTTCCCAGACATGGAAACAAAGAGAGTCGAAAACTGTTATGTCTCTGGGCAATAATTTTGTTTTCCAAAATGGTGACATTCTTTTATCAAAACAACGTTCACCTGTCCACACAAGTATGTTATCAACAATAACGTACACTAGTCCACACAAATAGATTATTAACAACAATGTACACCAGTCCACACAAATATATTATCAACAATCTAGTACACCAGTCCATTAAAAAAAGCAGCCTCCGAGATGTGAGCCTATCCCTTTGTATTCTAATTGACGATTCTAATTGATGATTATAATTGACAATTCTAATTGACAATTCTAATTGACAATTCCAATCGAGGATTGCAATAAAACAAATCTAATCATGATTCAACTAATTGATAAAAATGGTTTTGAGTTGCAAATAAGTTTTCATCATCTCTAATTTTTCTGTATCCTTTTTCATTTCTGTTAATGTTAAGTCTAAAACAGTACCAAAAATTAATGATTTATCCGCACTAACTAATCACAAGAGTGTTGGACTTCAATAAAGCGTTCAAGTTTACATTCTGTATGTTCATTATCAAAGCTGAAGGTATATTGTTTTATTTACACAAATTGTTTTGTGTCCAATTAATTTATCTTTGCTGTTTTTTTTCCTGCATTCTACTAACATCTTTTCTTACGAAATACGTTAATTCAGTTTCTTCCAGAACTCCAACAAATAGTTCTGCCAATGCTGGAAGAAAGACTGAGAAAAAAACTGGCTGATGTGTATGCTTTTTATGATCCAATCAAAAGTGAGCTACTTTAAATGGACATGTTATTAGGTAGTCCAAACTGAAGAAAAAATGCTTTTTGGGGTCATTTTTTCATAATTTAAAAAAAAATTAAAAAATACTTCTGGCAGTGTTACACCAATAAAATTTATATGTCAGTAAAGTTTAAGTCTTTATCTGTCAAAATATGTTACTTCTGTGTCTTTAACTTGTGTCTGAAAGTGTTTTCTTTGTGTTTGAAAAGAATCAGTTTTGACAAATTTTACGGCACTTTTGCGAGTGCCGATCTACCCCATGGTGCTTCAAACGCTCGCGGCTTCGCGCCTATTCAAGTTAGCGACATAATGCTACCACCACGTGAAAGAGCAGATCCTGGCCTTTTATTCTATGTATAGAAAGTATATATACCTCGGTTATTTTCTTTTTAAAATGCATTTTGAAAACTTTAATTGAAGAAATATAGTTGAAAATAATGGACCTATAGTACTTTCTTCACACCGATGGAAAGTTCATTTTAATAACAAATTAGTGTTGTAAAATCAAATGCGTGGTGATGATAGGCGCGAAGCTGTGCCGTTTAGAAAAACCCACCCGTCATTCGCCTTTCACAAAATCTCTCGGAGCGCTTGTGGCTTCTGTCTACCGGTTTTGCGCAACGGATTAGTCGAGCTAGCATCTTCAATCTACCCGTAAGTATTATAATTTAAGTTTCATATACATATTAACACACGAATTCATTGTTTTGGATTGAGTTTTATTCAATTAATGAAAGATATTAGGGTATTTTGTAACGAAACTGAGTTCGTGGGTCTGCCCGTGTACACTGCGTGTACAGGCTTATTCAATTGATGTGATTAGAGGTTGATGTATTTAATTTAGGACAGTCCATCGATACATATAATGGTTCAACACCTTTCCGAAAGGATAATGTATAATTATTTGTAGTAATTTATAAAATTGGAAATAAGATACGGCCGTAATAATAATTTTAAAATGAGCTTTCTACCCAAAAACGTGAATCGACAAATTCAAAATGGCTGCCAGAGAGCCTTGTGTACTTGGGTTATATTAGGTGGACGGACTCATATTAATATCGGGAGAAGAGGTATAAACATAATTTAAACATCGGTGAATAACAAAATAACTGTTTACCAATTATTGCGATTATTTTGATAGTTGTGTTTTAAATAATTTACTTAGCATAAGATCTAATAAAAATCTAGGAATAATTGGCTATGTTTTATTATATTGTTCTGAACTGTGCTTATTATTTTACCGGTTGACCACCATGACATGGACTCGCCCAATCCACTCCTTCTTGAGCCCTTATCCTATCACTCTCACAAATAATCAGTTAAAATTCACTTAAGTTTAAGTTATTTGGGTTTATTTGAATAAATTATATGCTTATTTATAATTATAATTACAGTAGTACTAGTAGTAGTAGTAGTGACAACAATTTCAAAATAATTTCTTTCCTTTCAATGTTATATATTTAAGTAACAATGGATAACAACACAGAAAGTGTTGACTTGGCTGCTGGCACCCACAGTACAGAACCTGCAGTGAACTGTCCATTGATTACCATTAGGAATCTAATATGTAAGTATAATTTCAATTAATTTTCAACAATTGAGGCTTATATGTTTCTACCATTAGATATGATAGAGAATTATGTAATTCTGGTCCACATAGATGTACTTTTTTAAAATGAAATGTGTTCTTACTTAATAATTGTTTAAAATTCCATTGCTTATTCAACAGCTGGGGAAATTTTTGATGGCCTATGTGCTTCATTTTTGACTGAAGGGAAAGAGAGAAGACCAATGCCCCCTG
Organism: Omphiscola glabra; assembly: GCA_964017045.1. Lineage (NCBI taxonomy): Eukaryota > Metazoa > Mollusca > Gastropoda > Lymnaeidae > Omphiscola > Omphiscola glabra. Next base: position 38,760,854 of record OZ024800.1, read on the forward strand.
TCGTCCCAAGAACTTACAGCCTACTGTTAATGCTGCACTTGATCAAACTACAGGGAAACAAGTCCAAGAAGGATGTTATCAAATGGTTCCAGAAGCTGTTTCCTGACAGTCATTACCAACCAGATATCTTTTTTTCATGGTGTAGGACATTGACTTTGCTTCTTATTATTCTATTTGTTATGAATAGACATATCTAACCTCATTTTTTTTAAATTTTGAAACAGTTATGTGGTATGAAGCGTTTTTAAATCGCATTTTTATAACCTTCATTTTCTATAAAATTGTGTCGTGGGTAATTTTGTCCTTATTTTAGTGCCTGTAGGTATTTCTTGTTGCCATTAAGGCACAGTGCATGTTGTGCTGCTTTAAATTACCTTTCATTTGATCTATGATATATTTATGTACGTCTGTAAAATATTTTTTGACGAATTTTTGAAAATGTGTATTTTTACACTTTTTCTGTCTGAAAATAAAAACGACTAAAAATCATTCTTGTTATTTTTCATTTTTTAATAACTTAAGAATTAACAGATCTGGCTGCTTGAAAAAAATTGGGCTTAAATTTTGTAAATTTTGGAGCACATACACCAATTCCTGGACTTCTCTGTTGATTATTTGAGAAAATATAGGTCCTTAAACATAGCACTTTTTCACAAGGTGAAAAAATCAATTTTTGGTCGATTTTCTGCAAATTTGAAAATCGTATAACTTTTTTGTTTATTAAGATATCTACATGAAATAAGTGGCCTATATCTTAGAATAAAAAGTTCTGTCAGGTGAAACTCACCACATATGTCTGCTATGTATAGAAAATTTTAGTTTGGACTACCTAAATGTTATCAGATGCTTTTAAGTCTTGAAATTTTTCTGTTGTATTTTTTTTTTTATTATTTATTAAAAAATGTCCATCATACATATCTAACCTGGTAGAGTTCCCCCTAAAAATGCATAATATGGGGGGACGACACCTGATGATATCAAAGGTTAAGAATTTTTCTTTATAAAAAATAATACATTTTCTGGCATCTTTTTGACTTGCAGGTCAAGAATCTGGGTCTGAACATCTCCTCATTGCTAAGGCAGCATGCCTGCCTGATCTTATTGAACAAAGGAAGCAAAGTTTAGATCAGGAGACGAGGGGACTGAAAGCAAACAGGGCTATGAGAGACAGACAGTTCTGGTCTTACTACAGGGTAAGCAGGGCTATGAGAGACAGACAGTTCTGGTCTTACTACAGGTTAAGCAGAGTATGAGCGACAGACAGTTCTGGTCTTACTACAGGGTAAGCAGGGTATGAAAGACATACAGTTCTGGTCCTACTACAGGGTAAGCAGGGCAATAAGAGACAGACAGTTCTGGTCTTACTACAGGGTAAGCAGGGCTATGAGAGACAGACAGTTCTGGTCTTACTACAGGGTAAGCAGGGCTATGAGAGACAGACAGTTCTGGTCTTACTACAGGTTAAGCAGAGTATGAGCGACAGACAGTTCTGGTCTTACTACAGGGTAAGCAGGGTATGAAAGACATACAGTTCTGGTCCTACTACAGGGTAAGCAGGGCAATAAGAGACAGACAGTTCTGGTCTTACTACAGGGTAAGCAGGGCTATGAGAGACAGACAGTTCTGGTCTTACTACAGGGTAAGCAGGGCTATGAGAGACAGACAGTTCTGGTCTTACTACAGGGTAAGCAGGGTATGAGAGACAGACAGTTCTGGTCTTACTACAGGGTAAGCAGGGATATGAGAGACAGACAGTTCTGGTCTTACTACAGGGTAAGCAGGGCTATGAGAGACAGACAGTTCTGGTCTTACTACAGGGTAAGCAGGGATATGAGAGACATACAGTTCTGGTCTTACTACAGGGTAAGCAGGGATATGAGAGACAGACAGTTCTGGTCTTACTACAGGGTAAGCAGGGCTATGAGAGACAGACAGTTCTGGTCTTACTACAGGGTAAGCAGGGATATGAGAGACATACAGTTCTGGTCTTACTACAGGGTAAGCAGGGCTATGAGAGACAAGACAGTTCTGGTCTTACGACCAGGTAAACTAACTGAAAACATCACCTGTATATTATATAAGGAAATGTCTTGTAACTGTTGCAATTAAATGTTTCAAATTTGTTCAGGTCCTTTCTTTTTCTTTGTTATTACTTACATCGGGTCAGATACTGAGACCCAACAAGCCCATTACTATTAATTATAAAGCCAAAAAATGCAGTTAGAGTTCATAGACTTTTATGTCTTTGCATGTGAACTATCAAAGTTGTGAAAGCTTGACACGGTCAGAGTCGTTACATTGTATAATTGGTAGTATGGTAAGCTGTGCTAAATTCAATATAAAAGTGAAACCAAGTCCAAGTGAAGTTATGGAAGAATGTCTTGTACTACGTTGAAGAGGACAACAGAAAGGATGTCTTGTACAACTTTGAAGAGGACAACAGAAAGAATGTCTTGTACTACATTGAAGAGGACAACAGAAAGAATGTCTTGTACTACATTGAAAAGGACAACATAAAGAATGTCTTGTACAACATTGAAGAGGACAACAGAAAGAATGTCTTGTACTACATTGAAGAGGACAACAGAAAGAATGTCTTGTACTACATTGAAGAGGACAACAGAAAGAATGTCTTGTACAACATTGAAGAGGACAACAGAAAGAATGTCTTGTACAACATTGAAGAGGACAACAGAAAGAATGTCTTGTACAACATTGAATAGGACAACAGAAAGAATGTCTTGTACAACATTGAAGAGGACAACAGAAAGAATGTCTTTTACATTTTAGGGGCCAACAAAACTTGATGTGAATCTGCTGTGAAAGGTCAAACAACATGTGAGAGTGTTCATTAGGGTTTAAGAATCAGTTGTTTCTTCTAGCTGGACATGAACAACTGCTGTTTAAAGAATTATATTTCTTTCTCTAGAAACTGTTGGAAAGTTTGTCAGTTCTTGACACTGTGATAAACGATTTCAAGTTGAGACATCAAGCTGAAATAGATGATGCTAAGGTCGAGTTCTTGACAGCACGCTGCGAAGGTCTATGTCTTAAAGTCAGGTAAAATTGACAAATTAAGTCTGTTACTAAAAATATTTACATATAGGTCTTGTTTGTTCATCCTCTTGCCTTAAGGTCAACTTTATAAATTTATTTTTATTTTACACCATAATCTTTCTCCTGCAGTTTCAAGTGTCCAATTCCTGTATTATGTATTGTAATAGTATAACTTTACTTTCAATTTCCTTTTCCAGACTAACCCACCAGAGGGTTCTTTGTGATACTTATACGGATGATGCAGTCAAAGCTTTGAAGAAGATTGGGTATGTCTAAGTTTTTAAACAAATGCCTCCTTTGAGTATTTTGTTGAAAGATTTTTGTCTTTGTAATCTTTTGTTAGTGCTAAGCTTAAAGTGGTGCACACTGCGCAAACAAGATGTTCATTATTTTATCTTTGATCCATGTGCACTTCCCACCTTGATCAGTTGTACAATTAAAATAATTGTAATGTTCTTTTTGTCATTAAAAAAAAAAGTACTGTGTGATTTTTGGTGTACACATTGGAGCATGAGAGGACAAAACTGCAGTTATTCTGTGCTCTTGATACCCTTGACAACTGCCTTGAACAATCATGTGATTGGGCGTCAAAATGATAAACACCTGCCTTACCTTTGAATCTGTGTTAACAGTGCTAAAAATTTACTGTTTGCAGGGAGATAGGAAAAGAACAGCTGATCATGTCATACATGCTCCTTTACAGTTGCCTCTTAAATATCCAGAGCTGACACTTTGCATATATTCAAAGGAATTCTACATTTTTATGTACTTAGGGAATTGGGAATGTCTCTTGTACCTCTTATATAATCAGAGATGTGGCTTTGCGTTCACCTACTTACGGATTGGGAATATCTCTTGTACCTTATATAATCAAATATGTGACTTTGCATTCCCCTACTTAGGAATGGGGAATGTCTCTTGTACCTCTTATATAATCAGAGATGTGACTTTGCGTTCACCTACTTAGAAATGGGGAATTGCTCTTGTACCTCTTATATAATCAGAAATGTGACTTTGCGTTCAGCTACTTAGGGATTGGGAATATCTCTTGTACCTTATATAATCAGATATGTGACTTTGCATTCCCCTACTTAGGAATGGGGAATGTCTCTTGTAACTTGTACCTCTTATATTATCAGAGATGTGACTTTGCGTTCAGCTACTTAGGGATTGGGAATATCTCTTCTATTTTTATAAAATTAATGTATTTGATCCCAAAAACTTGTTAAAAGTTTCTTAGATTCAGCTGTTAAAATAAGTAGTTTGATTTAATTCTTAGGGTTGCATTGATTCCATTTCTCTGTGGATGTTTTCTGATAATTTAAGCCAACTCATCATTTTCAAACTGAAAGGAACCAAATAAGTGTGAAACTGTTAGTGCCCAATGTTGAACATGGCCTGCATTGTGGAACTGCTAGGGCCCAGTGTTTAACATGGCCTGCATTGTGGAACTGCTAGGGCCCAGTGTTTAACATGGCCTGCATTGTGGAACTGCTAGGGCCCAGTGTTTAACATGGCCTGCATTGTGGAACTGCTAGGGCCCAGTGTTTAACATGGCCTGCATTGTGGAACTGCTAGTGCCCAGTGTTTAACATGGCCTGCATTGTGGAACTGCTAGTGCCCAGTGTTTAACATGGCCTGCATTGTGGAACTGCTAGTGCCCAGTGATTAACATGGCCTGCATTGTGGAACTGCTAGTGCCCAGTGTTTAACATGGCCTGCATTGTGGAACTGCTAGGGCCCAGTGTTTAACATGGCCTGCATTGTGGAACTGCTAGTGCCCAGTGTTTAAAAGTGCCTTCATTTAATAAAGTGATGTTATACAAAATAATGAGAGCACATTTTAAAACTTGCTATTCAATCAAGCTCAATGTTTTTTGCATGCTCAAGATCACTGGTTAAGACATATGAACACATCTAAATGATCACTAAAGCAGTTCACTGATGGCTGGTTACCAGGCTAGATAAATACTTGAGATGGCTTGTGTTTGAATTATTGTTAAAAAGTTCTATTTATTTATATGCTGAAAATGAACATGTACGATGTAACAAAACAAAACATTCCCATTAATTCAGATCCAAAAAGAACCTCATCTTATATTTATTTTAAGAGCTGATAAACAAAAATCATAAGTATTGCAACAGATATTTTTGCATTTCATTCAGTTATAGGAATAGCCTGGGAACACTAATGGCACATGTTTTATGGCGTTAGACACAGTTTAACCCTTTTTTTATATCCTTTATGTTAACTTAACTTTTGGTTTGTGGCTTGCTGACAAAAATCTTCCGACGGCTAATTGACCCATGTCCCGTCAAGCCATCGAGCTGAAACTTGGCACATAGACTCGTTGCCGATGACAACACATTCTGTCCAATGTTCAGCCTCACCCCTCCAATAATCAGCCTTCAAGGGGAAGATAAATTTCCAATAACTGCACTAAATGAGATTCTTTTTTTTAAGAAATACAGCAAGCGTGTTATATTTTCTTTTTTATTTATTGTTGGTGAAATAAATCTGCAGTGTAAAAAGCGTGTGGGGCGTTACAATATTAAAATATAGTTCAGGGACGTGCTGAAAGAAATTAGCAGTTGCGAGGCTTCGGGGGGGGGGGGGGGGGGGGGGATTTGGGATTCTTACCAAATGCATTACTTGTATGCATGGCATTTTCAACCCACACCCCCTTCCCCCCATATTGCTTGATAGTACATTTTATAAAAGGTTTTTACAAAAAAACTTTATTTTTAAGAGTTGTTTAATTTTTCTTAATTAAGATATGGTTTGAAACTACAGAACATAAAAAATTGTACAGAATTGTGTTGTACATGTTCTGTATGGTGCAATCAATGAAATTGATGGTTAGAGGGAAACAAATGTTACCAAGTGATGGTACAAATCTAAGTCATAAAGTGTTAGGATATGGTGGGGTTTTGGCTTAGGGTATGGTGGGGTTTTGGCTTAGGATATGGTTGGGTTTTGGCTTAGGATATGGTGGGGTTTTGGCTTAGGGTATGGTGGGGTTTTGGCTTAGGGTATGGTGGGGTTTTGGCTTAGGGTATGGTGGGGTTTGACTTAGGATATGGTGGGGGTTTGGCTTAGGATATGGTGGGGTTTTGACTTTGAACAAATGTCAGTCAGTCAATTGTTTGACTCTTTATTTTCTCAGAGATCATCTCGAAGCTGCCATCAAGCAGACAGAGGCAGAACTTACAGCCACATCACATTCTCTTCAGGCTTACCATGCTATTGGGCCAGAGTTCAGAAAAGTGGTCCAGGAGTATACTCGTCTCAAGAAGGACATTGAGATTCGTAGATGGGGTCTCCAAGAGCTGAAAAAACATGGAGGGGCGGAGGGTTTTGGTGATCAAAAAGTGTCGTCACAAGCTACCCACACATTAGGAGCTGGTAGCAGGAGCACTGCAAGTAAAAGTGGTGAGGGTCCTGCAGCCACTGAAGCTTCTGGTTGTAATGAAAAGGGATTAAACTTGATATCAGAATCTCCAAGACTGAGCAGCAGATCGTTGAGTCAGTTACACAATGTGACAAGAGTTGATCCAAAGGACAGCAAAGAAGTGTAGTAGTTCTAAAGTTGTTTCTGAAAATACTTTATTTTAGTGGTTTTTTTCCTTAATTAAGAAAATGGTAGAATTTGTGCAAATGTTTCTTGCATTATGCAACAATACATCAAGTGTTTCAAGTTAGAATAACTATTGCTCTGTGAGTCAAACATATTTCATGTCAAACAGTTGGTTTTGTTATTGAAATTTGTATATATAATAAATTAATAATACAAAAAATAAATACATTATTTTACATTTTTTTTAACTTGCATTTTTTTCAAAACTCTCATCAAGTCATGAAGGTGTTAAAGACAGCAATGGGTGGCAACCAGGTATTAAATACCAATGTTAATTAAAGGGTAAAATTAAGTTTGTTTACAAAGTAGACTTTGATATATGTATGCACTTAGTTCTTATTCTTTCTGTCCATTCACCCCTTGGACAGCTTTGCTCCTCCACAGACACGCGTATTCTGTCCATTCCCAAGACACTCACTAAATCATATGGTGAACGATCTTTCTGTGCCCCAAACAATGGAATTCTCTGCCACTACACATCCGCAATTTACCAACCACCCAGGCCTTCAAAACTGCACTCAAAACACATCTCTTTAAACTCTACTACCCCGACTGATTCCCCACATCTGACCGATAAACGATGCTGCTGGCTGTCATTACATGGCTTGACATGTAAAAATTCTGGGGTGGGTGGGGTGAATATACATTTGCTTTCTTTGTTATACAGCTGTTCTTTATTACATAAATGTATTTTATATTAATGTCACGATTATGTCTCTTTAGCTAATATTTTATTTACCCTGGGGTACCGCGCTATGTTAGACATCTAATAATAAAAATATCTATGACCTGGTCTCTCTCTCACATCTATGACCTAGTCTCTCTCTCACATCTATGACCTGGTCTCTCTCACATCTATGACCAAGTCTCTCTCACATCTATGACCTGGTCTCTCTCATATCTATGACCAAGTCTCTCTCACATCTATGACGTAGTCTCTCTCACATCTGTGACCTAGTCTCTCTCTCATATCTATGACCTAGTCTTTCTCTCGTATCTATGACCTCGTATATACTCTAATCTACTGCACTTTGCCAAGCACTGTGATAAGACATTCAGGTTGTTGAACTAAAGCACGTACCTTCCCAGATTAGTTTGGTACTTGTAAAGACAACAAAGACAGCAGGGACAGCAAAGACGACAGGGACAACAAATACAACAGGGACAGCAAAGACGACGGACAGCAAAGACGACAGGGACAACAAATACAACAGGGACAGCAAAGACGACAGGGACAGCAAAGATGACAGGGACAACAAATACAACAGGGACAGCAAAGACGACAGGGACAGCAAAGACGACAGGGACAACAAAGACAGCAGGGACAGCAAAGGCGACAGGGTTTCTGTTTTATTTTTGGCTTTGTAAACTTACTGTTAATATATTCCTTGAGTTTGATTGACTATGTTTTTATACTTGTTCATTCCTTTGTATGATTATGATTGTTGTCAAAAGCAATTAAAACATGATTGTATGATTACGATTGTTGTCAAAAACAATTAAAACATGATTGTTTTCTAAAAGATCCCGAACTTTTTTTGTAACAGTGTTAAAAAGTGAAACATTGTCTACGACATCACTTGAAATTGTTGTTTCTATGCTAACTGAGTCAATCATTGGCCATGGTAGCACTTGAAGTTGTTGCTATGGTAACTCAATCATTGGCCATGGTAGCACTTGAAGTTGTTGCTATGGTAACTCAATCATTGCCCATGGCAGCACTTGAAGTTGTTGCTATGGTAACTGAGTCAATCATTGGCCATGGTAGCACTTGAAGTTGTTGCTATGGTAACTGAGTCAATCATTGACCATGGTAGCACTTGAAGTTGTTGCTATGTTAACTCAATCATTGGCCATGGTAGCACTTGAAGTTGTTGCTATGGTAACTTGAGTCAATCATTTCCCATGGCCAAGTTGACCATACAGCCTTGCCTCAGCACATCACCAAAAGTTGCCTTCTCTCCACCTTTCTCCTGTTCCCATGTTTCCCTCACTGCTGCCAAAGAACATCCCACCGGGACAAGTAGCAACCTGATGGGGCAGTTGTGTCCCCTGATACCTGCCAACACCATCTTTCCGTCAGGCGTCAGGTGGGCACATGTGATTGGGGACTCAAAGGTGTGGCTGGCCAAAAACTCACCTAAGAGTAAAAGTATATACTGTATAAAGTGATAATTTATTTCATGCTAAGTACTTTAGATTATATTGCAATCATGATAATAAGCTTCAACTTAAGTTACTGAAGTCAAACTGATGGGGTACTGAACAGCGGCTTACAACCTGTGGCTCTGGAGCAGCATGCAGCCATTTTTGTTTTAAATTTTTTTTATGAACTCCTGAATTTTGCCAGGCAGCTCGATGGCTCAGTTTTGTCTAGGGCAGTGGTTCTCAACCTAAGGGTCGTGACCCCTTTGAGGGTTGAACGACCCTTTCACAGGGTCGCCTAAGTCCATCAGAAAACATTTACTCAGCAGTGTATTGCCAAATTCGTAACAAAGGGTTCGCAGTTAGTATGTCCCCTTATGCCATATGGGTCACCGCCACAGTCAGGCATATTTATTATTTTGAACTAACGGTTCGCACGAACCTGACCGAACCGGCTCCATCCACCGCTGCATTTACTCCACGGTTATGAAGCATGAACGAAAATAATTTTGTTGTTGAGGGGTCGCCGTAACATGAGGAACTGTACTAAAGGGTCGCTGCATTAGGAAGGTTGAGAACCACTGGTCTAGGGGATATTTCTGTCACTTGCTGTCGACACATAATTTATTAATTACGAAAAACTGATGTACCTTCCAATTTTTTCTTTATTCATGAAGGACACAAAATGTTATAAATCAGCGGTTCTCAACCTGTGGGTCACAACTCCTTTGGGGGGGGGTCGCACGACCCTTTCACAGGGGTCGCCTAAGACCATTGGAAAACACATATACTCTACAGTTATGAAGTAGCAACGAAAATAATTTTGTAGTTGGGGGTCACCACAAAATGAGGAACTGTATTAATGGGTCGCGGCATTAGGAAGGTTGAGAACCACTGTTATAAATCATAATCTACGAAGTCCAAAGAACAGCTAACAACTGGACGATCGTTAAACTCTCTGACTACCAACTGATGAGGAACTCTGATGACTAAATAACTGACAACTAACTACTCTCTGACAACTCACTCTCTGACAACAAACTCTCTGACAACTAACTCTCTGACAACTAACTCTTTGACAGCTCACTCCCTGACAACTAACTCTCTGACAACTAACTTCCTGACAACTAACTCTCTGACAATTAACTCCCTGACAACTCACTCCCTGACAACTAACTCTCTGACAACTAACTCTTTGACAATTCACTCCCTGACAACTAACTCTCTGACAACTAACTCCCTGACAACTAACTCTCTGACAACTAACACTCCTGCAACTCTCAGAATCAAAACCACACACACCCAAATATCCTAGTGCCTCCAACATACAAACATTCTGGCATGTTTATTGCTATACTAACTTCATGACAAACATTTAAAATAATAACTAAAATACCATCACAAAAAGATTCATAATAAACCCCCCCCCCCCCCCTTTTTCCCAGAGCAAATCGTAACACCATTTAATCTTTGAACTCTTAAAAAAGGGTGAATACATAATTTAATGAAGTTTTAATATAGTGTCTAGGACTTGAGTATGACGCCAACTCTCACAGAAGGCCCCCTTCTGGTGCTTCTTAAACTTAAATATTTTCTTTGCAGGTTTAATTTATTAAAAAGTTTCTCCAGTTTAAAAAAAATACTGTAGACCGCTGGTTTAGGGCAATGAGCATAAAATCATAATTTATTTTGACAAAGTCTCACACTGACCAATGAATGCTGCTTGTTCTTCCACGTATCTGAGAATAGTTTGAAGCAAGGATAAGCAGCTCCTATAGACATCTTCATGTAACAGTACTTTCTTACGACAGATTAAAATTTAATACACTGCTGATTGACGATAATTTTCATGAGTAAGAAATTTAAGAAGATTCTTGTCTCCAACATACGCCCCTGGAACCTAGGTTCTACTTGTGCATGAATTGAGTCTAATAAATTTTCTTTTCTGAAATTTTCATAAGTAATCATGATATAATTTTTTTGCAATGCATCGTACTGACCATGGTCCAGATCCCATAAACACAAAGTGTGTGAACTTATGGAGGACTCTTGTTTACAGTATGTGAGAGCCACTGTGCCAGCAGGGGTCAGGAGAATGGTATCCATGGCAACTTTGGCACCATCAATCAGACACCTGGTGAATAAGAACTTTAACAATGCAATCTTGATCATATTTGAAATATCTACACAAGGATTGTTAACTGAAAGCTTGCGTCACCACATCCTTCCACTCAGACCAAGCAAAGGCATTTCGTTCTCCAGCTTATATAAATCAATCCCCACATCATCTATCCTACTCGGTCTACCAATGAACCATCAACCCCATGGGACATAGTTTCTGCCTGCGCCCCACTTTTACTTTCTGTAATCTGTCATCCTCTCGAGGTATCTCGTCCACCACAGACTAACTTTTTTGGATTGCCACCACTATGGTTTGGTCCTTGTACAGCTGATACATTTCTTGATTGATCCATATCCTCTATCCATGATTGTCCTGTATAGGCCCATGTATTATTTTTAGGAATCTCCTTTCCCACCTATTGCGCTTTATTAGTAAGGGTAAAAAATAGTGACCAATAACATAACAAGTTTTAAAAAAAATTTAATTCACAAAAAAGCAAAAAGAAACCATTCACAAAAAGCACCTTAATATCAACTTAATTTGTTAAATATGATGATCCATTTCTAAAACACATTTTTGCGTATAGAAGATGCGTCTTATACAAAGTTTTACTTACCCCGCACATGTAAAATATTTTTTCACAAATCGTCAAAACCTGTGTCTTATATATGGGTGTGTCCTATAATTAGGTGTGTTTTATTTATATATACCGGTAACAAGAGACTATTCCCACTTGCATATAAGCTAACTGCAAACATCAGTCATTTATTGGTCTATTTACGGTACTAATCCCACTCGCTGGAGACTTGGCCACGCAGATCAATAAAACCGCCTTAACATGTAAAGTAAATTGTTGTTAGAATCTAGATACCAGGTACTCAACCCATACGCTATTGGCCCATACGCTATTGGCCCATACGCTATTGGCCCATACGCTATTGGCCCATACGCTATTGGCCCATACGCTATTGGCCCATACGCTATTGGCCCATACGCTATTGGCCCATACGCTATTGGCCCATACGCTATTGGCCCATACGCTATTGGCCCATACGCTATTGGCCCATACACTATTGGCCCATACGCTATTGGCCCAGCGTCAGATAAGAATAAACAATAATCATTGTGGTACTGCTTCAGACAATTCTTTGATCTAACACAGTGGTTCTCAACCTTCCTAATGCTGCGACCCATTAATAGAGTCCTTCATGCTGCGGCCACCCCCCCACCACAAAATTGTTTTCGTTGCTACTTCATAACTGTTAGTATATGTGTTTTCCGATGGTCTTAGGCGACCTCTGGGAAAGGGTCATTCGACCCCCAAAGGGGTCGTGACCCACAGGTTGAGAACCGCTGATCTAACATAAAAATGATAATCAAGCCTTGTTTACTTCCAACAGGTGATGAAACATTGGACAAATTTTCATTTATGATAAATGGAAGGAAACCACTGCATATAAATTGCTCAGTGCAGCAGATAGCCAGGCCGTTTGCATCTTATGTATTTTTTGTTTACACAAACCTTCAAAACCTGCGTCTCATATATGGGGGCGTCTTATATATGGGTGCTTCTTATATATGGGGCATCTTATATACTAACTTGTGATTGCCTGATACCACATCCCAGATGGACAGCTGATAGGTGTCTAATGCCACTACCACGGACATAGTTTTGGATGATAAAGCCACGGCTGTGCACATGCCAGGCATTTTGAATCTCTTGATCAGCTGCCCGGAGAAGAGGTCAAACAAGGCAACAAAGTTTGATGTATCGTCATTGACTTCCTGGAAACAGTACACAACATAAATGGCATTTTAGGCTTCCTGGAAACAACCAACCAACAACAGAAATGGCATTTTAGACTTCCTGGAAACAACACACAACATAAATGGCATTTAGACTTCCTGGAAACAGCACACAACAGAAATGTCATTTTAGACTTCCTGGAAACAACACACAACATAAATGTCATTTTAGACTTCCTGGAAACAACACACAACATAAATGGCGTTTTAGACTTCCTGGAAACAGCCAACACACAAAAGAAATATCATATGGGGGTTATCACACTATTTCTCTTTGATATGATTATACAGGGTACATTTTTTAAATTAAATTTTGTTTAAGGGGGTCTTTCCCCTTTGTGTCTCAAAATCTATCTCCAACTTAACAAGAGGTGCCATGCGAAAAAAACCTACTCTCATAATTCTGCACTTCATTCAAAATTTTGACTAGTAGGACCCAAAATAAGTGGAAAAAAAAGTTTAGAATATTAACAGGTAGGCCTACATACTATATAACAGATTTGGCCTATATACTATATAACAGATTTGGCCTACATACTATATAACAGATTTGGCCTACTTACTATATAACAGATTTGGCCTACATACTATATAACAGATTTGGCCTACATACTATATAACAGATTTGGCCTACATACTATATAACAGATTTGGCCTACATACTATATAACAGATTTGGCCTACATACTATATGACGGAGTACATAATAAACATTCTTTGGTGCTAATGATGTATCCCTTACATTTGTGTAATATTCTATTTTTAGATCAAGGAACCATTGAATTTGAAGTATTTTTAGAGCATATGGAAAGGCAGTATGTTTTATTGCAAGAAAACACAATGATAAAGAAACTAAAGAAGTTCAAATGAAATTCTATTACAAAAGTCCATTTTTCAGATTATATGCAACTAAATATTGTTGGTTAATTATTGGTTTTCAGGCCTCCATTACCCTGCACCCACAAGCCAAGTACCGTCCGTTGTAGGAGATGTCGGCCAGGCTTGTGATAAACTCATGTTGAGGGACGCGGATGTCATGGACCAGTTTGCACTGGACTAGGCTCCACACCAGCAGAGGGAAAGGCTTCTGGGTCTCATCACCACAAACCAGAACACTGCCGTCTCCACTGATGATTAGACTGTCCAAAAATCTGGTCTCCCCAGCCTGCATGAGTGGGATAAATTAGTGAAAAAATATTGCTTTTAAATACTCTGCTGGTGGAAAAATGACTAAAAAGTGCATTAATTAGACATAAATTATGTAAATGTTTCGGCAAATGCCGTTCAGCTTTAATAATGATCTTGCAGAATACAAATTATGTAAATGTTTCGGCAAATGCCTTCATCGGTACAACAACAAAATGTGTTCCAAACACTCTTATCTTACTCTTATAATTAGTTACCGGTAACTAAAAAGTGCAGCAAAAATGAGTGAAGACATGGCTAAAAGTTACACGGCTGAATAAAATTGCTGCTATTACAGTGTTTGTAATCAGTTCTTACTAAATGTTTGTAAGCGCAAAACTTTTGAATACCTTAAATGACGCCAGAGTCGTGCCGGATTCAATGTCAAGGATGTTGACCACCATCCTGTCCCTAGAGAGAACCACGGCTCGCTGTTTATTCTGAAGTCCAAACAAGGGCAGGCGCAGATTAAGAACTCCCCTCAATTTAGAAATGAGCTTCCCCTCTTCAAGGTCAATTACGCACAGTTCACGATTGCATAAGACCAAGGCTTTCGGAAAGTCCAGCATGATAAGGGTCTGCGGGCGGTAGACTCCTGTCAGTGTTCGGACACACACATTCTTCACAATATTTATAATTTTTATCTCCCCTTCTGACTTTAGCACAACAGCTATGTGAACGTTGAATTCGTCTGATCCTAAAGGAACGATGGCGTCGATGGAAGGCACTGGAAGAAAGCTGCTGTGATAATTATCAGCTGGAACATTATCCAGTGGATGAACAAAAGACCAAGGGGGGTTGGATAACCAAGTATAGAACTTTGCCAGCCCGTTGTTTTTTATATTGAGAGTCTTTGAGGCCACTTCCTGGTCGGTGTTGCTGACAAACTCCATGTGTTGACGTAGGTACTTGTACACTTCCCTACCATTGAAATTGAGGCTCCCTGCCGATGAGAGAACAACACTCTGTATCAGTTCTATGTCACCGGTCGATGATGTCTCCATAGTTTTGGCAAGTTCAAGGTCACAAACCACCTGCACAATAGAGCTGCAATCAATCTTGTTCTGCACCCATGGGAGATTAAAGATGCAGTTCTCGAGGGCGTACAAATTTTTATTTTTGCACTTCATCAGATGGTACGGAAGGCACATAAACTTGCGGACGTTAAAGTTTTTTCCGAATTTTTCTGGTTGCGGCATGATGAATCTGTCCTGAAGAAGTTCAGCTTTACCATCTGGGTCGGGGAATGGCTTTTTTTTCCCTGACCAGCATCCTTGAAAGTATTCACTCATCTCACGGTGAAGAATGCCACTGGTGGCAGAACTACTGATGTATCTGCTGCTTACACATTTTCGTATTGCAGAACTAGTCCAGGAGTATGAGTAGAAATAACATGAAACAAACACATTCAGGAAAGGTTTTAGGTAGGCTGAAATAAACCTCCACAAAATGGTCGGAGCTCGATGAATTGGTGGGTCTCTGTCATCAGAGTAAATGGAAAGCAGGACGGAATCGTTAACTGAGAGAAGATCTGTTATCTCCCATTTTGTTATGCCGCCAAGAGAGCCAGTTAAGTAGGCCATCATGGCGGTGAAGCAATCGGAAGGCACTGTCTTTTCTAAGTAATCCAGCATCTTGTTGAGGACCCCCTCCACTGATCCAGGGAGATCATCCTCGACGATTTCCGTCACAGCTCTCCAGGTGACAGCCAACTTGGCCGCAATCACCGAATACAGGGGTAAGGGGCAACTCTGAATGGCAGACCTGAGAGCTGAGTTTTGTGATTCTGTTAGCTTTCTATCGCTCCTGGTCATGCTGTCAGTGAAGAGTCCCATGACTACGTCTTTGTCCCAGGAGACGGCTTTAACATAGAATGCATCTTTCATCTGTTCAGAGGACAAAAAAAAATTGAATCAAATAGTTTGTCTGAGTGGAACATTGGTAAAAAAATATACCCCTGGTACACATTTTTTAAAAATCTATTTTAAATAACAACAAATATTTGAAAGGACATAAACCTTTTCTTATTTATCTTTTATGAAAAGAATCAATAGTACAAAAATCTAACTGGTACTAACAGGAAATACTTTTTTCTAAAATTTAATTTCTAGTGGTTATTCAATGAACCATAAAAACTAATTTTTAAATTTATCGGTAGGGTCCATTAAAAAAAATTGCAAAGTACTTTTGCTAATGCAATTTTGCAATGCACTTTTGCTAATGCACTTTTGCAATGCACCTTTGCAATGCTCTTTTGTAATGCACTTTTGCTCCGGGCTTTAAAAAAATTCAACTCAAACATTAACTAGAAACCTTTGTTCTTAATCCTCTGGCTATGTCTGGGTCAGAGGTCATGACCAAGAGCTTGGTGGTGGTGGGGAGATGTTCTGTGAGAGACATGACCTCCAGCTCTTTCAGCTGGCCTGAGGTTAGGGTCAAGCCTTCCAGGATGATCAGCATGGGCAGTTGCGTTGTACTTCTGGTCACTATATCTTTCAGCAAACCTTCCAGTGATGAAGTTGGCTGGTGAGAAAGTTTGTTCAAGTTATCCTCCTTGTTTATTGCATAAATCATTGCTTCATATTTTGTGTTACATTTTTGTGTTACATTTTGTGTTACATTTTGTGTTACATTTTTGTGTTATATTTTGTGTTACGTTCTGTGTTACATTTTGTGTTACATTTTGTGTTATATTTTTGTGTTATATTTTGTGTTACGTTCTGTGTTACATTTTGTGTTATATTTTGTGTTACATTTTGTGTTATATTTTGTGTTACATTTTGTGTTACATTTTGTGTTATATTTTGTGTTACGTTTTGTGTTACATTTTGTGTTACGTTTTGTGTTATATTTTGTGTTACATTTTGTGTTACATTTTGTGTTACATTTTGTGTTACATTTTGTGTTACATTTTGTGTTACATTTTGTGTTACATTTTGTGTTATATTTTGTGTTACGTTCTGTGTTACATTTTTGTGTTATATTTTGTGTTATATTTTGCAATGGCTTTCATAAAAGATTTAACAGAAGAGGAAAACTCTGTACCAGTATTTAATTATTTGATAACGGTTTATAATTATAAGTAATAAATTGTGAACAATATAATTCAAAGACTTATGTAATTTTTGATGTGATATATGATGTTTTCAAATTCAAAAAGTAAAAGAGCAATTTACTTACTTTTGTAAATTGTTGAAAAAGCAATTTACTTACTTTTGTAAATTGTTGAAAAAGCAATTTACTTACTTTTGTAAATTGTTGAAAAAGCAATTTACTTACTTTTGTAAATTGTTGAAAAAGCAATTTACTTACTTTTGTAAATTGTTGAAAAAGCAATTTACTTACTTTTGTAAATTGTTGAAAAAGCAATTTACTTACTTTTGTAAATTGTTGAAAAAATTAAATTGAAATCCCATGAGGCAGAAAAAAGAAAGGCCAAGGAACATAAGCCATTCCTTGGACCAGCAACTTAATTAAACTTCATAAAAGTTTACATACTTCATAATTATATTCATCTTTTCAAGTGCACATTCCATTTTTTTCTTACCTTCACTTTATCACTTGATATTTTAGGCCCAAATATTACATCCAGCTGCTGCTGCACAGACAGCAAGGTTGACAGCAGTGTCCTGGAGTCTGGGCTTATACCCAGAAATCTGGTTTCAGAGGTAGCATAGTTTATTTTTAACTTGCAGTTTATTTTAATTACCATTCAGGACACATTTGGAGAGACTGAAGGATTTTGTACAAATAATTTGTAATGTTAAGATTTAGAAACAAAATGAATCAAAAGCTGAAGATTGCCACCAACAGTTTGAATGAATAAATGTTTTCCAATTGTTTTCCACTAATTACATGCTACTCCTATAGAGTATAGAGCCTGTGAATTCAATAATGGAAAGAATATATCTCCAGATTTTTTTTTTATAGAACTTGATCTTAGTAAAACTATTTATAAAGAATATAAACTTTTATTACTCATTTTTAATAGATTATATGTTGCCAGATTTTTCTTCTATACAAAAACATCATTCATTGCATAAAAATCCTTACTTGGCAATAATAAGTTGAGACGTTACCTGTAAATGATTATTGATGTGGGCAAGGAATGCACGCACGACTTAACCAGCTCGGCCCCCATTGTAGACAGCCCCCAGCCTGGCTCGGCATAAACAACTATCGGCATCTCCGAGACATTGCTGACATAGTCTTGAAGGCTGGCCAGCGTGGGTGACTCCAAGAGCGGTTCAACACTGGTGAGTTGTTGGTAATGTCTGGACTGATGCACGAGTTCCTCCAGCAGAGACCGGGGCACACCTTTGAAAAATTTAATATTTAAAACTTTAATCAGCCCGAAATAAATCAAGTGCAAATTAAGAATGACAACTCTTGGAGTCTTCTCCGGAAATACATGCCTTTTTTAAAAAACCATTTAAATCCAAAACTGTTGATTTACTTGCTAATCATGTCACCTAAGTTAGTGGGTGCGTTCTTGATCATTAAAAATATTTCTCATCTATATTAAACAGCTTCTAGTGAAAGTGGAACATTGGTAAAAAAATATACCCCTGGTACACATTTCTAAAAATAATTTATATTGTTAATATCTAATATTTCAATTCCCGTTTGATTTCACAATTTATTAACATTGAACTGTCTGATATCAAACAATATTCAAGATAAGACAGATTCATTTAAGAATAAGAATGTAGTACAAGGGAACAAAATCAAACAGAGCTGATGAAATTTGAATGTAGTACACTACACCATCAGTTGTAGATTTTGATTAAAAATGTAAACTCAGAGTCAGAGCATCATTATGATTTTTCTTTAAGTCTCAAACTTTTGGAACTTGAAAACATTACTGAAATTGATATGATTTATAACTTACCCAAAAAAAAAATGACATCTCAATCTTAAGCCATTTCAAACTATGAAATTAAAGAGATAGTGAGTACAAATTTGCGTTATGGCCTTGCTCTTATTGGTAGATTGTTATTTAATAAATGGCCAAGTCAGCGTAAACCCAGATTTAACATGTTTAAAGTCACTGAACATTCAATTGCTACATGGGCGGACAGGGTTACTGAACACAAGTTCAAGACTGACCATATAAAATATGATATACAGTTATATATATATATATATATATATATATATATATATATATATATATATATGTATATTTGTATAAATATATCACTTGTATTAAGTACCTGTAGCTTCCAGTCTCTTCTCTGAATCTCTCTGACCTATGACCTTCAAGATAATCTTTTCCACCCTGTCCTTGACCTCAAGACTCATTTTTTGAAGACGTGAGCTGTTAACATCACCTTCCACTTTCATCAGATCGTCTTCCTCCTCCACTGGGAGCAGCACCAGCTGCAATACACTTATTTTACTATAATCTCAATAACAGATTTTTGCTTTGTACATAATCTGATGAAAAACTGAGTCCAAAGAATTATAATAAATAGATTCTATCTTTCCTAATTTGAATTCAATAACATGCAAAGCAAAGTATGGAACATAATCAATATATTTTTTTTTACATTTAAATTTGTATTTGTGCTGCAATGTCTAAATCAATTCTAACCATAATAATAGGGTCAAATGATCTCACATGATATAAAAATTATTTATTCAGTATATAGGCCTATATATATTTATTGTTTTTTGTTTAAAACATCCATTTGCAATAATATGAAACATTGTTGTGTACAATTAAGTTAGTCTTTTAATAAAATTACCAGTTATAAATATCACTTAAACATTTAAAATTTAAAAAAAAATTATTTCTCACCCACATATTTATATATAAAAGGTATGGATAATTAACAGGGTAAAACAAGTACAAGATATTAAAAGTATTTTGATTAAACTCCTTTAACGGGTAAAGGTGGTAAAATTTCTAACTTGAATCTGGTTCTCCAAGGGACATTGATTTTTGATATCTTGTATTACATCCGGCCTCTCATTTGAGCAGACACTTCTACTCCGGCTATCTGTGTCATCGTCCTTAGATGAACGTGTTCTATTTGACTTAAATACTGCTACAGTGCCAGTGGAGAGCAGAGCTTTGTCATGGAGGCTTGCACTGACAAGCTGGTAGTAATCTGGAAAATAAAATTAGTTACCGATTGTTACGTAGTACCAACCAGTAAGTGAATGAATTTTTTTTAACATAGTAACAATCAGCAAGTGAATGAACATTTGATGATACAGCAAAGCCTGGAAGAGCAAGCTAACCTTTTCCCCCTTCCCCCCCCCCTCCCGAAATGCTGGAGATGGTGAACCTGGTTAGAGTTAATGAAGTATTGCGCTGCCGATATGAAGATTAATTAAGCCTTACATAGCAAGCTCAATAAACCGTTCGCCCACCCCTCAAAAAATAAGATAATATTCTTTTATTGATCCAAATAAATTTGAAATAGTTTTTGATGAAAATGTACATATTTTCAGCACATACAAAAATATTCTTACAAATAAAAACATTTTTCAACTAGAGCAATTTAACACAAGACATCTAAAAGTGTTTCTTAATTGCAAAAATCAGCCGTCACAAGCCAGTTATTGACAATGAGTGAATCAGCCATCACAAGCCAGTTAGTGACAATGAGTGAATCAGCCGTCACAAGCCAGTTAGTGACAATGAGTGAATCAGCCGCCACAAGCCAGTTAGTGACAATGAGTGCATCAGCCGTCACGAGCCAGTTAGTGACAATGAGTGAATCAGCCGTCAAAAGCCAGTTAGTGACAATGAGAGATTACTTTGATTTTTTTTTTAACAGTCATGGGAGCATGCTGGTAGATTCCTATTGAATAGTAAACAATGATTAAATCTTTCGGTCCTTACTTTGAGGGAAAGAATTTGCCCTGATCGAGAATTAGGTATCTGTGACAGAGAGGGTGGGAGGTATCAGCCAAAAAAATTTTTTTTACCAGGCTAAAATAAAGGTTTAACTATTTCATTTGCATTATTTTAATAGTTATTAATTTTATAAACTATGCCTAGATAAATATGGCATTTACTACTTCATAGCAAGCTTACAGTGTTTGGCTCTTAGTGAGGAAGGTATTGATACCTGAATGAAAAATGTGGAGTTCTTTATGTTCTCTTCTGTACATATCCATCATTAAGTCAATCAGCCTCAACAGCTTGGCCTCATCCTGTCTGACCATCACATGGTACTTGAGCTCATAAGCCGGTGGTCTACGGTTCTCATTGTTGGTGTAGAGGTCATGGAACAGGGCGGTGGTGGCGGAGTCGGGCAGAGAGACAAGGGTAAGTGTGTAGTCATCATGTGTTAGGACAGGAGGAAGGCGGGGTTGGAATGTGTCTGATAGAATCATCTGGTTGGAAAAAAACAAAATTTTCAAAGTATTGCCTTTGATTTACTGAACTGCTCGAGTTGTATTTCCCCCAAGGGCCTAACTTAAAACAAATAAAAGTTCTGGAAATCTGTTCTGTAAAGCTCAAACAATTGAGAAATAGCCTTGTAGAAACATTACTTATGAAACCATTACTTATGAAACCATTACTTATGAAACAATTAATTATGAAGCCATTACTTATGAAACCATTAATTATGAAGCCATTATTTATAAAACCATTACTTATGAAACCATTACTTATGAAACCATTACTTATGAAACCATTACTTATGAAACCATTACTTATGAAACCATTACTTATGAAACCATTACTTATAAAACCATTACTTATGAAACCATTACTTATGAAACCATTACTTATGAAACCATTACTTATGAAACCATTACTTATGAAACCATTACTTATGAAACCATTACTTATGAAACCATTACTTATAAAACCATTACTTATGAAACCATTACTTATGAAACCATTACTTATGAAACCATTACTTATGAAACCATTACTTATGAAACCATTACTTATGAAACCATTACTAATGAAACTAAAAATGAGAAGTGGTGTCACTTGAATTTGTAGCTGCACATACATCCCAGTGATTAAGCTATTGCATGAATCTTGTCAACTTTTGAGATCATCGAACATTTTATAATTTATTATAACTTACAGGTATGCCACCAGTGTTGATTTTTTTAAAGAGATAAATGTAAATAATTCGGCAAAATTCAATAATTTTTAAAATAAACTTACATGAAAAGAATTTTTAAGTTAGTATTTTTCCAATACCAACAAGATAAGAAGCACAAGATTAAACGATTTTTTATGACACAATTCTAATTCTCTTAATTAAACATGCAGGCTAATGTTCTGGAGGTTAGCAAGACTTGAAATACACTCCATGTCAGCGTGACACACAAGAGGGCTCACCACAACCACATCAGTTGACATCAGATCATATGTCACTGTGACGTAACAAGTGAACTCACCACAACCACATCAGTTGACATTAGATCATATGTCACTGTGACGTAACAAGTGAACTCACCACAACCACATCGGTTGACATCAGATCATCAAGACCTTCATCTAAAGACCATGCTTCCAGCCTTCCAGTGCCATCACATTGCTGAGTGACCAGGTTACCATATGCTTTGTCCAAGTTGGTGCTTGACCACAGATCATCTTCAATGTTAAGGACATATCCCAGGTCAGCACAGGTCAATTTCAGAGGCATTAAGGCATTTTCCCACAAAACCAGGCGTTCTTTCATGCATTCTGAAATACAGATAGCGAAGTGGCTATTCGTACCCGGGTACCAATAGGTGCAGCGTACAGATAAATAAAAAAATGTTGTTTTAAACTGGATAAATGCTTACTATCTATTCTGAATTTAAAAATTACACCACGTATTTCCTCTTTTTCTTATATGCTCCGGAAGCACTAGTTTTGACAGAGCCCCATACACGGATCACACTCAGACTTCTACCCAGAGGGGTATGCTACACTGTTAGGGCATATGTGTAAGCCTATTTTTAGCCACCACCACTTGTCTCCACCCTGCATTGCCTTGATATTTATGTCATCAAGTAAATGTGCTGTCATTTTTTTTACCCACCCCTCCCTGTATTGGGAAAAAGGTTGTTTACATTCGAATGCATTTTATTTGTTCTAAAGAATGGTATTAGGTGACGTAATTTCTAGAATTTACGTGCTAGATTTATCTGATTAAATCGCTACATATAGGCCATCTGCTTTCCTTGCAGACAGAGTGAGAGAGATATATTTCGATGTATATGAGATGTTATATAATTGTATGTAAGAGTAAATTAATATTTGTATTTTTGAGGAGCGTACTTTTTAACTTGACATAGTTTTCTGTTTATTTCTGTATTGGAAATGGTATTTTTATAGAAATTTAATAGTGTAATTAAATTGAGTATTTTAGTATCACTAGATTTGCATGCTGTTATCTCACTGTAATTGTTCATTCTATGACAACGGTGGCCAAACCGCGGCTCTTCTGTGTTCACATCGCGGCTCGCGAACAATTTATGAAATTAAAACTTTTAGTTTGAAATATATAATATCAAAAATGAATGAAAGTTTTTAAAAAAAAATACTATTAATAAATTTTACATATTTAAATATTTGTTAATTGTGTAGCTGTAACGCATATATTTCTTCAATTGTGTAACTGTAACGCATATATTTCTTCAATTCTGTAACTGTAACGCATATATTTCTTCAATTGTGTAACTGTAACGCATATATTTCTTCAACATACGGTTAAGGTTAAAACTATTGAAATGTTTAAATCATTAAATTCGAATAAAAAGTAATTTTTTAAAAATAAATCACAAAAGGAATTTTTCAATGCGAGTGGGGTCGTGACCCATAGTGCTTCAATGCGGCTTTCAACATTTTTTTTTATTTTAAAAATGGCTCTCAGTTACTACAGGTCTGGCCACCCCTGTTCTATGCGCCAAATCTTTAAACAAATCAAATTTTCAAAACCATAATGGTACGTAACATACATATTACTGAAGAAATTGTTCTCAAATTTAAAACTACATGTATGGCTAACAAAAAATATATCTTGTTATATCTTCCAAGAAACTTAAAAACTAGCATTATTACAGTTATATTTATATAAACCAGACATCAAATAGTAAGAATAAAATAAAATTAGGGATGTTTGTGGTAAAAACTTTAATTCAGTCTTAAAAATTTTACTTAAGAGGCATCCATAAATGATGGTGAGTAGTTCTCACGAATTTGGGATGATGTATTGTTAAGGTGTCTAAATTGTGTTACAAATTTCTGTTTATAGATTATCTGAAAATTTTGTGATGATGGGGTGAAAGGGTTCAAATACTGCTAAAAATAGGCTGACGTCATTAATGAATGGCCCCTTATTTTATCTAAAATCTTTCTTAAGGGCTGATGTATACAAACCTTCACTCGGTGCAACTACTCTCAGATCAATTACATGAGGCTGCCTCATCAACTTTGCCAACTCAACTTGGTGGCCCAGAATCAGGTCTTGAACATCACTGCTTAAGGAGGCAAGTCTTGGGGGTATTTGCCACGGATCTTCCTTCTGTAAGAAACAGTAGAATTCTAACATATCTTTATTTATTTTTAGCGATCAGTTCATGTATATTTCTAATACAAAAGCCAGATCTAATGTAACAAGGAATTGGGGTGTAAGATCTAGTCTGATAGGAATTTTGGTGCCAGATTTAGTCTGATAATGAATTGGGGTGCCAGATGTAGTCTGACAGGAATTGGGTGCCAGATTTTGTCTGACAGGAATTGGGGTGCCATATTTAGTCTGACAGGAATTGGGGTGCCATATTTAGTATGATAATGAATTAGGTTGCCAGAACTATTCTGATAAGGAATTGGGGTGCCAGATTTAGTCTGACAGGAATTGGGACGCCAGATTTAGTCTGACAAGACTCGGGGGGTTGCTATGCCATCTAGACTTTAGGTGTGCTAACTGGGCTGGGAATGCATGATTAACTGTATAAATAATTTTCATTATTTAAAAAAATTTTGTGTTGAAAACTTAAAATTTTATCTTTTTAAATTTGTTTGAACTCCTCCACCAACAGCGATAACAATGAACCTGTGACTGTTGTGAGTTGTGTCAAAAACAAACACCACCTTTTGAATCCTGTTAGCCTTGGGTCTCCAACACTGTTATTGTTGGAGACTGCTAAAACCTGAACTAACCAGTGAGGTCCTACGGATTATACTTCACCTTTTGTGTTGCAGGTGTGTGATCGGTAGCACTAGTCATTGTTGAAATGTTGTTACTACTGGCTATGGGTGTATTGGTGGCAACCGAATTCGCTACCGCGTCAGGGGCTGAACTTGTAATTGGATTGTTGGTGCCATCCTCTAGGCTGACCTCGCTTACTTCCCTTGTTGATAATGTTTCTGCATTCGGCTTACTGGCAGTGGGAGAATCTATGGCAAAATTTAAACCAAAAAAAATTACAAATTAATTTTAAGAGAACACGTTTTTTTCTACATCTTTATTTGGCATTTGGTTTTAATATTTTTGTCAACAGTTTATAAAGGATATTTTTCAAATTAAAACTTTTTAAAAAATATTGACATATGTTTGTTGTTGTTTTTTGGACACCTCGATTACAGTAATTTTTGTTTTTTTAGCCAATCCATGGGCTGCACCCAGACTATTTGAATTTACAGTCTGTCGAAATTATGCTATATATAAATAATATATGTGGCTATATTAGACATGGAAAGAGCTTAAAATGCCAAATTTAAAAAGTCTCTGAAACTAAGTTTCCATTTATGGTACTAGCAATGAAAAATAATAATTAGAAATAGCTACCGTAATCAAAGTTAAAATAACAGTGTCAGTAATAAAAAAAATATTATTTCACTTTTTTTCTCGTTGCATATTCCTGCATACTTTTGCATTAAAAAAGTAACATATTCCTGCATACTTTTGCATTAAAAAAGTAACATATTCCTGCATACTTTTGCATTAAAAAAATAACATGTAGTAAGGGCATCAACCTTTGATTGGCGCTAGAGCCTGGGTCGGTGTCCATTCCTCTTGTTTACTGACCCTGAAGTTGACCTCATTGGATGATGACGTACTGGTCGTCTGGTTGCGACATCGCGATCTCAACAGTTTTTCTCTGCTGTCTTTTATTTTACTTTTTTTTTTAATGAAAAAGAAATTCCCAAAGATGTGTTAATTTTCTTTCTTATTGTTTTAAAAATTCTTTTTTTTTTTTTTTTTTTAAATTTAAAATTTAAAAAAAAATCTCTATTTTTTATATATATTTATTTGAAATTCAAGCAAAACTTTTAAGTTATAAAAAAAAATATATATGACAATGACATTTGCTGAAGAAGAGCAAAAGAGCTCATTTAAAAAAAATTAACATCGGATACTGATTACTAGCAAAAAGTTACACACTGCTGATATTCCCCCAGATCAGTAGTCTATAATAGTATAGGCAAGTAAAATTTGGTCCTTGCTGTAAGTCGTAAGTTGCAGTAACTTTAAGCTGGGCGGCTACGATGTAGGCTATACAATATGAGTAGTGACAGACAAAGTTCTCAACTTTTTAGTGTGGACGGAATAATCAGTATATAGGCTAACACGTGTGCTGCCTTGCCTTATTTTTTTTTTTTAAATATATTTTTACTCAATTTTCATTAGGATCATTAAAATTTTACAATTTTTTTTTACAGCGAAATTTACTATGATAGACACAACAACGACACACCACTGTGATACTGAATAACTTGGTCATGAGAGAAACAGCAGCACACCCTTTAGATGATAAATAACTCGGATACTATACATCGACCAATGAGGTCCAATGCACGAAGATAACCAGGAAATGTTCTTCATGCTTCTAACCCCGTCCTGGGATTAACAGCTCTTCTGCCAATCTTTAGACAATACCACGTTCACCTATATATGTCATAGGCCTAGGGGTAGCCCCTATTAAAATGCATTCTTATGATATCCACTTATAAATTTACTATAAATGGTTTATTGACACGTTAAAAAAACTGATTTGCCATACATTTAGCTCACCTTTTGTCAAAGACCATGCCTTGCGATTTCTCCAAAGAGCAGGCTGTCCCCATAATCAAGCTATTTTTAGCCCAAGCTTGTATTCACTTGTCCAGTCATGCTCTGTGTCTACTGACATATTCCCGTGGCATCGTCAGCTCATCTTAGTCGACTTTCCACGTGGTTAGCGGGTCTCAAATTGAAATCTGTGGCAGCTTCAGATAGCAGCCTATATTTCACTGTTTAGGAGTCAGCTTCAGGGTTTCAATGAATATCTGGCTATTTAGAGAAATAGTATTTAGGTCTAGTATATAATTTGTGCTTTTCTATACAATATTTACCCACTGGTTTTATTATATTTACCCACTGGTTTTATTATATTTACCCAATTATAAGACTATTGGACTGCGACAGTGGCGTAGTGAGGGGGGGGGCAACATGCCCCGGGCGCTACTTACAAAGGGGCGCCAAATGGTATATTTTACTATAATATTGTATGGTTTTCGAATAGGGGGGGCGCTAAAAAGGTATTGGGGGGCGCTAAAAAGGTATTGTGCCCCGGGCGCGAGTTAAGCTCGCTACGCCACTGGACTGCGATAGATCTTTAAAGTAGATTAACTAGACACAAACAATTTGTGTAAATAAAACAATACTATATGTTCAGCTTTAATTTAATGATGATTTTACAAAATACAAATGTAAATGCCTTCATCTGTACAAAAAACAAAACATTAAATAAGTATAAATTTATACTTATTTAAATGCTTACCCACCGCTTTTTCTTATATTTAACCACTGGTTTTCTTATCCGGAATCTTATAACATCAATTACTTCATCAAAATTTGGGGGGGGGGGGGGGGGTGGTGTGGGGGGTATTCGGGAGATCGGCAAAGTTAATTTTTCTGAGGATAAGGCGAGTACTAGTGTTTGCGGCAAAATCATAAAATATTTTTTGCGTTCAGAAATTTTCGTTCAAAATAATAAATGGCTGAACATTCTCGACGACAAAATATTTTTTCGCCAGAAAATGTTATAGAGATTTGTTTACCTTACTTTTAACATTGGTGCTATCGGCCTGTTTGGAGTTTACCATGTTTGGAGTTTCCCATTTTCGAGTTTCCCATTTTTCAAATTTACCATGTTTCGAGTTTCCCATCTTTCGAGTTTCCCATCTTTCGAGGTTCCCATCTTTCGAGTTTCCCATCTTTCGAGTTTTCCATGTTTGGAGTTTCCCATTTTTCGAGTTTCCCATGTTTGGAGTTTCTCATGTTTGAAGTTTCCCATTTTTCGAGGTTCCCATGTTTGGAGTTTTCCCAGGTTTTGAATTTCCCATGTTTGGAATTTCCCATGTTTGGAATTTCCCATGTTTGGAATTTCCCATGTTTGGAATTTCCCATGTTTGGAATTTCCCATGTTTCGAGTTTCCCATTTTTGGAGTTTCCCATGTTTCGAGTTTCCCATGTTTCGAGTTTCCCATGTTTATCCTAGTAACTGAGACCATGTCCCAGAAAGTTGAACAACCCCAGTAAGTGTATCTCACGGGTCATTTCTTCTTATCTTTCAGCGTTTCACAGATCGTCCATTTACCTTTTCCAAAAGATCTGTAGCATTTTAAAATATTTCTTTATTTAAAAATAGCATTGTCCTGGAAGACAGTGCGCAACGTGAGAAGTTCTGGGCGCAAATGTTAGCATTGTCCTGAAAGACAGTGCGCAACGTGAGAAGTTCTGGGCGCAAATGTTAGCATTGTCCTGGAAGACAGTGCGCAACGTGAGAAGTTCTGGGCGCAAATGTATTTCCCCAAAAACTATCAAGCCCAGAACGTACAGCGCAAACATTATCCGAAGAAATCGGACGGAGAAATCGCACGGAGAAATCGGACGAACATTTGTCACCGGCTTCTGGATCTGCCCAGTAATTGGAGCACGCAAAGTATTTTTTTAATGCTTAATTTCTGCTCCCACTCCAACAAATTTTCCTGATCTACTGCTTTAAGATAATTTCAACACGCATGGCTTAAGCCATAGAGATGGACATTACTAACTCTCATACATACTATGCAAAAGTTGTATAATGCTGCCAGCCCCCCTTTTCCGGTCGTATTTAATGTGTCGTCTGCCAACGATTTTGCCCCTAATAATAGTTACAACGCCACCGCATTTAATATACTGCATCTTAAAGAATGACTCGAACTGTTGTGGTTACCTCCCCTGTCTAAGACTTAAAGAATGACTCGAACTGTTGTGTTTACCTCCCCTCGGTCCCTTGTCTAAGGCTTAAAGAAAAAAAACAACATTTTCTTCTCTCTACCGTCTACCCGATTATTACCCTATGACGTCAATAATCTTAAATGCCAATCAACATCTCAGGTTTATGGACCTGTTTACATCGACCTGTCGTAAAAAAAACGACTGATTTAAAGGATCTCCTCTACGTGCCTGGGAATGATTGGTTTAGTGTGTGTGTGTGTGTACAACTTGTACAATTCTATCGACGTAGTGTGTGTGTACAACTTGTACAATTCTATCGAAGTAGTGTGTGTGTATACAACTTGCACAATTCTATCGACGTAGTGTGTGTGTGTACAACTTGAACAATTCTATCGACTTAGTGTGTGTGTACAACTTGTACAATTCTATCGACGTAGTGTGTGTGTGTGTGTGTACAACTTGTACAATTCTATCGACTTAGTGTGCGTGTGTATAACATGTACAATCCTATCGACGTAGTGTGTGTGTGTGTACAACTTGTACAATTCTATCGACTTAGTGTGTGTGTACAACTTGTACAATTCCTTTAACGTAGTGTGTGTGTGTACAACTTGTACAATTCCTTTAACGTAGTGTGTGTGTGTACAACTTGTACAATTGTATCGACATAGTGTGTGTGTGTGCAAAAACGAAACGCTATCAGGGCCCACCATATATTTATTCATAGTTCACGAAAGTGCACGTGCGTACTTTCCCTCCCGATACACGCCACTGGATGTTATTTCAGCTAAACTTACTGTGGTCCTAGATTAGCCACAAAAACAATTGGTATTCTTGGAAAAATGGGGAGGGGAGTCGGATATACCCCCCACCCAGGAAATTAGGGTGACCTGCTGTATTGTAAATAAAAGAAAGCTGTTTCCAGTGTCATAACTGAATGGCATGCCAAAACCGGTTCTCACCCTGTGGGTCGCGACCCCTTTGGGATTCGAACGACCCTTTCACAGAGGTCGCCTAGGACCATCGGAAAACACATATACCCTACAGTTATGAAGTAGCCATGACAATAATTTTGTGGTTGGGGGTCGTCATAATATGAGGAAAAATATTAAAGGGTGGCGGCATTAGAAAGGTTGTGAACCACTGTATTAGCTACGGTAATGCAGAAGAGAAAAGTTAACTTGATCCGAAACAAAATTTATATATATATTATATACATACATACAACGTACTTCTTTTTAAAAAGACGTCTAGCCGCTCGTGTCAAAATGTTAGAAGGCAAAAATGCATATCGTTTGATCGCTGACGTTCAGTGTTATAGAGATAGAATTCCGAAGTTTTATTTTTAGACATGCCCGGTTTTTATCTTCTCATTAACTAGATTTTGTTCTGCATTAAGATAAATGAGCTCATGACAACCTATTGCATCTGGGCTTGAATGGCTCCCGCTCAAAGCTTCTATTGGACAGGCGGTAACCTTAGCGTTGTGATGTGTTACGACCTGGCCACGAACGTACCTTTAACTTTAACGGATATCGATAATTAAGCCCGGTAATAGAATCTGGTTGGAAAATAGAATTGCGTTCGGGGAAAAAAAGAACAAACTATCTTTAAACAAACATGGATGCCCCGTGAGTGATACGTTGTGTGCACACACAAAACGGGGGTGGGGGGATGCCCCGTGAGTGATACGTTGTGTGCACACACAAAAGGGGGTGGGTGGGGGGATGCCCCGTGAATGATACGTTGTGTGCACACACAAAAGGGGAGTGGGGGGTTGTACAAATCGAATGTGATTTATTTTCGTTAGAGTTTCTTTCAATCAAACTGGAAGTTTTGTGTCGAGCATTCGAACCCTAAATCAAAGTGCGTTGGCCAAAAAAACATGTCTCTTATTCTGTGACATGATAAGTCAGACTGCTTGTGACATGATAAGTCAGACTGCTTGTGACATGATAAGTCAACTGCTTGTGACATGATAAGTCATACTGCTTGTGACATGATAAGTCAGACTGCTTGTGACATGATAAATCAGACTGTCTGTGACATGATAAGTCAGACTGTTTGTGACATGATAAGTCAGACTGTCTGTGACATGATAAGTCAGATTGTCGGTGACATGATAAGTCAGACTGTCTGTGACATGATAAGTCAGACTGTCTGTGACATGATAAGTCAGACTGTCGGTGACATGATAAGTCAGACTGCCTGTGACATGATAAGTCAGACTGCCTGTGACATGATAAGTCATACTGTCTGTGACATGATAAGTCAGACTGCCTGTGACATGATAAGTCATACTGTCTGTGACATGATAAGTCAGACTGTCTGTGACATGATAAGTCAGACTGCATGTGACATGATAAGTCAGACGGTCTGTGACATGATAAGTCAGACGGTCTGTGTAAGAAAACCGAACGAAATAAAGAGCGTGAGCTGTGTACTTAAAGTTATTCAAACAACAAAAAAAACTTAACAGAATTTCAAGTTATTCCACCCCCCCCCCACCCACTTTGTCATAATCCCATGGTATTTCACACGCTCCTTGTCATAATCCCATGGTATTTCACACGCCCCTTGTCATAATCCCATGGTATTTCACACGCCCATTGTCATAATCCCATGGTATTTCACACGCCCCTTGTCATAATCCCATGGTATTTCACACGCCCATTGTCATAATCCCATGGTATTTCACACGCCCCTTGTCATAATCCCATGGTATTTCACACGCCCCTTGTCATAATCCCATGGTATTTCACACGCCCCTTGTCATAATCCCATGGTATTTCACACGCCCCTTGTCATAATCCCATGGTATTTTACACGCCCCTTGTCATAATCCCATGGTATTTCACACGCCCCTTGTCATAATCCCAAGTTATTCCGCACACTCTTAAGAGTAGACTATATATTTATATCATCATCATCATGTCCCGTAGTCCTTCGACCATTGGGGCGCCACAGATGACATGAAAACTATTCTTCTCCATTCCTCTCTGTCTTCTGCACCACGCATAGCTTCGCCTAGTTTTAGTCCTGTCCACTCTTTGATGTTATCTTTTCTTTTTCTCTCTGAACTCCGAGCCTGAATGTTCATATTTGAGAGTCTGAATGTTCACATTCGAGAGTCTGATTGAGAATTTCGTCTTCGACCATAACGACAGGGCTACCCACCTTTATCCACCTCTGTAGCCGGGTTACTGAGACCCACACTTTTTAACACAAACACTAAAACGATTGCTATCCTCGGCAGCAGCCAGACGTTGTGTAGTGTTGTGTTGTATTGTGTTGTGTTGTATTGTGTTGTATTGTGTTGTATTGTGTTGTATTGTATTGTGTTGTATTGTGTTGTATTGTGTTGTATTGTGTTGTGTTGTATTGTGTTGTGTTGTCTGTATTGTGTTGTGTTGTCTGTATTGTGTTGTGATGTGTAGTGTTGTGTTGTGTTGTCTGTATTGTGTTGCTTGTTTGGTGGTGGTTTGATTTTGATTTTTGGTTTTGTGTGAATAAAAATAGTGTGTGGGGGGGATGTGGGGGGTGGGTGTTTCGTCAGCAAGATTGTTTGTTTGTTGTTGTTGTTGTTGTAATTTAAGATCACAATTTATGTATTTGAGGACATAACACACTACGCTGTAATGCTCTTCGGAGTTGTTTTTTTACACACTCTGACGCTGCAGCATAAACAAAATGTTTATTTTCTCATCTTTTTACAACTGTGTCGAATCTCAACTAAACTCAACAAAAGCGTCATGTCTTTGAAATCTAAAATGATGAAGTGGTAGATTTTGTCGGTAATGTGTGTAATAGAAATGTTCGTGTGTGCGCGCGCGCGCGCGTGTGTGTGTGTGTGTGTGTGTGTGGATGGCCGGGGACAAAGGAGACATTTTAGAAATAAGTGTTGGAGTTGGTTTTCATCGAATCCATTCTTAAATTAAAAAGCTTTTTTTTTTTTGTAATGTGGGGGGGGGGGGGGGGGGGAACTTAAGTGACAGCCGGATGTTCAGAAATATTTTTAACTCCCTATTACTTAAAATTGTTTGAAGACCCACCCATAGTCGCAAACAAAAATTTTAGAGGCAGACTGGGCTGGGCGGGATCAAGTGAGAGAATGCCGGATTGCATGGCAGCAAAATTGATCTATTGGCAGAAATTTAGGGGCAGACTGCTTACCGGTCCACCAAGATTGAGATGGATTGACGATGTTTGATAAAGGCATAGACTTAGGGGCAGAAGTGTTCAAACGAATTTCCGGATACGGCAGAAATGATGTCCCTAGTAGAGGGTGACCAACCTCTCCGCTAACCTCAAACCCGTGTATTCCTCCTTTAACAAGCAATAACAACTTTATAAAACCAACTCTTGGTATAGTTAAATTCAGTTGATAAAATAGTTTTAATTTAATTGATTTTTGTCCCCGGATTTCCCTGGATGAGAGTGATTTTGTCCCGGGATTTCCCTGGATGAGAGTGATTTTGTCCCAGGATTTCCCTGGATGAGAGTGATTTTGTCCAGTTTTCCAAGGATGAGCAAAGATCGGCAAAATGATAAACCCTAAGTGCAATCCTACAAACCACAAAGTTTTCAGGGTTAGGGGACGACTTCTCCAGTGGTGGATGGATGGTGGATAGATGGTGTATGGATGGTGTATGGATGGTGTATGGATGGTTTATGGATGGATGGTGGATGGGTGGTGTATAGATGGTTGATGGATGGATGAGTGGTGGATGGATGGTGGATGGATGGTATATCTATAGTAGTTGGATGGTGGATCGATGGTGGATCGATGGTGGATCGATAGTGGATCGACGGTGTTAGAGATACTCTCAGTCCACAACATGAATCTTCCTCGGGCATTTCGCCAGCTGTACGTCTCGCCTTGCGACAGTTCACCAGCTGTACCTCACCCAGAAGCGGACAAAACGAAGACGGCATTGTAATAAAGAAATTCGTTCGAATCTGTCTTCAAGAACTTGGAATAATAAAAGCTTCAACAAAATTTGTACAACACAACACAACACACAACACAAAATATAACACACCATAAAGCACAACGTACAAAACAACATTCAACACAATTACAACACACCATACAACACACCATTCAACACACCATTCAACACACCATTCAACACAACATTCGACACACCATTCGACACACCATTCGACACACCATTCAACACAACATTCAACACACCATTCAACACACCATTCAACACACCATTCAACACACCATTCAACACACCATTCAACACACCATTCAACACACCATTCAACACACCATTCAACACACCATTCAACACACCATTCAACACACCATTCAACACACCATTCAACACACCATTCAACACAATTTGCAACCCAACATACAACACACCATACAACACACCATTCAACACACCATACAACACACCATTCAACACACCATTCGACACACCATTCAACACAACATTCAACACACCATTCAACACACCATTCAACACACCATTCGACACACCATTCGACACACCATTCAACACACCATTCAACACACCATTCAACACACCATTCGACACAACATTCAACACACCATTCGACACAACATTCAACACACCATTCGACACAACATTCGACACACAATTCGACACAACATTCAACACACCATTCGACACAACATTCGACACAACAAACGACACACCATACAACACAACATACACCACAACATACAACCCAACATACAACTCGACATTCAACACACCATACAACACAGTCATTCAACAAGCAACGATCTAGAAGATAGGAATTGACATGTTAATTCGTAAAAAAACACTTAGAATAAAAATTATTCTTTGGGGAATGTTTTTAAAAAAAATAAAAACAACCATTACGGGAGTTAAAGTACATAAAGTAATCGATTATCGTATTAGTAATTAGATGAAGAAGCGTTGGTCTGTGTTTGCCTAGCGTTCATTTTTTTTTTATATCCTTTGATAACATCAACAAACTAACCCAAAGTGCGCTGTCAACAAATGGACACGATTTCTAGTTAACTTTATTCGGGCAGACAACGGAAAATGTATCTGGAAAATAATAAATTGTCCATTCAATTAAAAAAAATTAAAAATTGATAAACATTGATATTTGTTTATTTTTTTTTTTAATTACAAACTTTGGTTTACGACATTTTCCCTTTTTTCACACATTTCGTTTTACGACATCTTCCCTTTTTTCACACATTTCGTTATACGACATCACTCTATTTAAAGAAAGAATGTCTTTAAATGTTTCTGTATCACTTTTACATTTCCTCAAAGATTGAGGCAAACTGTTCCATAATTTCGGTGCTATTGCTTCAAAAGAGCGCACTCCGTATGACTTTTTTCTGTGTCCATCCACACTAGGAACTCTCAGTAGGGACTTTGTTGAACAGTGCAGGTTCTTTAAGGATACGTGTTTGGAAAAGTTCTTTTTACGATAATCAGGTGCAGAGCCTTCTATACAGCTATACGCCAGGGACAGAATTTTTTGGTCAATGCGCTCACTCACAGGAAGGTAGTGGAAAGAGCTGGGGGTGATGTGGTCAGATTTCTTTATTCGCGATACAATGCGTGCTGCAGTATTTTGTATCTTCTGGGGTCTCTGAATTTGTTTTTTTTTTGTTGAGGTAAACCCCCACAGACAACTGTTGCAGTAATCTAATCTTGATTAGATTAGAGTGACCGCTCCCTGCCATTGCATTGGCTGTTCTCTTATTAAGTTGAGGACAAAGCTGACCCAGGGCGCGTAGATGACAGAAACAGGCCCTGACCACAGAACTGATATGGGGAATCATTGTGGGTTCCACTGAATTATTTTGTCTTTATCAGCCACTATTCGTTCACCCCCAAACAAGAAGATATTCTTTGTAGGTCAGCACTCTTAATTTAATTTTTAATGAATATGGTTATTAGCCGATGCCTTGTAGCATATTGCTCTACTGCGCTATTTTTAAATACTTTTATATTAAACTTCGCCTTTTTTTTCCGTGTGGCTCTTTGTGACGACAAAATCTTCGGAAAGCTAATAGACCCACTTCCCGTCATCCTATCGAGTTGAAACTTGGCACATAGACTCGTTGCCCATAACAACACATTCTATCAAATTTTCAGCCCCTCTCCCGACCCCTGAAAATCAGGTTGTTTTTTTCCTGTTTTTCAAGAGGGTAAGACAAGATCTGCAATTTGCCGGCGTAGGTGCATGGAGAAGGAACGACTGCCCAAACTTCCATCTCATCTCAGTATGGATTGACCAAAAAGACTGAATAAAACCGCTGTTCATTGTTTTCTTTAAACACGACAATTTCTTCTTTTAAATTTATCTTTAGTCTATCAGGGTACATGCACTAAGTTTAATATAAAGAAACATGCCCATACCAAATATATGTTGCTACAATTACAATCATGTAATGATAAATGACGTACAGTTACATAAATGCAAACGAAAAGACATATAAAGGATTTATACGGGAAAAAATATGTTTTGTTGGGTAACCAGACAAAACGACAAGTGACAAAACGACAAGGTAACAAAACGTATAGTCATTTGTCGTTTTGTCACTTGTCGTTTTGTCATGGAACCGGTCCAGACAGGCCTCTGGATGCACATTGTTTGGTCTACTCTATAGGATGTAGAATTGGTTGGTCTACTCTATAGAATGTAGCACTGTTTGGTAAACTCTATAGGATGTCGCACTGGTTTGGTCTATTCTATGGAATGTAGCATTGGTTGATATTGACTTGACTGTTGAAAGTGAAAGAACGTTCTGTGGTGTACTGCAGCAAGTGTACAAGAGAGCTCAAGTATTTCATCACATAGTTTTCACCAATGTCTCAGATATTCACAATTCCTAGCACCTGTTTAAAGTCTACACACACCCTATTACCACCCCTAAAAACAAAGTTTTCCGTATACATCCCTTGAATACATTTTTAAAATTATTTTATTGTATATTAATATTCTAATGTCCCGCCCGCTTTCTCACCGCAGATTTATAATTATTTCACCAACTATTTCAGAAAAACAAAAGAAAATATTACTCACCAAACGCATTTTGCGATTTTTTAAAACTCAGAGCAGTTATTTTAATCGTGAATATATTTCATGAAGTCAGTGGAACATATTTTCCTCATCGTCCCTTAAAAAATGGTGAAACCCTTATTTTTGTGCGTAGGGGGTGGTGGGTGCGGGTGAAAATGTGAAAGAATGTGCTGTTATCGGCAACGAATCTATGTGCCAATTTCAGCTCGATAGGTTAGAGGGAAGTGGGTCAATTAGCCGTCCGATGTAGAGATGAGGACGGTAATCTGCTGAATTTAACCCCCATCCCACCCCCTAAAAAAAACCCCACCAAATTTGGCTTCAGCAACTGTTGAATTTGCATCATCGTAGGCGGGGGGGGGGGGGGGGCAGCATTGTCAGCTGACAACGCATTTGTTTTGTTTCTAATTGTTGTGGGTGCGGCAAAACGTAGCCCCGCCCCCCGGGTGTCACTAACCATGAGACAACCACGAGAGACCAAAAATATTTTTTTTTTTACACAATATCTTTTAGATCAAGCATTCTTCTCCCTGTATATAAGCGCCCTCTTGAGTATGACGCCCCTACCCTTTGGCACCCCAGGCAGTTACCTGCTTTGCCTGTACCAAAAGGCTGGTCCTGTATATAAGTGCCCTCTTTAATATGACGCCCCTAGACTTTGGCGCCCCAGGCAGTTACCTGCTTTGCCTGTACCAAAAGGCTGGCCCTGTATATAAGTGCTCTCTTTAATATGACGCCCCTACCCTTTGGCGCCCAAGGCAGTTACCTGCTTTGCCTGTACCAAAATGCTGGCCCTGTATATAAGTGCTCTCTTTAATATGACGCCCCTAGACTTTGGCGCCCCAGGCAGATGCCTGCTTTGCCTGTACCAAAAGGATGGCCCTGTATATAAGCGCCCTCTTTAATATGACGCCCCTAGACTTTGGCGCCCCAGGCAGTTACCTGCTTAGCCTGTACCAAAAGGATGGCCCTGTATATAAGCGCCCTCTTTAATATGACGCCCCTAGACTTTGGCGCCCCAGGCAGTTACCTGCTTTGCCTGTACCAAAAGGCTGACCCTGTATATAAGTGCCCTCTTTAATATGACGCCCCTAGCCTTTGGTGCCCAAGACAGTTACCTGCTTTGCCTGTACCAAAAGGATGGCCCTGTATATAAGTGCCCTCTTTAATATGACGCCCCTAGACTTTGGCGCCCCAGGCAGTCGCCTGCTTTGCCTCCACCCAAAAGGCCGGCCCTGTAATTAAGTGCCCTCTTTAATATGACTCCCCTAGACTTTGGCGCCCCAGGCAGTCGCCTGCTTTGCCTCCACCTAAAAGACCGGCCCTGTAATTAAGTGACCTCTTTAATATGACGCCCCTAGACTTTGGCGCCCCGGCCAGTCGCCTGCTTTGCCTGCACCCAAAAGGCCGGCCCTGTACATAAGAGGTGGGTGCAGCAAGCTTTTAGTGCAGTAGCTGAACGTGAGAGTGAGTAGATCAAACTAACACAAATGTGGGTCGACTGTCCCTCTTGACGCCCACCACAAGAGTGCAAAGGCCAATCAAAGGCATAATCTACGTCATTATGCAAACGGACTTGAAATTCTTAACCGTACAACTACAGGCTAAGCGCTAACAGAAATTGGTTCACATTTTTATCGTTCAAATATTTTATTTTTTTTGTCCTGAAAGGTGAGTTGGAATTGTTTTACATATGCATACTTCCCCGGCGGATCGTGGCGGTAATAAACATTTGCTTATTGTCCCGACGGATCGTGGCGTAATAAACATTTGCTTACTGCCTGGCTGATCGTGGCGGTACTAAAAATTTGCTTACTGTCCCGGTGGATCATGGCGGTGCTAATCATTTGCTTATTGTCCCGGCGGATCGTGGCGGTGCTAAACATTTTTTGAACGCTCTCAAGTGAAGGAGGTAGTTTTTATTGTTAAATTTTAAATGGGTTCTAATGAAGGAAATTTCTTGGATTAAAAAAAGGGTATATATAGAAATCAAAATCATTTAGGAGGCTCTAGGGGCAATGCAACTATGAAAATGGAGGGTGTGGGGGGGGGGGGGGTACTCTTTGTCACGGACATATCGCGTGTTGATGTTATGTGTCTGTGTTGGTAATTTTAACAGTGAGAAATGATGTTTTTTTCCTTTGGGAATTCCCCTTATATCGCACCAAGTTGAATAAGTCATGAATGCGCTATGACGCATTTCCGGTGGTGCGATAGATGGGTGCCAATTGTTTTTATAGACGTCAGGCTGAAATTGTTGCTGAAGGAGTGGGTGAGTTTTTGACCTGGGGTGTTTCACATGTGAACAGCTTTGTTGCTGGTTGGGTTTGTTACACGCTGTGTCTTGGTACATCACATGAATAATTAAAGTACATGTACATTTATTTTAAACCATATCTTAAAGTTATTATCGGAGAGAAAGAGGGCGGAGTTTAGGCACTGAGTTGACAGTGTGTGTTTTCTGTGGCCATTGGAAGAGGGACCTGCCCCCAGACGGCCTTCCGCCACACTCTTTGTCGAAATTCAATGTTTCATACCAGATTTATGCATTTATAAAAAAATTTAGTAAAGTCTATCTGTACGCAGCAGTAATGCGTAAAGGAGTAGATGACCAAAAACGAATATTTCGCCTGTTGTTCTGTATACCTTGAATGCTACCACAAGACATTTTGTCCATAATGTGGTTTTGAACATGTCCATAATCTGGAGCAGGAATTATGTTCATTTCGTATTGGACTTATGTTCAGTTCGTAATCAGACTTATCGTGCAGTTGGTAAACAGACTTATCGTGCAGTTGGTAATCTGACTCATTGTGCAGTTGGTAAACAGACTTATCGTGCAGTTGGTAATCAGACTTATCGTGCAGTTGGTAATCAGACTTATCGTGCAGTTGGTAATCAGACTTATCGTGCAGTTGGTAAACATACTTATTGTGCAGTTGGTAATCATTTTAACGGTGATCGAATAATTCAAATCTTCTCATTTCATCTGGGGAGGGGGCGGCAAAACATTAAGTTGAATAGATTGATTATATGTAATAGATTTACGTTTACCGTTCAAGTAACAGTTATCTAACTTAGTTAATCATTTTAAAGATTTTTTTTTATCTGATAGAATTACAGAGATATCTTTTTCTTCTATATATATATATATATTAAGGGCCCACGGTCAATGTATTATATCATATTGGGAAATGGCGTCATCGGGCCGTCGAGCCTAAGCTCTTTATGCCCCCCCCCCTGACGCACCCCCACACATGCCAAGAGCCAGGTCTACCCGGCGCCGGGCCGTGCGGGGGTACGCTCGATCGGGTTTGCTGGTGGAGGCCCTCCCCGCCCGGGGGCGTCCGGTCGACCGAAAACGCTGCGTTAAAAGCGCTCGAAGTCCACTCTCCCAGGTCAATGTATTGATCAATCTGGCTCCTATGTATTATTAAGTAAAATAAAAATCAATCTTAACTGTGACCTTTTCTTATCCGGTTTAGCCAAGTGTGCTGCATAAATTTGAACACTTTCAAATTGTAACTTATTTTACCAAGCAAAAATATGAAAATGATCACATTTTATTGGCGAAAAGAATATTTGAACTTGATCATCTCAAAATGGATATTTTTTGTACTTAAGTTCTTTCATCACTAAGGTCTTCATTCAATAAGAGTTATAGATTTCGCTATTTGAACGCGTTCTTTTGTGGGTTTTTTCAGCTTAGTTTGAGTGACTATGCACCTAGTCGCGGTGTGCATCCTTGCCTTTCATCTTGTGCTCACAGTACTCACAGCCGAGGATCCGTGTGACAAAAAATTCACTAAGTGCACAGACCTGTTGATGAAAACTTGAATCAGATTGTCCTGTGCGTCAAGAATATAGACTGCGATCTACCTGATCACCATAAAAAGGGGTTCATTGACGCCATTCATACACAGTTCACGGTTCGTGGTGTGACGTGCAAGGTGGACGTGTCCGCAGCAGCGATGTCCCCAGACGTTCCTTCCAACCCTTTCTTAAATGAGACAACAACGGAGGCGGGTGACTGTTGGGCTGCCCTGGACGCGTGTGCGCAACAATTCACGTCCAACATTGCGCGTGCTGTGTCAGCCGTGCTGGTGTGTCAGCTGTTTGACACGATGCTCGACTGCGCATCTCAGTCACCGTGCCCGGCTGAAGCTAAGACATCGTTTGTAACTAGAGCCGGAGAGGAGAAGGCGAGCAGAGGGTTGCACTGCTCTGCCAACGAGAGCCCAGCCGGCACTTCAGAAAACGTGGCCGCCAGAAATCTGGTCAAAAAGACACACCTCGTCAGTGTCACCATTTTAATATTTCTTGTGCTTATAACTCGACCGCTTGGACGTAGCATTGGTTACTTTGGATTTTAAACCAGCGGCTGCAAAATTTACGCATAAAAAGATGGTGTTATGATGTTGTTGTTTTTTTTACTATAGCCATGTGTGAAGCAAGGGGCCACATTTTCCTGACTGCTGAGAAAGAAAGTCAACGTCTTTGAGTAGAAAAATTCACGAAAGCTTCAAAATATTTCGAG
Organism: Omphiscola glabra; assembly: GCA_964017045.1. NCBI lineage: Eukaryota > Metazoa > Mollusca > Gastropoda > Lymnaeidae > Omphiscola > Omphiscola glabra. The sequence continues at coordinate 38,802,578 of OZ024800.1, forward strand.
CTCATCCTTAAACATGAGTTGTTAGGACTTCCCGTGGTCTGTGTTTTTCTTTGAATGTAATCAGCTAGCATTGCAGATGTTTTGATAAGATCTTAAATAATCGCATTCCCAATTCTTTTTTTCTCTAATTGAAAAAAGAATAAAATAATTATGCAATTATATTTTTGTTACGTTTAGTCAATTCCTAATGCAGGGAAAACGAGTTTTGGAAAGTAAGTCAGTCGTCCTGCTATTAATGATTTCAAAAAAAGAGCATTGCCTGAAACCACGGTTTAACCCCGATATTACAATATGACATCGGCACCAGTTTGATGAAGTGATTTGACAGAATTGATGAAGTGATTTGACAGAATTGATGAAGTGATTTGACAGTTCTGATAAAGTGATTTGCCAGGTTTGATGAAGTGATTGGACAGGTCTGATGAAGTGATTTGACCGGTTTGATGAAGTGATTTGACAGGTTTGATGAAGTGATTTGACACGTCTGATGAAGTCGTTTGACAGGTCTGATGAAGTGATTTGACAGGTTTGATGAAGTGATTTGACAGGTCTGATGAAGAGATTTGACAGGTCTGGTAGAAGTGATTTGACAGGTCTGATGAAGTGATATGACGGGGCTGGTAGAAGTGATTTGACAGGTCTGATGAAGTGATTTGACAGGTCTGATGAAGTGATTTGACAGGTCTGATGAAGTGATTTGATAGAATTGATGATGTGATTTGACAGGTCTAATGAAGTGATTTGACAGGTGTGATGAAGTGATTTGACAGGTCTGATGAAGTGATTTGACAGAATTGATGAAGTGATTTGACAGGTCTGATGAAGTGATTTGACAGGTTTGATGAAGTGATTTGACAGGTCTGATGAAGTGATTTGACAGATTTGATGAAGTGATTTGACAGGTCTGATGAAGTGATTTGACAGGTCTGATGAAGTGATTTGACAGGTCCGGTAGAAGTGATTTGACAGGTCTGATGAAGTGATTTGACAGGTGTGATGAAGTGATTTGACAGGTCTGATGAAGTGATTTGACAGAATTGATGAAGTGATTTGACAGGTCTGATGAAGTGATTTGACAGGTTTGATGAAGTGATTTGACAGGTCTGATGAAGTGATTTGACAGATTTGATGAAGTGATTTGACAGGTCTGATGAAGTGATTTGACAGGTCTGATGAAGTGATTTGACAGGTCCGGTAGAAGTGATTTGACAGGTCTGATGAAGTGATTTGACAGGTCTGAAGAAGTGATTTGACAGGTTTGATGGAGTGATTTAAACAGATCTGATGAAGTGATTTGACAGAATTGATGAAGTGATTTGACAGGTCTGATGAAGTGATTTGACAGATTTGATGGAGTGATTTGACAGGTCTTATGAAGTGATTTGACAGGTCTGATGAAGTGATTTGACGGGTCTGATGAAGTGATTTGACAGGTCTGATGAAGTGATTTGACAGATTTGATAGAGTGATTTGATAGGTCTGATGAAGTGATTTGACAGGTTTGATGAAGTGATTTGACAGATCTGATGAAGTGATTTGACAGGTTTGATGAAGTGATTTGACAGGTCTCATGAAGTGATTTGAAAGGTCTGATGAAGTGATTTGACAGGTCTGATGAAGTGATTTGACAGGTCTGGTAGAAGTGATATGACAGGTTTGATGAAGTGATTTGACAGGTCTGATGAAGTGATTTGACAGGTCTGATGAAGTGATTTGACAGGGCTGGTAGAAGTGATTTGACAGGTCTGATGAAGTGATTTCACAGGTCTGGTAGAAGTGATATGACAGGTTTGATGAGGTGATTTGACTGGTTTGATGAAGTGATTTGACAGGTCTGATGAAGTGATTTGACCGGTTTGATGAAGTGATTTGACAGGTTTGATGAAGTGATTTGACACGTCTGATGAAGTGGTTTGACAGGTCTGATGAAGTGATTTGACAGGTTTGATGAAATGATTTGACAGGTCTGATGAAGAGATTTGACAGGTCTGGTAGAAGTGATTTGACAGGTCTGATGAAGTGATATGACGGGGCTGGTAGAAGTGATTTGACAGGTCTGATGAAGTGATTTGACAGGTCTGATGAAGTGATTTGACAGGTCTGATGAAGTGATTTGACAGGTCTGATGAAGTGATTTGACAGAATTGATGAAGTGATTTGACAGGTCTGATGAAGTGATTTGACAGGTCTGATGAAGTGATTTGACAGGTCTGATGAAGTGATTTGACAGAATTGATGAAGTGATTTGACAGGTCTGATGAAGTGATTTGACAGGTTTGATGAAGTGATTTGACAGGTCTGATGAAGTGATTTGACAGATTTGATGAAGTGATTTGACAGGTCTGATGAAGTGATTTGACAGGTCTGATGAAGTGATTTGACAGGTCCGGTAGAAGTGATTTGACAGGTCTGATGAAGTGATTTGACAGGTCTGAAGAAGTGATTTGACAGGTTTGATGGAGTGATTTAAACAGATCTGATGAAGTGATTTGACAGAATTGATGAAGTGATTTGACAGGTCTGATGAAGTGATTTGACAGATTTGATGGAGTGATTTGACAGGTCTTATGAAGTGATTTGACAGGTCTGATGAAGTGATTTGATAGGTCTGATGAAGTGATTTGACAGGTCTGATGAAGTGATTTGACAGATTTGATCGAGTGATTTGATAGGTCTGATGAAGTGATTTGACAGGTTTGATGAAGTGATTTGACAGATCTGATGAAGTGATTTGACAGGTTTGATGAAGTGATTTGACAGGTCTCATGAAGTGATTTGACAGAATTGATGAAGTGATTTGACAGGTCTGATGAAGTGATTTGACAGGTTTGATGGAGTGATTTAAACAGATCTGATGAAGTGATTTGACAGAATTGATGAAGTGATTTGACAGGTCTGATGAAGTGATTTGACAGATTTGATGGAGTGATTTGACAGGTCTTATGAAGTGATTTGACAGGTCTGATGAAGTGATTTGACGGGTCTGATGAAGTGATTTGACAGGTCTGATGAAGTGATTTGACAGATTTGATAGAGTGATTTGATAGGTCTGATGAAGTGATTTGACAGGTTTGATGAAGTGATTTGACAGATCTGATGAAGTGATTTGACAGGTTTGATGAAGTGATTTGACAGGTCTCATGAAGTGATTTGAAAGGTCTGATGAAGTGATTTGACAGGTCTGATGAAGTGATTTGACAGGTCTGGTAGAAGTGATATGACAGGTTTGATGAAGTGATTTGACAGGTCTGATGAAGTGATTTGACAGGTCTGATGAAGTGATTTGACAGGGCTGGTAGAAGTGATTTGACAGGTCTGATGAAGTGATTTCACAGGTCTGGTAGAAGTGATATGACAGGTTTGATGAGGTGATTTGACTGGTTTGATGAAGTGATTTGACAGGTCTGATGAAGTGATTTGACCGGTTTGATGAAGTGATTTGACAGGTTTGATGAAGTGATTTGACACGTCTGATGAAGTGGTTTGACAGGTCTGATGAAGTGATTTGACAGGTTTGATGAAATGATTTGACAGGTCTGATGAAGAGATTTGACAGGTCTGGTAGAAGTGATTTGACAGGTCTGATGAAGTGATATGACGGGGCTGGTAGAAGTGATTTGACAGGTCTGATGAAGTGATTTGACAGGTCTGATGAAGTGATTTGACAGGTCTGATGAAGTGATTTGACAGGTCTGATGAAGTGATTTGACAGAATTGATGAAGTGATTTGACAGGTCTGATGAAGTGATTTGACAGGTGTGATGAAGTGATTTGACAGGTCTGATGAAGTGATTTGACAGAATTGATGAAGTGATTTGACAGGTCTGATGAAGTGATTTGACAGGTTTGATGAAGTGATTTGACAGGTCTGATGAAGTGATTTGACAGATTTGATGAAGTGATTTGACAGGTCTGATGAAGTGATTTGACAGGTCTGATGAAGTGATTTGACAGGTCCGGTAGAAGTGATTTGACAGGTCTGATGAAGTGATTTGACAGGTCTGAAGAAGTGATTTGACAGGTTTGATGGAGTGATTTAAACAGATCTGATGAAGTGATTTGACAGAATTGATGAAGTGATTTGACAGGTCTGATGAAGTGATTTGACAGATTTGATGGAGTGATTTGACAGGTCTTATGAAGTGATTTGACAGGTCTGATGAAGTGATTTGACGGGTCTGATGAAGTGATTTGACAGGTCTGATGAAGTGATTTGACAGATTTGATCGAGTGATTTGATAGGTCTGATGAAGTGATTTGACAGGTTTGATGAAGTGATTTGACAGATCTGATGAAGTGATTTGACAGGTTTGATGAAGTGATTTGACAGGTCTCATGAAGTGATTTGAAAGGTCTGATGAAGTGATTTGACAGGTCTGATGAAGTGGTTTGACAGGTCTGATGAAGTGATTTGACAGGTTTGATGAAATGATTTGACAGGTCTGATGAAGAGATTTGACAGGTCTGGTAGAAGTGATTTGACAGGTCTGATGAAGTGATATGACGGGGCTGGTAGAAGTGATTTGACAGGTCTGATGAAGTGATTTGACAGGTCTGATGAAGTGATTTGACAGGTCTGATGAAGTGATTTGACAGGTCTGATGAAGTGATTTGACAGAATTGATGAAGTGATTTGACAGGTCTGATGAAGTGATTTGACAGGTGTGATGAAGTGATTTGACAGGTCTGATGAAGTGATTTGACAGAATTGATGAAGTGATTTGACAGGTCTGATGAAGTGATTTGACAGGTTTGATGAAGTGATTTGACAGGTCTGATGAAGTGATTTGACAGATTTGATGAAGTGATTTGACAGGTCTGATGAAGTGATTTGACAGGTCTGATGAAGTGATTTGACAGGTCCGGTAGAAGTGATTTGACAGGTCTGATGAAGTGATTTGACAGGTCTGAAGAAGTGATTTGACAGGTTTGATGGAGTGATTTAAACAGATCTGATGAAGTGATTTGACAGAATTGATGAAGTGATTTGACAGGTCTGATGAAGTGATTTGACAGATTTGATGGAGTGATTTGACAGGTCTTATGAAGTGATTTGACAGGTCTGATGAAGTGATTTGACGGGTCTGATGAAGTGATTTGACAGGTCTGATGAAGTGATTTGACAGATTTGATCGAGTGATTTGATAGGTCTGATGAAGTGATTTGACAGGTTTGATGAAGTGATTTGACAGATCTGATGAAGTGATTTGACAGGTTTGATGAAGTGATTTGACAGGTCTCATGAAGTGATTTGAAAGGTCTGATGAAGTGATTTGACAGGTCTGATGAAGTGATTTGACAGGTCTGGTAGAAGTGATATGACAGGTTTGATGAAGTGATTTGACAGGTCTGATGAAGTGATTTGACAGGTCTGATGAAGTGATTTGACAGGGCTGGTAGAAGTGATTTGACAGGTCTGATGAAGTGATTTGACAGGTCTGGTAGAAGTGATATGACAGGTTTGATGAGGTGATTTGACTGGTTTGATGAAGTGATTTGACAGGTCTGATGAAGTGATTTGACAGGTCTGATGAAGTGATTTGACAGGTTTGATGAAGTGATTTAAACAGATCTGATGAAGGGATTTGACAGGTCTGATGAAGTGATTTGACAGGTCTGATGAAGTGATTTGACAGGTTTGATGAAGTTATTTGACAGGTTTGATGAAGTGATTTGACAGGTCTGGTAGAAGTGATATGACAGGTCTGGTAGAAGTGATATGACAGGTTTGATGATGTGATTTGACAGGTCTGATGAAGTGATTTGACAGGTCTGATGAAGTGATTTGACAGGGCTGGTAGAAGTGATATGACATGTTTGATGAAGTGATTTCACAGGTTTGCCACTTCAAATGCCAGGAAAGTTAAATTTTAACCTTAAAGATTAATATTTCAATAAAAAAATAATTCTGACACAATTTTTGTAACGCTGTTACCTCAAAATCTATACTCTCCTGGATTACACTGGTTAACAATTACACGATGCTGGTCGGTGGCTGGGGGATGGGGGTGGATTCCCACGAGGTCGGGGGTGACACCATGAGTTAACCGCACCGGTTGACACCAACCCTACTGACGCCCCTAACTGTAAGATCATAAATTACTAATAGAACCTAATATTGTCATTAGAAATTACTAGCTGATCCTAACACAACCATAAACCGATTTTTAAAAAAACTAAAATACAAAAGTAAGATCAGTTGCCATCAAAGGCTTTATCGTGACAGGGGGGTCATGTTTTGTCATTTATAATGACAGGGCGTCACATTTTGTCATATATTATGACAGGGTGTCACATTTTGGCATATACTATGACAGGGTGTCATATTTTGTCATATAGCATGACAGGGCGTCATATTTTGTCATTGTATCAAGACAGTGTGACATATTTTATCATATATCATTACAGAACGTCATATTTTATCATACATCATGACACGGTGTCATTTTTTGTAATACATCATGTCACGGTTTCATATTTTGTCATACATCATGACAGGGCTTCATATTTTGCTATGGCAAAAACAAAAGTTAAAAGGTGAGACTGTATTTGTCGCTAATCTGTTCCACGAGGGAAATCTGAAAGAATGTACGCTACTTACCCTTCCCCCTCCCCCCCCCCACAACGCCCCCCAAAAATCAAATCGACTCAGCTTAAAGCAACTGTTTTTTCGGATAATTACTCGTTCAGGTCAGTCCTAAGGGCCGTGCACTTACTTCAACTCAACAGGCCTGGATGAGCTCGTGCCATCAAGAATGAGATCAATGCTGTCACGTGACGTCGGCATAACCCTATGACCGGTACACAACCGAATCGTGCTACCATAGCAACGTTCGACTGTGATGGTACCATGTCGCCAGGGTGTCATGGTAACACGACGCTTGGCGACTAACTAACCGTATAGTTACGATCGGCGCATACATCTATATCGAGGGTTCTTGGGTAGAAACGTGGGGCTGTCGTGTGGACTCAAGTGAGTCCGCACGTGATATGTGCACCTTTGACGGCGGAGAAAGACACAGTTCTTGCTAAGTCAGTTTCAGTCAGACCCAGCGTTGGCGTAACTGATAAAGGAAAACGAAGGGCCCATTGCCCCCCTCCCACACATACACTAAATGTCATGGGTCGGGGTATTTATCAATCATCGTTTTAAAGTAGCCTCGAAGAAGAAGCATCCAAGATTTGTAGGTCAAAGGTTAAACAAGCTTCACTGCGGACAATGTATAATATCATGGTTATTTGCCAACTCAAGAAATCGAAAGTTCCTGCGCGTGGTCATCGGGTGAATACTGAACGATTACAAACAAAAATAAAGAATCCGCTGGATGTGATCCACGCAGCTGTATTTGTAGTAAAAGTAAATGGTTGGGTAAATTGGTTGTAAATATATATATAGTCCTAAATGTGCCCTCGCAGCCGATCGAAGATATCGGCCCTCTAGCCAAAGGGCCTGATTTACACATTTCTGCGCCATATGTTAAAGTACGTACTTATGCAGCCCCCCCCCCCCCCTTTTTTTTTTTATATCTTTTTCAAAGAAGAGTATTTATAACTTCCAATTTAAAGTAGAACATTTTATTATTTAAATCTTTTACGTTCAATTCGCTTTTGTTTGCCGTGTTTCTGTGTGGCGGCTACAAAAATCTTCGTAAGAACAATTGACCCACTTCCCGTTCATCCTATAGAGCTGAAACCTGGCACATAGACTCGTTGCCGATGACTTCACATTCGATTCAATTTTCAGCCCCAACCCACTCCCCAAAAAAATCAGTTTTTCTCGTTTTTTCAAAAGGGGAAGATGAAGAAGATTAGTGCTTGTTTTGGTGTGGAGATTAAATGTGCTTTGTATTTGTGACGTATTTGGGTTTAAATATATCTTTAGTCTATAAAGTTTTACATGCACTAAGTTTGATAAACGCCACTCCCATACCACAAATCAGTTGCTACAATCACATAAATGCTAAATGGCGTACAGTTACATAAATGCTGTGAAAAATACATATAAAGGATGTATACGACATGCTTTGTTCTTGGGCGTTGTATAATCAAATGGCAGTCTTTATACTCTTTGAACCACGTGTTTTAATTGAGCTTTACACCACTACAGCATTTCATGTGGCCATTTCAAAATAAGACTGAGAAACGTGTATTGAAAATGAATCTTGTCCCCGGGCGCCAAACACTCTAGCTACGCCTCTGAACTACTCGCATAACTACTAAAATAGATTTCGAACGCCCTCTCAGGTACTATATAAAATATGTCGAAATCTAATACTGCTGCGTGGAACTGGAACAGTCCAGAATAAATTCTCCAGTTTTCTCAGTGTTCTCGAGCCGCGGTTCAACCGTAAGAAATAGTAATGTTAATATTTGGTCGTTTTTTCTTCTGTCAGTGCGCCCCATCACTGTTGCGCCCCATCACTGTTGCGCCCAATCACTGTTGCGCCCCATCACTGTTGCGCCCAATCACTGTTGCGCCCCATCACTGTTGCACCCAATCACTGTTGCGCCCCATCACTGTTGCGCCCCGTCACTGTTGCGCCCCGACACTGTTGCGCCCCATCACTGTTGCGCCCCATCACTGTTGCGCCCCATCACTGTTGCGCCCAATCACTTTTGCGCCCCAGGACGTGACCTGTTCTGGCCTATGAGAATTGCGGCCCCACAGATTTAGATATTGGTTAATGAAATGAATCAAATTACCGTAGCATTCTATTTCTATAGGGTCGTTGCGAAGAAAAAGAAATAGCGGGGTCCCTAAAGGATGGGGGGGGGGGGGGGCACTGGCGCTATGCAGATGGATACTTTGACATTCCGTCGTAACGCATTTGTCATGACCCGCGGCGTATAACTTACTTACGGTACACCAAACACGGTACTCAAAACACGGTACTCCAAACACGGTACCCCAAACACGGTACCCCGAACACGGTACACCAAACACGGTACTCCAAACACGGTACACCAAACACGGTACTCCAAACACGGTACTCCAAACACGGTACTCCAAACACGGTACTCCAAACACGGTACTCCAAACAAGGTACACCAAACACGGTACACCAAACACGGTACACCAAACACGGTACTCCAAACACGGTACTCCAAACACCCTTACAAACATACGCCCTATTGGGGGGGGGGGGGACATCGTCTTTTTAAATCCTTCACATTAACTTCGCTTTTGTTGGGGGGGGGGGGGGGGCTGACTGGCATAATGTTCGGACGGCGAATCGACCCACTTCCCGCCAACCTACCGAACTGAAACATGGCACGTAGACTCTTTGCGGATGACAACACAATCTAACAAATTTTCTGCCCCACCCCTTGACCCAAAAATTCGTTTTTCCTTGTTTTTTTTTAAAGGGGAGATCACCTGACATTTCAGACAACTGACGCGCCAAAGAAGATTCTTTTTTAAGAAAAATATCGTAAGTGTGTTTGGTGACGTAATATTTTATTTGGTTTTTCTGAAACAGCTGGTGAAATTAATAGGCGCTGTCAAAGCGGGTGGGTCATTAGAATATTAATATTGTTCAGTGGCGTGGAAACAGTGGCGTAGCAAGGGGGGGAGCAAGGGGGGCATCATGCCCCGGGCGCTCCTCTCAAAGGTATATTTTACATATAATATTGTATGGTTTTCAAATATGGGGGGGGGGCGCTAAAAAGGTATTGTGCCCCGGGCGCGAGTTAAGCTCGCTACGCCACTGCGTGGAAAAAATGTGTGGTTGCGAGCCTGATCGGGGCGTCCCACTAATTATGATTTTTATAAAGTGCTATAGGTGAATGCACGTTTTGTCCAATTTTTAGACACCCCCCCCCCCCCCCTTCCCCCCATTGCTCGATATTACATTTTATAAAGGACATATACGAAAATATTATTATTTGAAGGGGTTGTTAAATTATGGTTTTGATTTGGTTCTTGCATCGAATGAACAGCCACGGCGATAGAACGCAGCTCTGTATCACACCAGATTCCACTTCAAATCCCTCAGAGAGTTGTCCACTTGGGCTACCCACAGCACTTCAGCTTCTTGTATGGAGTGCCATGATGGTATGAGGTGCCATGATGGTATGAGGTGCCCTGGTGGTATGAGCTGCCGTGATGGTATGGAGTGCCCTGGTGGTATGAGGTGCCATGATGGTATCGAATGCCCTGATGGTATGAGGTGCCATGATGGTGTACAGTGTCTTGATGGTATATAGAGTGCCCTGGTGGTATGAGGTGCATGTTGGTATAGAGTGCCATGGTGGTATGAAGTGCCATGATGGTGTAGAGTGCCCTGGTGGTATGAGGTGCCATGATGGCATAGATTTTCTGATGGTATAGAGTGCCCTGATGGTATGAGGTACCATGATGGTATAGAGAACCCTGATGGTATGAGGTGCCATGATGGTATAGAGTGCCCTGATGGTATGAGGTGCCATGATGGTATAGCGTGAGCCGATGTGATCGAGGAGCTGTCCTTACGCTCCGTTCCCAGCACCTCCGAGAACGTATTTCTGTCCACCCGACCGAACGCTTTCTCCCGGCCTACTAAAACTAGATGAGTCTATCGTTGATATTCACTAACGTTTTCACACATTCGATCCGTGCTTATCGAAAGATTACTTCGATTAATAAATGCTATCGCCAATGACGTCATTTCAAACTTTTAAGTTCTCGGGATAGCCACGGATCTCACGATTTCTTGAGCTGGGAAATATTCGGTCATTTGTTGTTATTTTTGTGTTGACCGAAATGCTATTTGGTTTGAGAGTTGCGCAATAATCAATTGCGTTTCTTTCTGCTTAAACCTTTATTTTTAAATTCAAAGATAACACAGAGGACGAAGCTACAGGAAGCCGCAAACCAGGCTTTTTGATCTCCAAAGCGCTCTTCACCGGACGATCATTCAACATCCTTTACATCTATGGCCAACACAAGACTTAACACGTCGGACACGCACATCACACCTACCGCCACGGCGATTAGCGGCAATGCATCAACTCATTAAGTTCCGGTACTGGAGATCACGTGTCTTTGGTCAACCAATGGCGTGGCGGGGAGGACATTTAGATCTCGCGGCCGCAAGTGATGCGTATAAAATTCTCGTGTTTTCCCGTTTGTGTACACAGGGTTCGGCCATCAAAGCCCCCCCACACCATATCTGATTTATTTGCACTGTCGAATTTCAACATCCATCACAAAAATAACCGAAGCAAATTGTTGACCGCCCGTCGTGTAAAAACCCAGTGGGCAATTAGGGGCTTGAGCAAGTTGTCGGAACAGACTGAAATATTGGCATGGTATTGACAGGCGCAAACACAGCAAGTTGTCGGACTAGACTGAAATAATGGCATGGTATTGACAGGCGCAAACACAGCAAGTTGTTGGACTAGACCAGTGGTCGGCAAATCGCGGCTCTGAGTACGGCTCCTTCAGTCGACCAAAAATCGGTTTTGAATGCGAAAAACATAGTTCTTGACAGGTTCTTGAAAAGAAATCTAGTTCTCAGAATTTTTTTAATCGTTCTGCTGCTAATTTTTTTCTGTGGCCCTTTTGACTAATGAGTTATAATAAGACAACTTATAATAAGACAGCTTATAACAAGACAACTTATAGTAAGACAACTTATAATAAGACAACTTATAGTAAGACAACTTATAATAAGTTACCGACCACTGGACTAGACTGAAATAATATCATGGTGTTGGCAGGCGCAAACCCAGACTATTTGTAAATTAAATATAAATGGTACTTCCGAATGGACCAGTACCTTTGAGAATGTTTAAGAGAAGCTATTTCCCTATTTTAAGAACAGCTTTTTGTTTTTACCTATTATGGTCGTGTGGACCAATGATTCAAGAGCCGCATGTTGTCAAGAGCCGCATGTTGTCAAGAGCCGCATGTTGTCAAGAACCGCATGTTGTCAAGAGCCGCATGTTGCGCTTTTAAGATTTTTGTGCTAACCTGTCTTTACATACGTTTGTTTCTAGCATATTATTTATCAAATGGGTCATTGGTCACTGGTCTGCAAATTTAAAACAGTGGTCCCAAAATCGATATTCTAAATAATACCGTGGTCCCAAAATCGATGCTCTAAATAATATCGTGGTCCCAAAATCGATGCTCTAAAGAGAAACATACAGGTGAGCATCATTGGAAGCACTACAAACTACATCCAGAGGAACATACAGTTGAGCACCAGTGGAACCTCCACAGACGACTTCCAGAGAAGCTCTATCTGAACCACAACCATCAGGAACTTTATATAGACAGCCATTGCCGTACCTGGAACATGTGGAAGACGTTGCGCTAATGGGCAGACACATCAATGACTTAATGAAAGCATTCTAGGAACTTGAAGATGCAGTGGCGTAGGAAGAGGGCGAAAAGGGGGGGGGCGGTCCGCCCCGGGTTCATTACATGGTGGGGCGGCATTTTCGGCCAACGGCAGAGTATTTGCGTGAAATAGGACGGCGAAAAGCTTGCCCTTCTAACGCCACTGTGAAGATGCCTCAGTTGACGCTGGTCATGAGGTAAATGAAGCGAAGACAATATACGTATATGTAAATATATTGTCACGAAACACGCCGACTGATGACAACATAGAAATAAGAGAATGGCTACTTTCCAATATCTAGAATCTAGGAGCTAATGTAAAGTATAAATGAGCACAATGAAGTAATGACAGAGATGAAGGAAATGGTAACAGCAGGCTACTGTTCTTATTTCAGCCTAGAAAAGCTACTATGAAGCAAATAATCTCTCACTGAGAAAGCAATATACACCACTATTATAAGACCAGTTGTAACTTACGCAAGTGAGACTTGGTCCTTTGCTAGAAAACAGAGAACCTTATCAGAACACGGGAGAGGGAAATCCTCAGGTAAAATTACATATCCGGTGACAGACAATGATGGTTGGAGAATTCGTACAAACCAAGAGATAGATTAATTTTTCGAATAATCACCCATAGATGCAACTATTTTTAAAAAGTGACACTGCGCAGGGCAGGACATATTGAAAATTATGATCTACGGGCAGACGGCTGAACAGCCGACCAAGCCTGAGATGGACAGACGGCTGACCGGCCGACTAAGACTGAGATGGACAGACGGCTGACCGGCCGACCAAGACTGAGATGGACAGACGGCTGACCGGCCGACTAAGACTGAGATGGACAGACGGCTGACCGGCCGACCAAGACTGAGATGGATTGGCGATGTACAGAAAGGCTTGTCAGTTTTATTTAAATAAACAACAAGCCGACTAGGTTTTTGTTTTGCCACCCCATTAAAATAAAAACCCGAAAAGACGCCCCTGGTCCGCGCATGAATGCGGAAAGCCATGGATCGATCCGAATGGAAGGGTGTTGTGGAGCAGGCCAGGGTCCTACATGGGATGTAGTGGTGGAGCAGGCCAGGGTCCTACATGGGATGTAGTGGTGGAGCAGGCCAGGGTCCTACATGGGATGTAGTGGTGGAGCAGGCCAGGGTCCTACATGGGATGTAGTGGTGGAGCAGGCCAGGGTCCTAAATGGGATGTAGTGGTGGAGCAGGCCAGGGTCCTACATAAGATGTAGTGGTGGAGCAGGCCAGGGTCCTACATGGGATGTAGTGGTGGAGCAGGCCAGGGTCCTAAATGGGATGTAGTGGTGGAGCAGGCCAGGGTCCTACATGGGATGTAGTGGTGGAGCAGGCCAGGGTCCTACATGGGATGTAGTGGTGGAGCAGGCCAGGGTCCTACATGGGATGTTGCGCCACTGATTATGAAATGACATGACTTTTTTTTTTAAGACTATTTAAGTATATATCCCTCAAACCCTTATAATATTCATTTCTTTCAAACAAATTCATTTCATTAAACACTTCCACAAATTTGAAGATGAAATACTCATGGAATGAAAATAAGAATTTAAAGAATAGTGGACTAAAAAGTGATTCGCACAGCTCATTTATACAGATAGGCATGTCAATAAAAACATTTTCTTGAGGACAGTGTTGGACACTAGTGAGTGTGCAGACAGGGGTGTAGGATTTGGGGGGGGGGGGGGCGCCGGTCCACCTCACACGGTACTTTATTTTCTTGATATAAAGAAGCGGCCTTTTGGACCATTTTTTCATTTTAGAAAACAAAGCGTTTAATCAATCAGCTCTCTAAACAACGACTGGACAAATATTGATCGAAATTATTTTATCATTCATGTACACATGATGTTCAGGTATTAACGTTCGCTTATTTAGTTTTTAATGATAATCCTCGTCCTAGATAATTCAAACATAATAAGAGATGATGTTCACTTGATAAAGTGTGTTAACAACTAAAAAACGTACAACAGTTGGGATTGTTGGTTAACTTACATAACAGTTAAAAAGTGTCCCTAGCAACCTTCGACCAAAAAAAGTTTTAAAAATGTATTTATTTTTTTTAAAATCCAAGCTGTCATGCATAAAAATGAAATAATGAGTGGCTTGCCTTACCTGTGTGTCGCTCAATGTACGTGTTTTGTGAGTCCCAGTGAATTCGTGAATACAGTGATTTAAACTCTGTGCTCGCACTCAGCTAAAAACTAAGATTTATTTATAGAGTAGATTATCTTCTACTTTTAGTAGAAGCGTGAGTGGTTCCATAGTCTGTGATGAGTGGTCCCTGTAAAAATGTTATGTTTGATAAGCGATTTTACAAGTTGTCAAGAAACGGATTAATAATTTTCTTTTACTGTACTCGACTGTATTTAATAATAATTATTTTTATTAAACACCAATAATCGGAGATTTAGTGTAACTATTTTAAATGGATGTTGCCGTTTGCAACAAGCACGTAACCTACTGCACTACTCCATAGTTAGGAGAGCTCTACCAGCAATCGATTCCGTTAATCCTGTTTCGTTCTTTGCCCGCCTTTACTCTCAAAACAGCGCGGTTAAAAAAAAATGATTCCGATCAGCTGGACCTAGCGTTGCTAAGCAACAGATGATGATTTCTCCTGTTACGACCGGCAACTTTATTTAGTGGGGCTCTCACGTTTGTGTTTTTATTTAGCTGCTTAAAACGATAAGCAGAATATAGATTTTTAAGGACCCGTCTAAAATATACGGGGAAAGTCACTAAATATCAATCTTCTTACAACTTCACTTGCATGTATTTAATTTAGTTAGTTGTAGTAGTCTTAATTTAGTGAAAGTAGGCAGTGTATATTTTTAACTTCATCGAAAAGTGTTAACTAATAATCTAAATCTAACCCTATTCCTATATAGATGCAAAGTGTCTCCCAACGAGTCATATAGTGTCTTCCTTTCTAAAACAAACATGGTGTTTAAGTTCAAATGAAATATAAATCCATAAATTACAAATACGGTTGTCTTGTTGTTCCAATCTTGTGATAACTAACAATTAAAATTGTCTCATATATTTGTCAGTTCATACGATTAAATTTAGCGTCAGATTGTTTTATGAACGCATTATTTTGTGCGTGGTTTCTTTTGTGGCGAATTTAATCAAATAGTAATTTGAAAGTTGTGACAAGGCTTCATACACGGAATTGCATCATATGCTTGAAGGAAAATTTGACCGTGTGAACCGACCCATAGAGTTGAAATTTGACGTCAGCAGTTCTCTAATGACCGAAACCTAAAAAAGTGTTCGGAAGCCCCCAAAAGTCTTACGACGGCTTTGCAATTTCTACTTCTAGTAGTTAACAGGTCAAGCCGTGCAATGTGGTTCATGATTTGTAACATCGTGTTTTACTACTAATAGTTTTATTATTGGAATTTAGGTAAATGCAGACAATTGGTGCCTTGACATATCACACTGCTGCCATTTTGGTTGCCACGACCCGTGAACTTTTATAATTCACTGTCACTAAACCTAACCTGAACCCTTAATGCAGTGGCGTAGTGAGGGGGGGCAAGGGGGGCATTATGCCCCGGGCACTACTCACAAAGGGGCGCCAAATGGTATATTTTACTATAATATTGTATGGTTTTCGAATAGGGGGGGGCGCTAAAAAGGTATTGGGGGCGCTAAAAAGGTATTGGGGGCGCTAAAAAGGTATTGTGCCCCGGGCGCGAGTTAAGCTCGCTACGCCACTGCCTTAATGTATCCCTAAACCTAACCTGAACCTTAAATGTATCCTTAAACCTAACCAGAACCCCAAATGGCACCAATTCTCTGCATTAGCCAATATTAAATTTAGCTAATACAGCGGCGCACTAGATCCATTTCTGTAACGAATTCGGCACATTAATTAACTTCACATTTTTTTTATTTAAAGAAAAAACTCTGTTTATACTATAGGCCTAAACTAAAAAAAAGAAATGTACAAAAATAAGTTTATTATATATTATTATATATGCCTGTAATTGGTGTATGTGTTGGTCTGTGTCATATATCGTATGTCCGGACACATGGGAAGAATCGGCAAAGGGTCGAGCATCGCGGTTGAGAACGGTCTCATGAGCCATCTGCGCACCCACAGCCTTGTTCAGAACGGTCCCATCAGCCATCTGCGCACCCACAGCCTTGTTCAGAACGGTCCCATCAGCCATCTGCGCACCCACAGCCTTGTTCAGAACGGTCCCATCAGCCATCTGCGCACCCACAGCCTTGTTCAGAACGGTCCCATCAGCCATCTGCGCACCCACAGCCTTGTTCAGAACTAGCACAAATACGATGATTAAAATGTTCATGGTCGACTTCGACTTAAGAACTATGTATATTTTTATACACACATCGATGATACAGGGTGGACGTGGCACATTCAGGCTTTGCCCATGACACATGTCTTCCATGGCGCGGTCCTGATAGAAAGTCCCCAGCCGATTCACTCTAACAGAATAGATGGTGGAGAGTTATTGGCCGCGTTGGTTCTTACTACCATTTAATGACCCATTTACAAGGTTACATTTATTGGAACCCTTGTCCAGTTTCAAAACATGTTAGATTTTTTTTTTAACAATGCACGTTAAATGTTTTAAAACGCGGCAAATTCACGAATTCCAGCTTTTATAAATTTGGCTTCTTTCTGTGTCGTATTTTTCAAATTCAATTCACGAATGTTCTTTTTTGCAAAGCTTTAATTATATATATATAATAAATTATCAATATATAATAAATATAAAATAATCAAAGCTCAAATTTTCTTACCAGTTCTTCGTTTCGTAACATTTCAATAACAATTATTTAAGACTGTTCATCACGGGCATTTTTTAAAAAAAGGGTCTAATTA
The DNA here is from genome assembly GCA_964017045.1 of Omphiscola glabra. Lineage (NCBI taxonomy): Eukaryota > Metazoa > Mollusca > Gastropoda > Lymnaeidae > Omphiscola > Omphiscola glabra. The sequence continues at coordinate 38,819,790 of OZ024800.1, forward strand.
TTTTTTTTCATGGACTGCATATGTAATAAATCTGTGTCTGTGTAATTGATGTTTGACTTTAACTTAATGTGTAATTTTATGTTTTGCTTCATGTAACGTGTAAGTGTTATGTTCAATCTCTAATTGTTTTATCTGTACTGTGAACTTTTGGGCTGATTTGTGGGGGGGGGGGGGGGGGGGGGGGGGGGAAATTGGCACAAATGAAAGTGGAGGGAATCTTAAAGATGATCGTACATAGTTGCCGAACTGTCAGACATGAGGTGGTGCAAAGTGCATGGGTGAGTCATGAGGTGGTACAAGGTGCATAGAGGAGTCATGAGGTCTAGAGGTGGTACAAGGTACATGGTCGAGTCATGAGGTCTAGAGGTGGTACAAGGTGCATGGGGTAGTCATGAGGTCTAGAGGTGGTACAAGGTGCATTGAGGAGTCATGAGGTCTAGTGGTGGTACAAGGTACATGGAGGAGTCATGCCTAGTGGTGGTACAAGGAGGAGTCATGAGGTCTAGTGGTGGTACAAGGTACATGGAGGAGTCATGAGGTCTAGTGGTGGTACAAGGTACATGGAGGAGTCATGAGGTCTAGTGGTGGTACAAGGTACATGGAGGAGTAATGAGGTCTAGTGGTGGTACAAGGTACATGGAGGAGTCATGAGGTCTAGTGGTGGTACAAGGTACATGGAGGAGTCATGAGGTCTAGTGGTGGTACAAGGTACATGGAGGAGTCATGAGGTCTAGTGGTGGTACAAGGTACATGGAGGAGTCAGCACACCCTTCATTCCTGATCCCACCATTGCATGTTGTTACATGAAGCAATGAACTCAACATATTATGTCCTATGTACAGTTTATTTCTTAAAAGATAACATTCTTTTGATATGAAATCTGTAGATGTTAACAAAAAGAGACACACTAAAGGTTCTTTTTTTAAAAAAATGAAAAATATTTCAGTAGTCGATCTAGCAAAACTTGAAACAGGTTTTGTACAAATCAAATCAAAAGTTATGGTGTTCTTCGTTCTGACATATTAATTTCATACAGATCCAATGATAAATCCACAGAGAGCAGAGTGGCACATTACAGTTCCAGTCTTCTTTTTTTAATCTAACTAAAAAAAAATCTATGTACACAAAAAACATGTTAACTTTTTATCAACTTCTGTCTTGAGAGAATTAGTGTTCATAGTGGAGTCACACCAGAGGTGGTTTCAGAAATAAAGAGACGCCTTAAAAAAAATGCCAGGAACTGCATCATAACATAGGAATACACAGTGGCACACCATGACACACCATGATGCAATGGCACACCATGATGCAATGGCACACCATGACGCAATGGCACACCATGACACAGTGGTACACTATGATACAGTGGCACACAATGATGCAGTGGCACACCATGATGCAGTGTCACAACATGACACAGTGGCACACCTGGACACAGAGGTACACCATGACACAGTGGCACACCATGACACAGTGGCACACCATGACACAGTGGCACACCATGACACATTGGCACACCATGACACAGTGGCACACCATGACACAGTGACACACCATGATGCAGTGGCACACCATGACACAATAACACACCATGAGGAGATCCTTGAGCTGCACTTGAAAAGCTAGATGCAAATCAAGAGACAATGAATGATGCTGTGACTGTTACTCTATATACAATTATTTCCCTTATCTTCTCTCTATTTAATTTTTAATGAAGATAAAAACAAAAATAAATACAAATAAAACTTTTAAAAAGCAGAATTTGAGAAAACTGCTGATGCTCTAAACATGTTTAATATTCAGCAAGGATTTGTCTCTGATGAAACAAAGTTGGTAATAAACCGCCATAAATAAACGATACAAATATGCAACACTTATTACTTTAATGGAATAAATACATGCTTTCTCAAGGTCATTCCTGTGGGTTACGCTTAACATCCACAGCCCTTCTAAACAACAGGGGTAGCAAGATCTTAGAGATCTCACCATTTACTTATCCTGATGTTTCACTCCGACCCGATGTTCACGCAAGACCTGTGGAGCCAGTGCACACCCAACAAGGTACAGCGGCACATTAAATTTAAATCATTATGGTTTTACTTTCTCTTAAACTCATACAACCCGTTCACATAAATAAAATGGCAACTACACACACAGCTTCGAAAAAATTCTTGATGCAAAAAATACAGCTTGTCAGCAGGGGACATTGCAAAAAAAATGTGCCCTTACTTTTAGATGCTTAGCCGAAATCCATAGATTTTACTTCATGTCATTACTCATGTGCTCACTGCTCAAGGTTTGCATATCATAGCTGAACTCTCTAAACATGACGATTTTTCAGGTTTTCATAATTTTGCAGCAGACATTAAAAGCCTATTTACTTTGCAACAAACCTTTTAATCCCTTTTGGTTTTGTCATGTAACAGAAAATTTACTTTCCAAAACTTCCGTCTTAAAAAATATTATCACAGTACCCGGGGATGCCATAGCTCTTTTAAAAAAAAAAAAAAAAAAGGCTGCACCTATTGGTACACTGGTACCAGAATTGAGAGGTTGGGATTAAAAAATGATTTTAAATATTTTTGTTGGGTTTGTAAGACCAAATGAGGTATCAAATGAAAGATAATTGAATGTACTATACGTTTGTAAACTTAATATTTCATTTTAACTAAAATAAACTACTACAAATGACATCCCAATAGCATTAGTCAAAATGTACACGGACATGCAGCGCTCCCTTTCGGACCCGGGACACATTAAACTCAATGTGGCAATTTGTGGTAGTTTATTTTAGTTTAAATGAAGAATTAAGATATCAAACGTATAGTACATTCAATTATCTTTCATTTGATACATCATTTGGTCTTACAAACCCCCAAAAAAATATTTTTAATCGTTTTTTAATCCCAACCTCTCAATTCCGGTAGCCGTGTACCAATAGCCACTTCGAAAAAAAAAATTGACATGCCCGTTCAGAGAGTTCCAACGATGATATGAAGAAATAACCCCACACACAACATTAAAAAAAAAGAAATCGAGCCAACATTGCTTCTAGCCATATAGATTAAACAAGAATGTTGTCTAGCAAATACACATGAAGCATGCACTGAAAACAAGGACACAAGCAAATAAAACCAGGGCAGTAGAAGAATTTCCTTTATTATCAGAATAATAATGGCAATTTCAATCAAATGCGGCTCTCATTGTGACATGTCACATCAAGTATTGGGTGATCAATTCTATTCTTTAATTGATTATTTTAAAAAAACGAAATTGGTATTGATTGTATCACATACACATATATATGGTTGAGTGTTTTAAGTTATTGTGTCAACCAGGGCTTTTAACACGGGGGCTTTTGTAAGGTAAAAAAAAAAAAACCTGATTAATTTTAATGCACTTTTTTCTAAAATCCGATGTGTGTAGGAGAAATCAGTTTGTAAAGCTTGAAAGGTCTATTTGTGGACAAACCATTTTCGGCATTGATTGGCTCATTATAGGATTTAGGTTGCGGTACTTCTCATTTTGTGAGCCCATGAAACTTTCAAACACTTCCCTACAGACCGTTGAGAGCTGACTCACAAATCAATGTTGACTGACACACACAGAACCTCTTACTATCACAGACACACTCTCTGTATCAGAAAAACAAAAAAATAAGAATTCACTATGGAGCACTGTGAAGATTTTGGGGTCTAATCAGCCATTTCCTTAGATTAATATGATGCACCAAGCAGTCTGTGTGCAGGGTGAATTTAACATTAAGGCTCCCAAGGCTTCATTAGACACGTCATAACAAGGATCCTCACTCTGGCAACATATTCAAAGGAATCTACATAGTCCTCACGGGCTTCATACAAAATTACGCTTATACTACAACAGCAGATATGCTTGAATGTTACGTCAATTTTATTTAAACATTTAAAAATCATCACAAATTGACAGACATAATATAAAACGGAAAGAATGGTGCAGCCTCAAAACATAAAGCTGTTTGCTAAAAGTTGTTACCAGATGCCAAAAATTAATTGAATGAAAAATAAAATAATATTGGAGAGAAAAAAAAACTAATTATATTATAAGAAGTAAAAAAAAGCTACACCATTCTTTGGCTTCATATATGTTAGAAATAACAACTTATTAGAGTTCTTGATTTAAATGTCTTTTGTATAAGCTGTTCACCATCCATGAATGTCACCAAAATGTTTTCATCTTTATTCTAATTGTACCCTCTCAAACATTTTTTCATCATCTACATGACAGATAATGACTAAATAGAAACAAACTTAGAGAACTCTGTGAAGCTTGCAATCGTATCATTCTTTTTGGTTATTTTGTATGTAATAGACATTATCTGAATAAAGCTTTATAAAAAAATTGAATTATATTTTGTCCTCTAAATTTTAAGCCATGATGGCCGGGTACAATGCCTTCCACTTTTTACCCCTTTATTCATGATGATACTCATAAGCTGACACACAAGTCAAGAAATGAATTTTCTATCGACATAAGTTATCCCCCTTTCTGCAACCTAGATAACAATTTAAGTTAATAAATACAACATAATTAATTTCTAAAAAAAAACACCAACATTTTTTAAGAAATATGTAGGACAACAGGAACAAGATGCTTGCTTATGTTGAATCATGGTGGTCAAGGGCTGTACTCACACTCATCAGCCTTCCATGCCGAAATCATCTGTGAACTTTTGTAGTTTCTTCAAATCCTCACTATTTACAGTTGGCTTGGAGTTGTTGATGGCCATTAACATATCAACCTGAAGGATATGGAAATTTTGAGTTCAATGCATAGCCACAGATATGTACACATTTTCACAATGAAATTATGAATGATCTCAAAACGCTATGCCAAAACTTGGTATTGACACTTATAAGTAATTTAACAGGTGCTTCTTGGTTTTTTTTTATGGCATTTTTTGGCCTATATGTTCTTTAAAAAAGGTATTTTTACATTTTCAATGTTTCACACACTGTTATAGCAGCCCATCACACAGGCAGTTATGGCTACTTCTGTGGTGTTACGGCTGATAGAACTGGTCTCTACTTGGATCAACTAAACTCTTTTTTTTAAAGGGGGATAACTCTAACAAATAAGATTTACTTCCCATCTATAGAAAACTAAAGGAAATATTTCATTTGTTGACATGAAATTGTCAAAGCTGAAAGGTTTTTTGTTAAAACTAACTTACAGGACTCAGATGTTGAGCTAACTTACAGGACTCAGATGTTGAGCTAACTTACAGGACTCAGATGTTGAGCTAACTTACAGGACTCAGATGTTGAGCTAACTTACAGGACTCAGATGTTGACATTGCAAGCATAAGCCCAATTTATTCGAATTATTTCTTTATGAAAGTAATTTTGAAGACAGTTTAGTTGTCTTTCATCATGGTGGTGATAATTACTATAGTGGAGCTGGCACCAGTAGCAGTTCATAAACTAATAGCAGACCTGGTTACACTGGAACTCCCAAAATAGTACAATACAGTCTCAGAATAATACTTTACCATCTCAAAATCTTACATTGCCATATTGCAATAGTAAATAAATAAACATACAGTAGAATGTTTACAATAACTTTTCGCATAGCTTGTGTAATAAAAAGGTCACCTCCCAAAGTAGATGACTGGCATTTATATATTTATATACAGTGCATTCTTGCAAATGAAAGGTGTCTATCATTAGCCGCTGTGGTAGACGAAGATGGGGGGGTCATCAAAATTGAAGACACCCACTGCAACAAAAGTTGGGGTGGAGTTTGGAGAGGAGGCTGAGCCCCACTTGCCAGAATTTCACAATAAATTCACAATGCAGGGATGCATTTTGCGTAAACTTGAACACAGTTTTGTACCATTCTACAATTCCTGTGGAAAATTAGGTTCCTCTCACAGAACAGTGTTGATATAAATACTTTTTATTTGTGGTAAAATTATTTTTTAAATGAATAAATAATGCAATCAATTTTTTTAGTCAGTCTAAAAAGGGGTGGGTACACAGAAATGGTGTGTACTGTCAAAAAAAAAGGGAAGTATATGTATTTCAAATGAGCGTTTATGCCAAAAATGAAAGTAATTGGTAATGGAATGAAGAAATAATTTCAGTTGTGATGCTGATACATCTGGCGTGCCATAATATTTAACATGGCGTGCCATAATAAATTATATTTAAAGCGGCATGCCATAATATTTAACATGGCAGCCCACAGGTTGCCCACCCCTGCATTAATTGTATTTTACATGAACATATTGTAGTCTAATAACTACCGCAAGCTGTACGAGGGAAAGGGAAGAGGAGTGCTGGTCTTTTAGTATTGTACAGCTGCTTTCAAAACCTAACACTGCTGTCATGATAAAACATACACACTGTTAAACAATGATAAATTCAGCTCTATATCTTTTATTAAACTGGTAAAAACAACATACCTTTGAAACAATGGGCTCCAATAACTTATCACTAGCCACATCCATCCAACTCATCTCTATGGCCCCAGGGGCACCAGGTGAGCAAGGGGTCAAAAGGTCATCAACTATAACACTTGGATTATTTCTGCATGGCCCTCGGACCTGTTAACAACAATCAAATTTCTTTCAGCTATTACACAATTATATCTACTTTATTTCTTGGCACCATCAAGCTCAACAGAATAAATACAGAAACAAGACAGCTATCCCAAATGTAAAGCCGCAAAAAATTATCCAAAGTGCATTCCTACAAAGTGCATTCCTACCCTTCTAAAATGTGTGGCTGTCTGAACTTTTCTCACTGGCATCATCAGGGCATCTCTCACTACAACACTGATGTCAGCACCAGAATACCTGAAATGGAAATCAAACAATGCCCAAGGCTTTAAACCATTTTCTGACATCAGTGGAGGGCAATGGTAAACATGCAGGACCCACAGTTTTCAAAATTCTGTGGGTAGAGCAATAGCCCATTTGCCTTCTGTGTTCTTTACACGATATTTGCCCTCATATCCACCGACCTACGCAGTCCTTGTTTTACAGTAATATTTTATTTCCCTCTTAAATTATCTTATTTAAGTTTTTATTTCTTTCTAATATTTACATTTCCTGTTAGTCTCAAAGGCTAATGTTTCAATGGACACTTCATTAATTGAATATGTCTAACATTTCCTGTCAACTACATATCTCAAAGCTGAGTTTGTTTGTCTCCGTATTTTGCTGTTGACGGATTTTCCTCTAACCTGAGTACATTTCTTATTGCTTCAACCAGTCTTCCCCATATTTCACAAAATTAAAAAGGGCTAAAACTAAAATGAGTAAATGTATTAATGTTATGAATTATCTTCTTCTTCCTGTAGGGAACGGGCTCTTTCGAGCGTTGAAGGTCCCATCTTAACAGTGAGGAATAAAATATTGATGTCTTCATGTCATAAATATCTTTACAGTGAGGAATAAAATATCGATGTATTCATGTAATGAATATCTTTACAGTGATATATAAAATGTGTCCCTAAACATTTCTGTAACTGGACCAAGCTGTTACAAATTTAAAAAAAAATTAAAATAAACTGTTTGTTAAACATGTATGGTCAAGGTCAAAGATAATATACTTACCCCTCTGTTCTCATTCCTAGTTCTTTGAAATCTTCATCAGTCAGGGAATGCGGTGTTGTGCCCAAGTTCAGTTTGAAAATATCCGATCTCGCTGGGGCTTCAGGTAGTGGGATGTAGATTCTTTTTTCAAATCTGTCAACAAAGAAAAACAATGATGACAAATAAGATTGGCCTGATATTGCTTATTGAATCTTGATGAACAAGACGTGATCTGGTATCATAAGCACACAAGTTGCTAGATTGTAATTGGATAACGTAAATACTTTCAGTAAAAACATTATATTCATATCAACCTCTAAGTCTGTGTTCATAATCCCGGCTGCATTCGGTCTCACCTTCTCCTGATAGCAGAGTCTAAACACCAGGGTATATTTGTAGCTCCGAGGACTAGGATACCATCATTGTCGTTGCCCACACCCTGCATCTGGACGAGGAATTCAGTCTTGATGCGCCTGGCGGACTCGGACTCATTCTCACTCCTGGACCCACACAGGGCATCGACCTCATCTATGAAGATAATTGAAGGTTTATGTTCTCTGGCCAACTGGAAAAGTGTCTTTACTAATCTGAAAAACAGATTGACGTCCGCATTCACATTATGCTCACTGGGGAGACTTCAAGTAATGAAATATAGAACAACTTATGAAGTAAATCAGAACCTCCCCCCACTTTCTTTTGTGTTAAAGTAATTCAACATATCAAACTTTCATAACCTAGGGAAATGGCAACAATGTGTGAAATTGTTTTAAAGCACTTAGTCATACCATAAAAAAAACCCTATTGAATCATACCATTAAAAGAAAACCTTATTGAATCATACCATTAAAAGAAAACCTTATTGAATCATACAATTAAAAGAAAACCTTATTGAATCATACCATTAAAAGAAAACCTTATTGAATCATACCATTAAAAGAAAACCTTATTGAATCATACAATTAAAAGTAAACCTTATTGAATCATACAATTAAAAGAAAACCTTATTGAATCATACCATTAAAAGAAAACCTTATTGAATCATACCATTAAAAGAAAACCTTATTGAATCATACAATTAAAAGAAAACCTTATTGAATCATACCATTAAAAGAAAACCTTATTGAATCATACAATTAAAAGAAAACCTTATTGACTCATACAATTAAAAGAAAACCTTATTGAATCATACCATTAAAAGAAAACCTTATTGAATCATACAATTAAAAGAAAACCTTATTGAATCATACCATTAAAAGAAAACCTTATTGAATCATACCATTAAAAGAAAACCTTATTGAATCATAACATTAAAAGAAAACCTTATTGAATCATACCATTAAAAGAAAACCTTATTGAATCATACCATTAAAAGAAAACCTTATTGAATCATACAATTAAAAGAAAACCTTATTGAATCATACCATTAAAAGAAAACCTTATTGAATCATACCATTAAAAGAAAACCTTATTGAATCATACCATTAAAAGAAAACCTTATTGAATCATACAATTAAAAAAAAACCTTATTGAATCATACCATTAAAAGAAAACCTTATTGAATCATACAATTAAAAGTAAACCTTATTGAATCATACAATTAAAAGAAAACCTTATTGAATCATACCATTAAAAGAAAACCTTATTGAATCATACCATTAAAAGAAAACCTTATTGAATCATACAATTAAAAGAAAACCTTATTGAATCATACCATTAAAAGAAAACCTTATTGAATCATACAATTAAAAGAAAACCTTATTGACTCATACAATTAAAAGAAAACCTTATTGAATCATACCATTAAAAGAAAACCTTATTGAATCATACAATTAAAAGAAAACCTTATTGAATCATACCATTAAAAGAAAACCTTATTGAATCATACCATTAAAAGAAAACCTTATTGAATCATACCATTAAAAGAAAACCTTATTGAATCATACCATTAAAAGAAAACCTTATTGAATCATAACATTAAAAGAAAACCTTATTGAATCATACCATTAAAAGAAAACCTTATTGAATCATACCATTAAAAGAAAACCTTATTGAATCATACAATTAAAAGAAAACCTTATTGAATCATCATACCATTAAAAGAAAACCTTATTGAATCATAACATTAAAAGAAAACCTTATTGAATCATACCATTAAAAGAAAACCTTATTGAATCATACAATTAAAAAAAAACCTTATTGAATCATACCATTAAAAAAAAACCTTATTGAATCATACCATTAAAAGAAAACCTTATTGAATCATAAAATTTAAGACAGAAATTATAAGGCCTTTTAAATATTCAATGAGATGTCTTTAAAATAGGAAAGAAATTATTTATTTATTTTATTCTTGAAGAACATCAATGGGATATTTTATTTGATTTTCTAGAATTCAAAAAAATGCTTGAATTTTCTAAACCCATGTCCTCAAATTATACAATTTAAGCATTACCATTATTAAAATGTTCTATTTTATTTACTTATTTATTTATATAATGGATTATAAATCATTTGTATGGTCATACATCAGCGATTTAACACATTCATTCACAGTAACTTACTTTTCACTCTCACCCAACCATTTAGACACAAGATCAGCGGAAGAGACTGTAAAAAACTTGGAGTTGTTAGCTTCTGTAGCAACAGCTTTAGCTAAGTAAGATTTTCCAGTTCCTGGTGGCTGAAAATTGAAAAATTCATTTGTTGCTGAAAAAAGGTAGTGCTAGTCCAATACACAATTTTTAAAATGCTACCATTAAAATTATTTTAATTCAAGCCAGTGACACCCAAAATCTTGCAGGCCACTACTAGAGGAGGAAGAAGAAGAGGAAGACAGAGAAAAAGATGGGACGATAACATCAAAGAATGGACGGGATTAAAACTAGGTGATGCTATGCATAGGGCAGAAGACCGAGAGGAATGGAGAAGAATAGTTTTTACGTCATCTGTGGCGCCCCAACGGTCGAAGGACTATGGGACATGATGATGATGACACCCCAACACTTTTGATTCCATAACATAAAACTAAAGAGAAGGCTGTAACTAATTACCTAGAGCTGGTTTACCACAGTCATTTTTCCCATTCTATCTAATAAAATATCTTAGATGCTAAAGTAAACCTGATCATTTTTTATAAAAAAGCTTACCCCAAATAGAAGGATTCCTCGCCAAGGTTTTCGATTTCCTGAATCAAAGAAACAATTTATTTAAATTAAAAATAAGTTATTCAGCTGGTCACCTTAAACAAAGGATGAAACAAAACTTAACAACATTCAATTCATTCAAATAAGATTGTACAGCATGCAAATATAAAGATAAAACAGAAAATTTAAACACATTTTCTTTATATCTGAGTGGACTTAAATGGTGTACCAATATGAAGCAGTCTAGGTAATTGCATGACAAAAGGACAACACTTCTTTGCACTAATAATTAATTAAGAATAATATTAACCCTTCTGTACCGACCTACTTTTTGCTATATATTGCCTCAGTACCGGCTATTATTTTGCTGACTTTTCCCTGTGGCCAAGACATTATTTTGAAATCAGCCAAAATTTGATAGGTTTGCAAATTATTTTGTAACTTTTTTGTTTGAAACAATTGATAATAACATGTAGAGAATTATCTGTTCAGAAATGGATAAGGGTGTTAATAAACATTCTGCCAGAGACTATGGTGAAAGGTTATATCCTCGTTTTCATGTTTATATTAGATACCCCTCTATGTGGCAAATAGACACGCTTGGGCCACAGGGAAAAAGTAGGTCACTGCAAAAAGACGCGTGTGGTACTGTAAGGGTTAAAAAAAAAAAAACATCTCCATCTGTGTTTTAGTCAAGGACTTTTTGCACTTTATACCAGTAAAAAGATGAGGGAATTTGACAGGTAATATAACAGCCTCCTTCAGTGATTCCTTGGCAACTTCCAGACCAGCAACATCGCTCCATTTAACGTTTGGACTTTCCATCACGATAGCACCTAAGAGATGGATTTAAAAATTAAATCATTTTCAATAGGACTATAAACATCAGTTCAAGTTAAAAACTCCCTCAAAATCTACAAATAAATGTATCATGGGAGCTTTAACTCATATCAGACAATTGTGACTTAATTCATACTTGGGGGAGTTCCAAGGTGTTCCTCAATACTTTCGGTGATGGCGTAATTATGAGTGATTTCCATTTAAAAAATGTAAGCTTTTATATATTTTTGCTTTCAATGTATGCTAGAGTATGATGTGTCTATATCTACCATATGTTCATTCAAGGTGCCAAAACTAGATTTTTTTAAACCTATACTCTGTATTGTTCGCTGTTTTAACCTAATTATTTCTGAATGTATTTATCCTTAATTCATTAATATTTAGCAGCTAAAAAAAATATCTTATAAATGTAAGTCAATGGCAAAAGGGAGTCACTTCCCTTTTCAAAAAATATAAATTAAGTACAAAAGAAGTACCGTAGCACAGCTGTCAGGAATGAGATAAGGAAAAATATCAAGATGTTTCTCAATTGTGATGAAATAGGTGGGGTGATAACTCCATTAACCTAGCCGCTTATACAGCATATTAAAATGTTTGACTTAAGATTCCTAATCACATTTATCTCTTTAAAAAAATTAGACCAAGTCAAAATGTTCTTCTTTGTTTTTTAAAACTCCAATCAGGACAGGGGGGGGGGGGGGGGGGGGGGGGGGCCCTGCTAATAATTTGAAATGCACTTCAGCATTAACAAATAATGGAGTTCATCTGATGTACAATGGCAGTTGAATGCATGAATGATCCACAATAAGTTTAATTGTGTTACATAGTCTCATACCTGTTAACTGAGTTTCAAATTTTTTCTTGTCTGGATCTTTTTCATCATCATCATCATCACTTGATTTCTCACTGCTCACAAGAGAATATTTTAAAACTGAGATGTTAATAAGGAAGATAAAATTAATTTGCAGAAAGCTTTTTAAAGCAAAGTGCTAATTAGGAAATTTTGTGTAATATACATAGAAATCCGTGGGATAAAACTTGGTTAACATTAAGATAAGTGAATCTAAAAAATCTTACTCTGGTGAAGTTTTTTTTCCATTTCCTCCATCTAAGACTGGTCTTTTTTTATCTTTTTTATTTAGATACTGTTTTAGTTTCTCAGCTCTGTCTAGATATTGTACACATTTGCTTCTGATACTCTCTTTAGCTTTATCACTTGTTGCTTCATCTGAAAATCACAAAGAATTGTCCGAAGTGAGAAAGTGGTAAAGGTACTATTACTTTTGGATGATATTTTAAAAAAATTTTCCACCAGTTTTGCATGATGATACAATATTACGTGATAAATAAAATCTATTTTTCTATTGACAAAAAGTACAAACAAAATTATTCTTACATTTGATTGCATGAAGAAAATACTCCACAGCATGTTCATAGCACTTCAGAGCTTCTTCATAATTTTTCTTTTTGTCCTCTTCAGTTGCCTTAGTGACTAGCTCAATAGCTTTCTTTGTAAATGAGGACAAAGAAGTGAACGGTGGAAAAAATGCCAACAGAACAAAAATAAAATACACACAAGTAATTATGTACTACTTCTCTAAATAGCTAACAATATGAATATTAACTTGTACGACAAAATATACAATCAACCCTGGATAAAAATATTTTTTAAGTGTCTCATCCCATTTGCAATACAAACTCATTTAGTGGTTGGTAACTTCTTTAGATTTATACTTACAAAATGTATTTAACAAGTACTATATAATTTGGCTTAAAAATTGTGTCTATTTTTTAGTCAGATGATTCTCATAAGACATTCATGATACACTCTTATAAGGAGGTGAAGTCTTTAGTTAAAAGTTACTCATATTCTGAGTTTTAGTGCCACTAGTTCCAGTATTTCCTTTCATTCTTGGCATTTCTTTATCTTTCTAGGTCACCTTTAATGGCATTCTTTTAGTTTCTGTTCAGTTTTCTTTGTCATTTTCCACATCTTGCTGGCATCATTGGTACGAAAATGCTGGCATAAAACGGTTTATCTCGCTCTGACCAATTGAATGCAGTCAATCAAATATATTTCATGTGGTCCCAAACTTGATACTGCTATTTTAATGATCCCATTGTTGAAGATGGCATTGCCAGATATATAAATGTGTCAATTTCTATAAGCATCTAATCAATTTCTGTATAATTTACAGTTACAATTATAGTTCTAACAATTAAAATGTGATTAATATCAAAGCTTAGGCATATTTTTTTACTTACACTTGTTTTAGGTAACAATGCTGTGCTGATAATTTTCATATTGACGGATACTAAAATAATGCTGCTACAATTTACAAAATGATTTTTTTGTAACCACATACACATCTGATTTACACCACTCATCCAGCTGTTATATAATTTGCAATCCCAGTACCTGGGCTTTAATTTTCATCCAGCTCTCAAATTACCATTTGTTCTTACAGTGGTTAAACTTTTCACTAATAAACAAAAAACACAACTTTACCACTATATATAAATCATTGGTAACAAACACAACAATATATGATCAGCCAAGAGTAAGATCACAACTAAGTGACTCAATTCTATAAATAAAAAGTGTGACTTAAGTACTTTGCCATAATTTATTTTCAAGCCCAACAGAGATTGGGGAATTCCAATCTCTATAATTTTTATTTCTTTTTTTCTACCTCAGAACTTAAAAATTTAAACTATTAACAGTATAGGGATAAACAGTACAAGGACTGATGGATAGAATAATTTGAGCATGCTCAATTCCAAGTTATTCAATTTGTAGGTCCTTTATTCTTAAGCACCTAAATATCCTAAAACGTAAAGCTACTTTTTTTAAGTTCAAGTTTTTTTAATTGAGTCACACTTTAGTTTATTTGATCAATTACTCTTCTCTCTCTCTGATCATTTTCAATGTGAGATAGCCGAGATTTGTAGCTTGGGTCATAAATTTCAGTTTAAAGAAGTAGAAATGAGTTTCAAACATATTCTCAGTGTCTTGGAAATCATTCTGACTCACGATCATGACTACAGTACCGACATTTTATTTTTAACTTTTAATCATATTTTATGTTATGAATAGAGAACTTCCTGCTGCAAAAACTACTTTAAATTAAGAGATATGGGTCAAGCTTTTTAAAAATCTACTATTAACATATTGAAGCTAAACATTGTACCTGTAATGTGCCTTGACTGGACATTGGGAAGCTCGATTTAGAGCTTATTTATAGTTCCGACAACAGAAAATCATACACTTCTCACAAACATAACAATGGCGAACGACAACTTCCACTTCCTAATCACGTGACTTTATTATTATTAAATGAACAAATATTGGATTAGATAGAAACGAAAAACAATTTCTGATTTTTTTGTAAGCCACAAACTCATCTGATTTACACTACTCGTCCAGCTATTATATAATGTGCAATCTCAGTACCCAGTACCAACTCTCAAATTAACATTTGTTCCAACACTTTTATAATTAGCTGATATTAAAAGAATTCTTTCGATATTTTAAATAGAAAGATATAAATATTTATCCTTAGGAAAAAAAAATTGAAATCTTGATTCGACGGTCTGCTAAAGAAAAATGTACCGGGGGTAGACCTAAGCTTTTAACAAAGATATCAGTCATTGCTGGAATAAATTAAAAAATTATAAGGGGCCATCCATAAATGAGGCCACGCAAATTTTGCCGATTTTTACCCCCTCCTCCCCCATCCTCACAAAAAGATTGCCCCCCCCCCTTTCAAAGATAAGGAAAAAAAATCTCTGCACCGCCAACCCCTTTAAAAATGTCCCTGTGTCCACTACTGTCCTTTACAGACCCTTAAGAAATTCACCTCTCATGGAAATCAAATTACTGCACCTAAGTCAGAAACATTTCTCCAGAACAGTGGTTCTTAACGAGGGGTAAAAGTACCTCCCCATCCCTGAGGTGTGGAAGACCAGAAAAAAGTATTTGCTCCCATTGCTAGTTGTTTTTTTAAAATCAGTTTTTATGCATTTTGATTAGCAGCAATAAATGTTTTTCTGGTAAAATTTTGTTGACGCATTTCTTGTACTTGTATTTTTTCCCTTTGCTTACAAAAAGTTAATTTAAAGAAATAAAATGACTATACTATATAAATTATTTAATTAGTTTTATATTTTAAATTTTATTACAATACAATTTATAAGGTTTTGGTAGGGGGTGTTTAAAACGGAGTTGGCCTGCAGCACTGCAAAAAGGTTAAGAATCGCTGCCCTAGTGCATTTACTAAGATATCCCCCGCCCCCGGTCAACCATTTTTGTTTATCGTTCCATCCCACTTCACGTGGTAGTCCTAATTCTTTGACTCCCGTCTCAGCATTTAGCCATAAATTCTCTCGACTGTCAATATAACTACATCCCGAATCTCCTCCTCCGTGGCGTCTTGTAACTTGATCGGTGCCATTTCTCGGACCTCGCATACCTGTACTGATTCTCTCAGTTTAAAAATAAATTAACTATAATTGTTGTAACAAAAAAATAATATTAAAAATGTCTACAATTTGGGGTTATTAAGGGCAACTCTTTACCACAATATTCCGTTTTTCACGTGACCTCACATTGCTTAAGGGCCCCCCCCCTCACCTCATCACAAAAATGTGACACCCCCCTCCCTTTTTTTTTTTTTAGACTCGTGACATCATTTATGGATTTGATGATAACTAAACATGCGAAATAAGCACCTTCAAAGAGCAAATAAAATACTCTTGTCAAAGCACAAGAGAAAATAGTTGGTATCTTTGAATTATGTCAGAAATATTTTTTGAAACATCTCATTGCCTTAAAAAATGTGAAGTGACTGTTACCGCTATACTTGTTGCCGCTATACTTGTTGCCGCTATACTTGTTGCCGCTATACTTGTTGCCGCTATACTTGTTGCCGCTATACTTGTTGCCGCTATACTTGTTGCCGCTATACTTGTTGCCGCTATACTTGTTGCCGCTATACTTGTTGCCGCTATACTTGTTGCCGCTATACTTGTTACCGCTATACTTGTTACCGCTATACTTGTTACCGCTATACTTGTTACCGCTATACTTGTTACCGCTATACTTGTTACCGCTATACTTGTTACCGCTATACTTGTTACCGTTGATCGTCTAACAATTTAGTCGGCTGATTTAGAAGAAAAAATTTGTGATTTAAAACATATTGATTTTTCAACAAGGATGATGCAGCCAATTTTTTATGATATTTCAATTCTGTGATATCAAGAAGAACTCGCAGAAATGCAAAATGACGAGTTTGTAAAAAATTTATTTAATATTAAAGAAGCGATGGCATGGCTTTGTGAGGAAACAGAAATCAAATATCCAAATTCGAGCAAATATGCAAGACAGCTATTGTTATCGTTTTCATCTTCAAATGTAGCTGAATGTGGATAACAGTGCCATAAATGATTGCTGCTAAAAAATAAATCAGCTGCATATAACACAGCGGGGAGGCTTGTGGCTGAAGCTATCTAAATCGGGGCCTTACATATAATCTCAGAGCAGCAAGAATACTCATACTTGTATTTGTGATCTCACACTGTAGTTGTGATCTCACACTGTCAGGGCCGGATTTACAGACAGGCCGACTAGGCCGTGGCCTACGGGCCCCGCGAAATAAGGGGCCCCAAAAATTGGGAGTTGTATATGAAAAATATATAATTGTGAATTAAAAAAATTTAGCAACATTTTTTCTTTTTCAAAATATTCAGATATTTGTTGTCTAATTCACTTTCAAACACTTCAAAACTTGTAACATTATGTAATAAAAAAATCTTATTTTGCCAGGTTGACATGGCGGTCATGGTGGCAGTCATTTTGGAGGGTGGCGGTCATGGCGGCGGGTGGATGGCTGCGGGTCACCAGCTTCATTGTCAGGTGTGTCTCCTCCTCCTGCTTCAGCGTCTGTTAATGCTAGGCGTGCAGGTTGGGGCTCACTGCCAGTCTGAAAGAGTGTACAAAGATGTATACTCACGAAATTGCACAATATTTATATAAACATATATTTATATAATTTCTAAATGGTGATTGGGGGGTGATGTTTAACCCACTAGCTGTCACGTGCATATGAGCTGTGCTGTCACGTGCACATGAGCTGTGCTGTCAACACTGTTTTAGCTCAATATATGATGTATTCTAAGAGTAAATCTCACAAGGAATCATGTGGAAGATTGTTGTAATGCAGACATTTGGGGGGGGGGAGGGGAGGTTGAGTGGAAAAGATACTCATTGTATATGGATGTCCTTAAATAAAGAGTGCAGCGATACACTTAAGTGGCACACAAACTCACCTTACATGTGCACGTGATATACAGGGCGTGGTATTGATGTCCTTAAATAAGGAGTGCAGCCATACATTTAAGTGGCACACAAACTCGCCTTACACGTACACGTGACATACAGGGCGTGGTATGGATGTCCTTAAATAAAGAGTGCAGCTATACTTAAGTGGCACACAAACTCACCTTAAAAGTTGTACATGAGAAGTACAGGGCACTGTTGCTTTTCGCTATCTGCACTTGTGCATGACCATTTACTTCGCAGGAGAGACTGCATACCGTTCCTTCTGAGAAGTCCTCGACCAACACTTTAAACTTCCGCTGTAAAAATAAATGTTGAGACATTCTACCTGCTATTGTGAGGTGGGGCTAGGCGTTCACTTTTACAAAATACATACTATAGGCCCTATATATATATTTATATATGTCATATCATATAAATATAAGTGAACATGTGTGAATTTGTATGTTTGTTCCACATACATTTTTAATTACACGGATTAGTGGATTCTGAATAAACCTGGCACATATATCCATCATTATCCAAAAAAAAAAGGGGGGGGGTAAGAACTTTTAAAAACATTCCGATTGGAGCCGGGATCGAGATCAACCGCACTCGTGAAACCACGAGAATCGGGATCCCACTGGGATCAGAATACCGACAGTATGGGATCGGGATCCAAACGGGGAACAAAAGGTTTACCAAAGTTATTCTAAGTGTGTTTTTTTTTTAACATGACGCTTAATTTCAGCGTCAAAATAAAATGCTGAAGAAGTTGTTTTTCCGAATGCAATCCCGGACAACGCCGGGCACATTGGCTAGTATGATATAAATCTATTAATTGTAATAATAGTATTAGAAATAAGTCTAATAAGGCTGATTCAACCCACTCCCCCAATCAATACCCATCAATAAAAGCATCACATCATATTAAAAGTATGTATTTGTTTTTAAATGAGTTATTATTATTATGGGGTAAGGGGTAATAAGCTGGATTTTTAGTGCAAAAACAAGTTATTTACTTTCAATAAAGTCAGTTTTCGATAATGGAAATTTTAGGACACACGGGACAAAAATTGTGCACACATATTTTTCACCAATCTGTTGGTCATCATAACCTCACAAATGATGGATATTTTGTAATTTATGCCGTTATCTCTGGACGACTGAACAATTAAAAGACAGCAATTGTCAGAAAAACCCTAGTGCTAACCCATGGTTATTTTTCAAATACATTTTTACAGATGCTCCAAGTCGACTCTAAGTGGGACAACGAAGAGTTTGTTTTTTTAAAAGACATTTTTACAGATGCTCCAAGTCGACTCTAAGTGGGACAACGAAGAGTTTGTTTTTTTAAAAGATATTTTTACAGATGCACCAAGTCGACTCTAAGTGGGACAACGAAGAGTTTGTTTTTTTAAAAGATATTTTTACAGATGCACCAAGTCGACTCTAAGTGGGACAACGAAGAGTTTGTTTTTTTAAAAGACATTTTTACAGATGCACCAAGTCGACTCTAAGTGGGACAACGAAGAGTTTGTTTTTTTAAAAGACATTTTTACAGATGCACCAAGTCGACTCTAAGTGGGACAATGAAGAGTTTGTTTTTTTAAAAGACATTTTTACAGATGCACCAAGTCGACTCTAAGTGGGATAACGAAGAGTTTGTTTTTTTAAAAGACATTTTTACAGATGCACCAAGTCGACTCTAAGTGGGACAACGAAGAATTTGTTTTTTTAAAAGACATTTTTACAGATGCACCAAGTCGACTCTAAGTAGGACAACGAAGAGTTTGTTTTTTTATAAGACATTTTTACATATGCACCAAGTCGACTCTAAGTGGGACAACGAAGAGTTTGTTTTTTTAAAAGACATTTTTACAGATGCACCAAGTCGACTCTAAGTGGGACAACGAAGAGTTTGTTTTTTTAAAAGACATTTTTACAGATGCACCAAGTCGACTCTAAGTGGGACAACGAAGAGTTTGTTTTTTTAAAAGACATTTTTACAGATGCACCAAGTCGACTCTAAGTGGGACAACGAAGAGTTTGTTTTTTTAAAAGACATTTTTACAGATGCACCAAGTCGACTCTAAGTGGGACAACGAAGAGTTTGTTTTTTTAAAAGACATTTTTACAGATGCACCAAGTCGACTCTAAGTGGGACAACGAAGAGTTTGTTTTTTTAAAAGAAATTTTTACAGATGCACCAAGTCGACTCTAAGTGGGACAACGAAGAGTTTGTTTGTTGAAAATATTGATGAATTAGACTTGGATTTCTTACAATTATTTTCCCGACATACTAAAATTAGTTTAAATTAAATGGAAGTCATTAAAGCTTTTTCATGAACTTAACTGTAACAGTAATTAATTTGTTCGTTGATCCGATATTTCTGGCGTGAAAAAATAATTTTTTAGTGAACCCCATCATCCAGTTTTAAAAGAAAAGCCGTCTCAAACCCACATGGGCCTAGATTGTAAAATAGCCTCGTATACAACCCCCATGGGCCTTGATTGTAAAATAGCCTCGTATCCAACCCACATGACCTAGATTGTAAAATAGCCTCGTATCCAACCGACATGGCCTCGATTGTAAAATAGCCTCGTATCCAACCC
Source organism: Omphiscola glabra (assembly GCA_964017045.1). Classification (NCBI taxonomy): domain Eukaryota; kingdom Metazoa; phylum Mollusca; class Gastropoda; family Lymnaeidae; genus Omphiscola; species Omphiscola glabra. The sequence continues at coordinate 38,840,284 of OZ024800.1, forward strand.
ACATGCAGTGGCGTAGCGAGCTTAACTCGCGCCCGGGGCACAATACCTCTTTAGCGCCCCCAATACCTTTTTAGCGCCCCCAATACCTTTTTAGCGCCCCCCCCTATTTGAAAACCATACAATATTATAGTAAAATATACCATTTGGCGCCCCTTTGTGAGTAGCGCCCGGGGCATGATGCCCCCCTTGCCCCTCCCTCACTACGCCACTGCCCACATGATCTAGATTGTAAAATAGCCCCGTATCCAACCCACATGACCTAGATTGTAAAATAGCCTCGCATCCAAGTACCTAACCATAGCTAGAAATTTGATTATGGCTTCATTTCTTTATTTGAAGTTTGCTCTATAGAACTTTTTATAATTATTTTTACCAAATGACCTACTGTAGTATTTTCTAAGTGCATACAACAAATAATTGGACATAATTGGAGGAAACACCTGCACAATAAGAGAGGAAAATGTAACAGAACTAGAAGCAAACCTCAATGAAAACAGAGTTGATCAAAAGCGACCGCTCATTTTTCTAATATTACCTTTGCCTCTGGCGACCTCTTCCTTTTTTGGGGCTTAGTAAAAAAAGGAAGGAAATCAAAATAGTTTAAATATGATAATGATAAAATATGGATGCTAATATTTAAGTATACTTTATTTCTTATTACTAGGAATTATTAACAATGAACTCTCTGCAGTCTGACTATAACTAGGACTGTTCAAAAGTGTATAGTGTATGTGTATAATTAGGACTGTACAAAAGTGCAAGGGTATAATAAGGACTGTTCAAAAGTGTAAGTGTATAACTAGGACTGTTCAAAAGTGTATGTGTATAATTAAGACTGTTCAAAAGTGTATGTGTATAACTAGGACTGTTCAAAAGTGCATGTGTATAACTAGGACTGTTCAAAAGTGTATGTGTATAACTAGGACTGTTCAAAAGTGTAAGTGTATAACTAGGACTGTTCAAAAGTGTAAGTGTATAACTAGGACTGTTCAAAAGTGTATGTGTATAACTAGGACTGTTCAAAAGTGTATGTGTATAACTAGGACTGTTTAAAAGTGTATAGTATAACTAGGACTGTTCAAACGTGTATGTATATAGTATAACTAGGACTGTTTAAAAGTGTAAGTGTATAATTAGGACTGTTCAAAAGTGTAAGTGTATAACTAGGACTGTTCAAAAGTGTAAGTGTATAACTAGGACTGTTCAAAAGTGTATGTGTATAGTATAACTAGGACTGTTCAAAAGTGTATGTGTATAGTATAACTAGGAATGTTCAAAAGTGTATGTGTACAGTATAACTAGGACTGTTTAAAAGTGTAAAGTATAACTAGGACTGTTCAAAAGTGTATGTGTATAGTATAACTAGGACTGTTTAAAAGTGTATAGTATAACTAGGACTGTTCAAAAGTGTATGTGTATAGTATAACTAGGAATGTTCAAAAGTGTAAGTGTATAACTAGGACTGTTCAAAAGTGTATGTGTATAGTATAACTAGGACTGTTTAAAAGTGTATGTGTATAGTATAACTAGGACTGTTTAAAAGTGTATGTGTATAGTATAACTAGGACTGTTTAAAAGTGTATGTGTATAGTATAACTAGGACTGTTTAAAAGTGTATGTGTATAGTATAACTAAGACTGTTCAAAAGTGTAAGTGTATAACTAGGACTGTTCAAAAGTGTATGTGTATAATTAGGACTGTTCAATTTTAAAAACTATACGTTGTGAATAAACTGATGAACAGATTCAATATGTTGAACGTTGTAAATAGTTAACAAGGACCTGGTCAAAGTATAATGACCAATCAATGTCATAATATTTTGCAGTCCAATCAATGTCATAATGTTTTGCAGTCCCATCAATGTCATAATATTTTGCTGTCCAATCAATGTCATAATGTTTTGCAGTCTGACTAAAGGATTTATTTGTTGGTCACATTGTTATAATAAAATTACATTTTCAAATAAAGATTTGATGCATGGTATGAAGACACGTGTTTATGTATTATTACAATTTTAACAACTTTTACAAAGGTATTTATTAATTTTATAACTTATTCTCACAGAGCTGACTAAATCGGCAGCTGTAAATAAGGGTTATTTGAACAGCTTTTAAGTAAATGCCTTTTTTTTAATTGCACAAAGAATGAACTACCGATACTGGTGGTAAATACATGCTTTCATTTTCATTCTAATACCGGTACTGGTGGTACCTCACCTTAGCATTAGAGCCAGCCTTGACTCACCTTAGCATTAGAGCCAGCATTGACTCACCTTAGCATTAGAGCCAGCATTGACTCACCTTAGCATTAGAGCCAGCATTGACTCACCTTAGCATTAGAGCCAGCATTGACTCACCTTAGCATTAGAGCCAGCATTGACTCACCTTAGCATTAGAGCCAGCATTGACTCACCTAAGCATTAGAGCCAGCATTGACTCACCTTAGCATTAGAGCCAGCATTGACTCACCTTAGCATTAGAGCCAGCATTGACTCACCTTAGCATTAGAGCCAGCCTTGACTCACCTTAGCACTAGAGCCAGCTTTGAACTTTTGATCAGGGTTTTCCTCGATTAACTTTTTGCTCGGCCCCACAACCTAGATGAAATAGGAGCATAAATTAGTACAAGTTTGATTGATTGGAGTACTTATATAGCGCTCATTCCATGCTATGATAGCATGCTCACGGCGCTCCGATGTTCGAGAGGTCTCACACGTGAACTCCATCTCCCCATCTCCGGGTTTGAATTCAGAGTTGCCTTCTCTTAGATGAGTTGTCCAAGGTTAACGAGTCCCATCCACCCTGGTGGTTTTTTTGCTTGACTGGGCTTTAACGGGGATTGAACTCCTGACCATTAACTTGAGATTTGCTAAGTTTAGACCACTCGGCCACCCAGTTGTACCTTTTGTAAAATTATTTTTTCCAAGAAAAGAAATGGTAGGAACATTTTTAATTAAAACTAGAATACAGCGGAACCTCTATATTTGTCAATGAGCTTCTCCTGAGAGCCTGACGAATATGGAATAACAAGACTTATTGAAAGCATCTCAATTTTCCCAAGCACCAAAAAATGGTAAATAAATTTTATAGAATGGGGACAAAATCCTTCACTGTAATGAGCAGAGATGATGCCATGATGCTAGCACTAGAGGAAGAAATATGAGATAAATTATTATTGTTTTGAATGAAGGTCACCATCAGTGAAGGTATTAGATAACACAAATTCTGTCATTGACTTTCATTTTGCAGAGGATTCAGTAGCCCTCAATTTAACAAAGAATTCTTCCAATGTTGCCTGTTCCCGTTTGTTTTTTTAACCTACTTGGAGTAATAATTACGATTTGGTTAACTGTGGCAAAAAGTGGGTGCTACCTCTCTACCATATTGTGGTGCTACCTCTCTACCATATTGTGGTGCTACCTCTCTACCATATTGTGGTGCTACCTCTCTACCATAATGTGGTGCTACCTCTCTACCATATTGTGGTGCTACCTCTCTACCATATTGTGGTGCTACCTCTCTACCATATTGTGGTGCTACCTCTCTACCATATTGTGGTGCTACCTCTCTACCATATTGTGGTGCTACCTCTCTACCATATTGTGGTGCTACCTCTCTACCATATTGTGGTGCTACCTCTCTACCATATTGTGGTGCTACCTCTATACCATATTGTATTTTGACCTAATGAGACAGCATTCCTTTTATATTATTAGTGGTTACGGAGCCTCTCGGGGACAAAATTTCATGCATTTTTTAAGCCAGCAGTTCTCAACCTGTGGCTCGCGACACCTTTGGGGGTCGAATGACCCTTTCACAGGGGTCGCCTAGGACCATCGGAAAACACATATACTCTACAGTTATGACGTATCAATGAACATAATTTTGTGGTTGGGTGTCGTCAGAACATGATTAAAGGGTCGCAGCATTAGAAAGGTTGAGAACCACTGGTTTGAGCTACTTGTTTCTTTTTAAAACTCATATTTTGTGTTTCTCACACCTCTTCTTATTGGGGGTCTTTCTTCAGGACACTTTGTTGGAACCATGGTAACTTGTTTTACAAAGATAATTCCATGAGAATTGTAAAAAGTATACTAAGTTCCTAGAGAAATTATCAGGAGTTGACCAGTGGAGTTGGCCAGCTGATTGCGCACCGACTGCAGTGCTGACTCATGGTGGAAGTGACAAATATGGAAAATGCTAAGACTTATGTATATGGAAACATTTTTTTACCTCAAAATGTGATGCATATTGAATCTAACATATACAGGGGCTGACGAACATAGGAGTTCCATTGTAAATTATGAAGATAATTGCTAATGCAGAATTAAAGAATTACTTATTTGTAGACTTTGGTAAAAAAAAATTTTTTACTTCTGAGTAACTTTATTTTAATTTAAAAACGTCAAATAAATAATGGAATTTGGGCATGTGTCCCTTTGAATGCCTTAGAACAGGGGAGTGCAATAAATATAAAAAATATAAACAAACCTCATTGACTGCTGCAGCTTTTCGGACTTTGTCAATATCATCCATTTTCTTTTTTAATACTTTGAGCTCTCCTCGAAGAGAATCTCTTTTCCAATATGAGATACTTGATTGAGCGATTTCCTTATAAAACAGAGAAGGGAAAAAAAAGTCATTCTATGTGCTGTAACCAAGCTGTTCAGACTTTGTAGTGGTCCCAATGTATAGGGAAATGTTTAGGTAAAATGTTCATGTTGTATGAGATTAATATTTTGTTCTTTTTTTGGAACCTGTTCGTCTCCAAGATATGGTAGGGTCATTTTGGTAGAATTGTCTCTAGTAAATCTACTAAGCCCAGGCAAGGTGTTTTTTAATAGAGAATCGGCAGTTGTTTGATAACATGTCAGACATTTGCAACAACATTACAGTTCAGCAGTTGTTTGATAATATGTCAGACATTTGCAACAACATTAGAGTTCAGCAGTTGTTTGATAAAATATCAGACATTTGCAACAACATTACAGTTCAGCAGTTGTTTGATAAAACGTCAGACATTTGCAACAACATTAGAGTTCAGCAGTTGTTTGATAACATGTCACACATTTGCAACAACATTAGAGTTCAGCAGTTGTTTGATAAAATGTCACACATTTGCAACAACATTAGAGTTTTATGCATAACACAACATTAGAGTTTTATGCACAACACAACATTAGAGTTTTATGCATAACACAACATTAGAGTTTTATGAATAACACAACATTAGAGTTTTATGCATAACACAACATTAGAGTTTTATGCACAACACAACATTAGAGTTTTATGCACAGCACAACATTAGAGTTTTATGCACAACATCATCAAATGGATTTCACTAACCTTAATGGAAAAGAAGAATTTTTTAAATTTTCTTAAACCAGTTTTTTCTATTAGTGTTTGAACTGGTGACATCATCACACACAATGAGGAGGCATTTTCACACTATTTCTAAATTTTTCTATGGCTAACTTCTTACACTTGGTTATAATCTAATCTTGAAAAACTTATTGTGTGAAAAAGAAGAAGCTTATTATTGTTGAATATATGGAGATCAGGTTTATTCTGATTTCAATTTTATCCAAAGTTATACATGTGACAATGTCAATGCTCATATTACAAAGTTATATATGTGACTATATATAGAAACTAATCACATATCAAAAAATCTGTTTTGATAACTGTTTTAGATATAAAAAATGAAAATTAAATTTGAATTTAATATAAATTTACAACGCTGCTTTCATACAGTAATATGATAATCAAGTAATATGATGTTCAGATATGTTCACAAAATTGGAGACGGAGAAAACAATGATAATGATACTGAACAGAAATATTAATCGTTGCAGAAAGAGGTTACGATTATGATTATCGTTGACCCACTTACTTCATCTAAAGTGATAATCTCTTTAAGTTCTCTATCAGAAAACTGTAGTGACTTGGCATTATTATCAATCTTGGATGTAAGTTCTTTCACACTGTTCTCAAATAGTCCTTGTTTGTGCACAGCCTAAAATAATAATGGATAAGATTGTTATTTATATTTAAATTCATCACGTGTAAACAAAATATTATTTCTGACACACATTAAAAATCAAATAGCATTTGAAAGTTTTAAAAAATGAATTATTTCAATTTTTTCTAATGGGATCATCTGAAAAGTATTGCCAAACCCACACAAGATCAAATTGAATTACAATCACCATTAGAATTTTTCAAAAGCATTTTAATAGGATGAAGAAAATGAATTGGTTTTGTCATGTTATTTTTACCTTGTGAGCTTCAGAGCCTGTCAATGCAATGATTCTTCTAACTCCTTTTGATATGGCCTCTTCAGTCACAATAACAAATTCTCCTATATGACCAGATCTTTTCAAATGTCTGAGAGAAAAAAATTATGTTTGATAACAGTGACCAGCGAGTGAGCTGAGTTTAAATGGCCGCAACAGTTAGAGATATTTTTATGTGTGTAAAAATCAAACATTTTGGGGCGAAATTATTTTAGTATTGTTCGGCAATCATGTGAGAAGACAGGATAAGATGTAACATGAAAAGCGGGATGTCACAAAAGCTAAGGAGTGGAGGATAAGATGTAATAGGAAAAAGCGGGATGTCACAAAAGCTAAGGAGGGGGGTAATTGACAGGTAGCAGTCATTTATGTTAAGCACATCAGCAGAGCAACCATTTGGGAACCTGAGTGGCATAAAATCTTCTCATTCTTTCTGTTGCTTGTACAGGGTAGGTGTCGTGGGGCACTGGCTATAATTGTTAAAAGTGTTGAGATGATGAATAGGGAAAAGTAACTTGACGTGTAGCTATTTGTTCATTGTAAAAATGTCCAAAACCCCCCCCCCCCCCCCCCCCCCCCCCCCACAATGGAAGCAATTTAGGTGAAATATGACAGGAAAGTCTTCGGGTGAGAGTAAGCGAGATGGGAGCTGGGATACTGAAGGTGATGGAAGCTGGGATACTGAAGGTGATGGGAGCTGGGATACTGAAGGTGATGGGAGCTGGGATACTGAAGGTGATGGGAGCTGGGATACTGAAGGTGATGGGAGCTGGGATACTGAAGGTGATGGGAGCTGGGATACTGAAGGTGTCACAAATGAATGACTACCATTGGCACTGTGAACCGTTGATGTTTCCTTGTTATTTAAACAGGTAGTCTAGCCAGGTATGTGAGAGTGTGTGTCCATCCTATACTGTTGCGACTTTGGGGAAAAGTACGTGACTATGAGATGTTCAATGAGTAGAAAGCTGGATACACTCTGCGTTTGTTTGTAGTTAGTGTTATTCAGTCAGTCAGGGACTGTGAGAGACAAGTACTTTTTACTAAAGAAACATAAGAGTGTGTGACCAACTGAATTCTGGATCATCTACGTTTCTTATCAATTTTCACAAATATGGAAATGTTGTTTTTGGAAGCCCCTTACATCAGGGAAGCTGAATTATCTGTGATGATCAACATCAGGTCCAAAATAGCCTACGCTCTGAATGGTGAACATTTAGAAGATCTAATTAGGCCAGGTGCTATTGATAACTACATCAAATTAAGAAAACTGTCAGTACAAGTCATAGCATTTAGAAGATCTAATTAGGCCAGGTGCTATTGATAACTACATCAAATTAAGAAAACTGTCAGTACAAGTCATAGCATTTAGAAGATCTAATTAGGCCAGGTGCTATTGATAACTACATCAAATTAAGAAAACTGCCAGTACCATTCATAGCAAAATGTATCATAAAAAAGGTCTTAAGTTTTTACAATTTTTAAAAAGTCACAAAATAAATATTTCTTTTTCATTTGTGGTCCTCGGCTTTGCTGAAATTATTGTTTTGGCCCACGTAGTCAAAAATGTTTGGTCAGCACTGCCTTATCACAACTAACTAACTGGTATTAGAAATAGTTTTAAGTTTCCTGTTTTTGCAACCTCCTGACACAGTAAAAGTTTGGGAACCACTGTAACATACATTAAAGCATAACTTACGTGCCACCACAAAACTCCACAGTTGTAACTGAACCACCTGGACCATTGGGATCAGTTTCCAAGTCATCAACAGGGATACCCACGGATACAACTCTGACTGGATCTGGATAAACCTGGTAATAATAAATTCTCTATTGTGAATGTCATAAACCTTTATAAAAAGCCATATAAAAATTTGTCTAAAATATCATTAAATTTTCAGATTTTTTTGGATACATATTTTATAACTACCCTTGCTGACCTCCATATAAGATGAAAAACATTTTATTTGTAGCACATGAAACTTTTGTGTAAAAATGATATTTCAAACTATGTATGTTTTCTTGCATCAGAGCAATACCTCATCAAACAAAATTATGTATGTTTTCTTGCATCAGAGCAATACCTCATCAAACAAAATTATGTATGTTTTCTTGCATCAGAGCTATACCTCATCAAACAAAATTATGTATGTTTTCTTGCATCAGAGCAATACCTCATCAAAAACAGCCCGTAAGCCCTGGATAGTTTTTGCAGTTGCCAGTGGTGTCTCCTTAGCATAAACCTGATCATTTTTCGCTACCATGTTTACGACTATTTCCTCAGCCGCCCTGACTTCTTGCACTGACATGGCAGCCTAAATAGGTAAAACATAAGTTATTCATTCTTAATGCTGACACTGTTACCATAAAAAAAATTAAGCCAATTATAACAATGATAAAAACTTTGGCAATATTGTTGTTATGGTAAACTGTGAAAATAGAATTTGATCTATTTTATTTAATGAATAAAGATGAGTACCTTGGCAGAGAAGTCAAAACTGAGCTTATCTGGTGCCACTAAGGAACCTTTCTGATCAGTCTCTTTCAAGACATCTCTGAGAGCAAAGTTGAGAATGTGAGTGGCAGTGTGGTTCTTCATTATAGCACATCTTCTGGGCTGTAAAATACAGCAACTAAGGAAGGTCACTTCAATGAAATAAACATGTCAATGATAAATTAGAAGAAGAAAAACAATAACAGAATCACTGCTTAAAAACTAAAACAAGGTGTATCCAGATAAACCACATCTATACAAAAATAAATTAATATTGAATGAAAAATACATTGCAAGCTTTATTGATTTTAAATAATAGACAGCATTTATATTTTGTCTTCTGTGCCGAGACTAAGGTAGGCAGCATCTATATTTTGTCTTCTGTGCCGAGACTAAGGTAGACAGCATCTATATTTTGTCTTCTGTGCGAGACTAAGGTAGACAGCATCTATATTTTGTCTTCTGTGCCGAGACTAAGGTAGACAGCATCTATATTTTGTCTTCTGTGCCGAGACTAAGGTAAAAGAATGAAGTAAATCAGATAAAAATGAAGCTGACCTCATCAATCAAGAGGCGGACGGTGTCTCCAACCTTGAACACACCTTCAACAATGCCAATATGCAGAACATAACCTCCGCACACTTGCACATTCCTAACTCTGAACTCATCCTGTAGATCAAATAGAAGAACTGTTATTTTAGATACTTTTAAAAAAGAAATTGATACAATCTGTCCCGAAATGCAACTGAAAATTACTTAAATATTATTTCATAAAGTCAGCCAATGTAAATCTGGAGGTACACAAGATTTTAGTTGGATAATTATTGCGATCAGTTATTCAACAGCCTGATCAGTCTATTTGTGCTGTACCTCATCCATCATGAAAATTTTTCCATTTTTTGTGCAGAGTCCACGCAGGGATTGTTCAACATTTGTTTTAAAAAAAGCTTAAGTCCAATAATATATAAAAGTATATTGAGACTCTAATGAATACCAGATATGTCAAAAATATGACAGTGGAGGCAAATATAATAGAATTACTTGTAAAAACAGCATTACTTAGAGTATGTATTCTTGAGATAAACCAAGCTGAAAACCATGATATGTTTTCAATTTAAAAATATTTCCATGCTAGGGGTGTAATTTTGCTTGTGGTAAAACTTTTCAGATCTTTTGTTAAAAAAAAACCCTTTGAAACATTTAATGTTAAAAATCTAATGTCTATTTAAACATTTAATGTCAATCTAATGTCTATTTAAACATTTAATGTCAATCTAATGTCTATTGAAACATTTAATGTTAAAAATCTAATGTCTAAACTTGAATTTTCAAAGACCTTACCTCACCACCTTCTTTAACAATAAATCCTTCATCATAAATCTGTCCACCTTGTTCAGCATAGAAGTTGGTTCTATCAAGAAGAAGCCCACTTTCTTGGCCAGAAGACACTGAATCCACAAACTGTTTGTTATATCTCAAGCCTATTATTTTGGCAGTTACCGGCTCAAATGCTGCAATCGATGGAAATCCATGATATGAAACTACCATTTTTTAAATCTCAACATATCTTTTTATAATGAATAATTGGCAGAGAATAAAACACATCAAATCCACTTTAAGAACTAACTTTGAAGGCAAATTAAAATAAATGTCAAGATTAGGGGATTAATCAACAATATGTTGTTATTGTTGAGGTCATTTTAAGAGATGACTTTGATTTATTACTCTACATGTTATAACTAATTATTTTGTTATCACTTGTACAGCATGCAGAGTATCATAATGAACCCCGCTAAAAATGTTAATTATTAAAAAGGTATAGTATTCAGAAAAAATAACACAAAATAGAATCAATAGTTTACAAAATATGAAGACTAGAAATTATGTTAATGCTAAAATATCCCACAAAGACAAAGTATAACCCCAACAAGAAGAAATTACAAGTTAAGAAGAAGATAGTACAAGTTAAGAAGAAGATAGAACAAGTTAAGAAGAAGATAGTACAAGTTAATAAAAGTTAAGAAGAAGAAAGTACAAGTTAACCCTTACAATAGTTTCCACTCTGATCTGCCTGATATGAATACTTGTGGGCGTCGTCTGTAGGTTGTACGCCTTTATCCTTGAGGTCAGTCAGTGCATGAACGTCCAAGGAAATCAAGTCTTCCTTTACTCCACTGATGCTTTGGGAAAGTTGCTGATGGGACAAGAAACACTCATTTCTATTTCATCAGGACATTTATGAATGGTCATTAAAAGCTCTAATATTTTTAAACAATTATGGATGTTTATTTAAGGGGTCTAATATTTTCAATAATTGAGACAAGATTACAAAAGATCCATTTCTAATGATGTAAACATCTAATAGCAGAGTTAATTTTTAAAACATTTACAAGGTAATGGTTTATACAAGGTAATGGTTTTTCCTCCCTTTAAAGTTACTGGTGGTTATTTTTAATGAGTAGATGAATTGAAACCTATTTATTAAATAGTGCTAAACTCTAAGTGAAATGTAAAACATTTAAAGCCATTACTAAGGAATGTGCTTTGGCCTCTTCAAATGCTGGCATGTCTATGTTCATGCCTTTTTCTTCTACCATCAGCAAAGTTAGATCCACTGGGAAGCCATAAGTGTTATAGAGTCTCCAAGCGATGTCACCTATAAAAATTAATGTTTACAATATGACTTAACATCACAAGTAATAAATAATGTCTACAATATGACTTAACATCACAAGTAATAAATAATGTCTACAATATCACTTAACATCACAAGTAATAAATAATGTCTACAATATGACTTAACATCACAAGTAATAAATAATGTCTACAATATGACTTAACATCACATGTAATAAATAATGTCTACAATATCACTTAACATCACAAGTAATAAATAATGTCTACAATATCACTTAACATCACAAGTAATAAATAATGTCTACAATATCACTTAACATCACAAGTAATAAATAATGTCTACAATATCACTTAACATCACATGTAATAAATAATGTCTACAATATCACTTAACATCACATGTAATAAATAATGTCTACAATATCACTTAACATCACATGTAATAAATAATGTCTACAATATCACTTAACATGACAAATAATAAAGAAATCCTATAATATGACTTAACATGACAAATAATAAAGAAATCCTACAATATGACTTAACATGACAAATAATAAAGAAATCCTATAATATGACTTAACATGACAAATAATAAAGAAATCCTACAATATGACTTAACATGACAAATAATAAAGAAATCCTATAATATGACTTAACATGACAAATAATAAAGAAATCCTACAATATGACTTAACATGACAAATAATAAAGAAATCCTACAATATGACTTAACATGACAAATAATAAAGAAATCCTACAATATGACTTAACATGACAAATAATAAAGAAATCCTACAATATGACTTAACATGACAAATAATAAAGAAATCCTATAATATGACTTAACATGACAAATAATAAAGAAATCCTACAATATGACTTAACATGACAAATAATAAAGAAATCCTATAATATGACTTAACATGACAAATAATAAAGAAATCCTACAATATGACTTAACATGACAAATAATAAAGAAATCCTATAATATGACTTAACATGACAAATAATAAAGAAATCCTACAATATGACTTAACATGACAAATAATAAAGAAATCCTACAATATGACTTAACATGACAAATAATAAAGAAATCCTATAATATGACTTAACATGACAAATAATAAAGAAATCCTACAATATGACTTAACATGACAAATAATAAAGAAATCCTATAATATGACTTAACATGACAAATAATAAAGAAATCCTACAATATGACTTAACATGACAAATAATAAAGAAATCCTACAATATGACTTAACATGACAAATAATAAAGAAATCCTACAATATCACTTAACATGACAAATAATAAAGAAATCCTATAATATGACTTAACATGACAAATAATAAAGAAATCCTACAATATGACTTAACATGACAAGTAATAAAGAAATCCTATAATATGACTTAACATGACAAGTAATAAAGAAATCCTATAATATGACTTAACATCACATGTAATAAAGAAATCCTATAATATGACTTAACATCACATGTAATAAAGAAATCCTATAATATGACTTTACTTTAAATAAAGTCCAACACAAATGATGAAAGTTAACTATTGAAAATAAAAACAAGTTTTATCTCAGCTACAATGCAATATTCAAATGTGTCTTCCATACCTTATCAGTACTTTGATCAAATACAGCATATAATATGAATGAGAAAACATTTTATTTCAATGTTCAGTTATGATGGTTCCTCCACTTAAATTTGATGAATTAAAATTATAATTAGGAAAAGAAAGTCTTAGATTAACATAGTAGAAAACATTAGCGGGTCTGCATACAAATGTCATTGTGAGCAGACTTCTTTTAAATTATTCTTTAAACAGTAAATGCGTGAATTTTATATACCTGGCAGAGTGTTGATGCTTCTCTCCAGCAATCGACGACCTCTTGACAACGTCTTGAGAAATTGAGCCTCTTCTTCATTTATGATTTCCTTAATCTAGAAGAAGGAAATGGAAAAATAACATTTAAAGCTAAAATAAGAAAAAAGTTGAAAAAATTGTTTCCATCATTTATATGAAAAAATATTTGAAATGAAAAATATTTGTAAGAAATGATATTTTAAAAAAAAAGTATTGAAGAAAATGTACTTACTGTTTCAGGATCTTTTTTTACTTCAGGAAATGCATCACCCTGAAAAATAAAAAAATATTAATAACAATAATGGTAAAAATCATATTGATTGTTCCAGATTTATTTAATGTAATTAAACATTTTTGCCATTTACTAACACTTACTAAAAACTTCTGTCACCCTAAAAATATTTATAAATAATATGATTAATTATTTTTTTTAATACCTTAAAAAATTTGTCTACAAATCCAGTTATGAAATTATCTATGGCAAGAGAAGACAATCAATGCCCAAGTCTTGTTAAGAGCTGTTATATCACCAGAAAAAGAAACAGATCCTTACCAACAGCTGTACAACTGTGTCAACAAGTGAAGCAAACATTCCAGGTTTAGCATTCAACTTGTCAGTGGCATATCTTACAGCACGTCTCAAAATCCTTCTCAAAACATAGCTGAAAATAGTATTTTTTTAAATCTCTATATCACTACTCATTTAAAAAACTACAGAGATGCTTCTTATGTTTTCTGAATAGATTATGACCATAGCACATTGTGTAGCTTGAATTGAGGCAAAATACAAACTAAAAACCTACCCTCTTCCTGTATTATCGGGACGTCCCCCATCAGCAAGAGTTACGGTAATAGTTCTCGCATGATCCCCCAGAACTCTGTAAGCCATATCCACCCCATCTGTGTCTGCAGCACCCACACGTCCCTGATACTCTGGGCAACCAGTGGCCTTTTGGTTAAATAATTTTGTTAAAACTTCACATGAGACAGTAGAAATAATGTAAGCAGACAATAAGGTAATTATAATAGATTAATACAAAATTATTCCCCTTTGTGATACACTAATTGGGTAAAAAATCTATATTTCAACCGCAACAAAATTATTTTAAAATCCCAAAACAAAATGTTAAGCGATTCATCTTTTAATATGCCCTCAGGGAGCATAAGTTGTAGCATACCTTCTGAATGGCTTGGAATAGAGGTTGGAAGAGGTCAGTGTCATAATTAGATCTTTTGTTTTGGACAACAGACACCATGCGCTCAAAGCCCATGCCACAGTCAATATGTTTTCTGGGTAAGGACTTTAGAGAGCCATCAATTTCCCTGTGCCAATAATTTTAATCTTAAGAACACAATGCATTAAAGATATTCCTGACGCCAAATTAGTACGCACAAAGAAGACAACTAAACCAGGGCTCCGACAAACTAATATAATGATTTTTGCTCTGTTATATTCTAGCATTCTTAATTTGACTTACTATAACTAAAACGAGAAGAAAAAAATCAAATATTGCTCAACAGTGTCTGTCATGGAATCCACAGGACAGCAGAAAGAGATAAAGGCTTTGATATGTGTAAAAATGACCTCGAAAGAGAATGAGAGAAACAGTGAAAAGTGAAATCAGCAAAAAAAAATTGTACAGAACTAGGGTAAATGGAAAGAATAATTTTTGAATGGTCTATGCCCCACTGGGAGCAAATAAGTCAAAGAAGCAGGAGCTAACTATAACATTCACTTTTTAGATCGTTACAATTGGTTTTATCATGTCCTGTTCTCATTTGATTATAAATCCCACCAGCTTTTCTCAAGATTGGACCCGGGAAGTGTACAAAAAAGTTATCACAAACTGTAAGTGCTAACATGAACTGTTTTGCTTTCAATAGTATTTTACTCGCTAACCTGTTGTACTGAATAAATACAAGGTTCCAGATCTCCAAAACATCAGGATCGTCTTTGTTGACCTGGTCCTTGGCATTTCGGCCACCAATACGATCAAAATGGATTTCTGAGCACGGGCCACATGGGCCTGTCTCACCCATCTCCCAGAAGTTATCTTTCATTCCAAATGACAACACCCTTTCTGGTTCCATTCTTTGTAAAAAAAATTAATTAAAAATGGAAATTATTCCAATTTGATTAAGTCTAAAAAATAACATGATTAATTCTAAAAATAAATTCTAATATAACAAATTATACTGATCTTAATCCTTAAAGCAAGCTCTGATAAGAAAGAGGTCCTGAATTCTGTATAAAAGGTGATTTTTTTTACCTAATATTTATGAACCTAGATTGCACTATTTTCAAAGGCAAGGGTTTATCATTTCACTTAATACTTATGGACCTTGATTGCATTATTTTCAGAAGCAATGTAATTACCCAAGACTGATCCAAATGTCACGAGCCTCATTATCTGGTTCAAGACCCATTTCAGTGTTTCCACCGAAATAAGTCACATACAAACGGTTTTTGTCCAGATTCAGCCTGCCAACCAAATATTCGTAGGCCCATGTGCAAACCTCTTTCTGTGTAAATAACAAAGAAAGCTATACTGAAATAACTGTAAATAACAAAGAAAGCTAAACTGAAATAACTGTGTAAATAACAAAGAAAGCCATACTGAAATAACTTATTTATTAATGATTCATGAGCTGATTGCTCTTTTTATATATGATTAAAAATTTGAATGCTAATTTTATTGGCCTGAGGACCACTCATAAATTATATCTGCTAAGGAAATATTTAGGGAGCCTCAGGCAGCTTACTGCGTATGACCCCAGGAATAATATTTTAATTTTAATGCTTGAAATTTTGATACTACATTATAACAAATAATACAATTAATTTCTTTAATTTTTTACAGCTAGGAACATTATGTTTAATAATGAATTTCATTAATTCATTCAAAGAGCTGCATACATCTCTGGATCAGCAGGGTTTTTTTTGTAAAATTAATTTATAAATATGGACTTTTTAAATAAATAATCTATTAAATTGCAAAAATAATACAATTTAAAAGATTACCTTATAATAGTCTCCAAAAGACCAGTTACCCAACATCTCAAAAAAGGTATGATGGTATACATCTTTCCCTACATCATCCAAGTTATTATGTTTCCCTCCGGCACGGACACATTTTTGAGAATTCACAACTCTGATGTATTTTGCTACATCACTATTGGGATCTGCTATACCCAGGAAAATGGGCTTAAACTGAAAGAAAAAATAAAATAAAAATAAAGTTGTTTTCAATAGTGTAATGTTATTTATATTTATATATAATATTTAATAACTGAACTGTATAAAAAATCTTATAAGCAGTTTATAATTTTTATACTTTAATATATGTTTTTAACATATGAATTACGGTCAAAAACAGCATGAGCAATGGACATGAAAAAGAATGTCATCAAAATGTGTATCAATATACAATATAAGCACAAATAAAGAAAAAATTCAGCCAGCAAATTACTGTCATTATTCCTCATTTACTCTCACTTTAGATAATTTTCATACCTGATTAATGCCAGCATTTGCAAATAAAAGTGTTGGATCTTCCAGGGGTATTGTTGAAGATGAGTGGACATACGTATGTTTCTTTTCCTTGTAAAAGTCAATAAAACTTTGTCTAACTTGATCAGCGTTCATCATTCTCCCTTTTTAGTAGTTATAAGTTATAGCTTATACTTTATACTTATAACCTAAGGGTTTATTTTGCATATGTAAATTGTCTGCTTTTGATATATTAAATTTGTTTTAACTTTAAGAATATATTAGAAATAGGCCTATACATTAGATTTTAAAATAAATTTTTATTTGAAAGATACTTCCCTGCTTAGCATTTATAAGACACAGTATTGTAGATTCTTTATTCAATGTCAATTTTTCAAGTTTTAAGAAACTTTATATGAAATGAAACAAACAAAAAGTAGGATTGCACCCAATGAAATAACCAAATGGATATGCTCCTCATGGGATCAAACCCATCCCTAATTTTATTGGTCTGAAAGTGAAACACAATTTTCAGTAATTTTTTTAATTCGTAACACATCCTTTTCACCCAAATTTTCAAATTAAATACATATTTTTTCCAAGTTAGGTCCGTTTTCCTTGTTTTTGTTGTTTTTATTTTTTTTAACGGTGTGGCTATAGTTACCCGAGTACCTTTAGACAAAAATGGCTATTCGGACCCGATAGTCTTAGAGATCGAAAAACATTGGTCCGAACTAGAGGCTTAATAATCGACAAGTTTGCCGCGCTTTTTTTTTTATAAAAATGGAGGTTGGCAGCAATTTTGACACCTATGCAGCCTATGCGTCTTTTGAGGACGAATTAAATTATTTTTGTAAAGAACACAATGTGTGTTTCACTAAAAGTAAAGGATCGTATGGCTAATGTGTAGCTGAATGGCGATGACGTCATTTTCGTGATAGAATTAGGGTGAGCGGTCCTACAGCTACACATTTACCGATCGTATGAGAAGATCAAAGACCCCAATTTGGAACAGGGGCTGTCCATTACTTTTTTAAAAAAAATTAATTTCATAAGTTAAAAGTTTATTAAACTTTTTTTTCTAAACATTTTACTTTTCTTCACTTTTTTGTTGTAGTTTGTGAACTAGTCTATTTAAAATATTGTTGTTGTTTTTTCCATTTTAATTTATTTTTTGTGGGGGGAATCAAATGTTGACGTAATTTTATATGGGGGGGGGGGGCCTCTGGAAGTTTGACAAGTTGTTGACAGGGGGGAGGTAAATATCATCAAAAATTTGTTGACATAATTAATGGACAGCCCCACACCTGAAATATGAATACATTGTGCTCTGTTGCAAACAAGGTGTTAAACGCAATTTAAAGTCAAAGTCTTCAACAGGACAAAGTCAAAGAAAATCACAAGCGTAAGTGAAAGTAACAATAAGGTTAACTTTAAATTTAGTTTGCTTGTCATTTTATCATTCTGGCTATTTCACACTATTAATGCCCAGCGTGATTGTTTAGGGTTCAGGTTAGGTTTAGGCATATATTTGTTTTAGAGGTTTAGGGATAGATTTAGGGTTCAGGTTAGGTTTAGGGATAGATTTAGGGTTCAGGTTAGGTTTAGGGATAGATTTAGGGTTCAGTGGTTCAGGTTTAGGGATACATTTAGGACATTTTTTCATTACTATTTGTTTTATTCTTAATTTTACGGGTCGGCAGCCGTGTGAGACATTGTGGAACCAATACAGGGAAATTACCATAATTCTTACTACTTTTGGCAATTCGTTAAGAATTTTTATTATTTTTCAGTTCTTTCAAATTGGGTTGCAAGGCAAAGATAAAGCTTGTTGCCAAGAGAATCCACCTCGGCAAAAATTACCATGACCATTTCAATGCATGAACATACTGGCCATGAAGTATCAAAAGAAGTAAGTGCATGGGCTGCGAAAAATATTAACATAATAAATAGCATATTCTTTGAAAACTTTAGGTTACGGTTAGGGTTAGGACCCTTACCATAGAAATGTTTTGAAAAAATTTAAGACAAATCTATGTTAACAGCATAATTATATTGAATAAATTCAAAACAGTCCAAATACAGTTTTATATTTTGATTGTGAAATATAATAAACGTAAACATTTATTCCCAAGGTGAAGGTTAGTTATGTTTGCAGGGCATATTTTTTACAAAATACTTATTATTGCAAAGTAACCTACATGTGTTGTTTTTTTTTCAGATGTGCCGCTTGTATCCGGAAAATCGCAAGGTGTCACTAAATGCGGCAACGCATTTGTTGATGTCCTGCACCACGATTCAGGCATCTGAGGCCCGGCAAGTGCTTGAACAACAGCACGATGTGGATTTGCTTCCCAGGGATATTTACAATATTAAGTCAAGAATAAATAAATCATCTTCTCATGCAACTGAAACTCAATCTATACTTGATTCTATATCACCAGCTGGTGGAAGTGTGTCCTATGGACTAACAGAAAGTGGGGAATTTAAGTATTTATCATACATGACTTAGGATATGATTAGAATTATTGCCCAATATCCAGAGGTTTTATTAATGGATTTCACATATAAAACCAATAAATATTTAAATCCACTTTTGACTGTAGTGGTTATTGGTGTAGAGGGGAGGGGCATTCCTGTTCTTCATGGTTTTGTAAGAAATGAATATAAGGAATCTATTTCTTTTTGTTTGCAGCTTCTTCTGAAGAAATGTGATGCCAGTCTTTTCAAGTGCTTTGTGGTTGACAAAGACATGGCTGAAATCTCTGCAATAAATGATCTGTTTCCGAATGTACCTGTTAATCTATGTCATTTTCACATTAACCAGGCTGTGCACAGGTTTCTTTTGAAACATGTAGGTTGTGAGCAGGTTCAGCCAATTCTTAAAGGATTTTTGTCTCAAGTTTATACTGAGTCGTGTGATGAATTTTTTAATTTGATGAAAGATAATCTTCCTGATGTAGCTTTAGAGTATTTTGAGTCAAACTGGTGGAGTAAGACCCATTTATGGGCTGCATCATCCAATGCTGATGTTTTAAGACTCCATGCGACAACAACAAATCACTTGGAGTCTTATCATTCTAAAACTAAAATAAAAAAATCAGTTTGACTCAATATCTTTCTTTTTCACCTGCTCTTCGTAACCTTATGTCTTTTGACAACTGCAAAGTTACAGTATGTGATTGTTTGAGATTGCTTGCTGCAAACAGAGCTCAGTATACGTCATCTGATAATGATGAAGGTGTAAATAAGATTGAAAGTGTTGCTACTTCCCTTGCTGCTGCTCTGTTGCTCAATCAGCTCAAATTGTCACGGTCTGTTCCGTACTCTGTTGTCCCTGGAGTGGCAGAACTGTTTTCAGTATCTTACAAAGAACATATTTTTAGCTCAACATCAGTTCACTGTAATTGTTCATTTGCTAAAAAGATGGCATTACCCTGCAGACATATTTTTTCAGTTCGAAGACATTTACAGCTTCCAGAATTTTGTTCAGAGTTAATTCATGCCGTTTTAGCAAACATAGCATTCCTAGATTGGCTGCTTCTACTTCTAGTGGTTAAGTAACTTCTGAAATTGTATCTAGAAACAATAGTTTTAAGACTCAAGAGGGTCGGTTTAATCATGCTAAATTAATATGTATGGGCTTGGCAAATTTTTTGGCGATGCAAGGAGAAAAAGATTTTATAGAGAAAATATCCTTTCTTGAAACTACTTTAAGTCTCTGGAGAAGTCCAGCAAATTTAGATGAAAATGAATCGGCATCAAACTTTGATGAAGCAAGTTTCGTTCAAAGTGAAGTCGTTGATTTTATTGTTCATGAAAATGACATTCCTGTGTCCCACGAGGAAACAGTTGCTGCAAATAATGCAGAGGTTATTGGAAATCTTAAGTTTGACAAAGTTCATCCTAAGGGGAGACCAAAGGCAAAACAAAATTTTACTCTGAAACGAAAAAGACAGCTGCCCCTACCATTCTCCAAGTTGAGCCTTGATTGCCAGAAATAATTATCCTTTCCCTGTAGTTGTTGAACACACTGATTTCTCTATTCCAATTAGTAAAAGTAATGTAAAACATCTCACTGATTTTCGTGATACCATTCTTGATGATGCAGTTGATATAAATATTGCCATCTTTTACTGATGATGCATGGTCACATGTGCATCACTCATTGTTAGATTTAAAGGCTACTCCTGTATTTCATTGTGCAGAGTGTCAAGTGTTTGATGATGCCTTGTTAAAGATGGTCGGTTGCGAACGTTGTCTTTGTTGGTTTCTTTTTGGTTGTGTTGGCATCAGTTCCAAAATAAAAGTGTCAACTTGGTTTTGCAAAGACTTTTGGGATTACCATAGTTCTTAAACATTCTTGTTGCTTGTTACTGGTAATAAATAATACATGATTGAGACTAAATATTGCATCACTGTTTCCTTTACTTGGAATGTGTCACATGTCTAAAGTACAGAATGGTTTGCTGTGAAATTATTTGGATGAGAACTATATTAATTTTAAATTGTAGTTGTAAGTAAGAAGTGGTTTTTTGTATGACTTTAAATAATATTTAATTGCTACTGCTACACTATTGTGAAAATGCCTTGCTGAGGTAATCATTGTTGACCAGTCCTTGTAAATTTATTTTCACTGCTAATTCGCAATTAGGTGCTGGGTGGCCGAGTGGTCTAAACTGAGCAAAATCTCAAGTTGATGGTCTGGAGTTCAATCCCCGCCAAAGCCCAGTCAAGCAAACACACCACCAGCAGCCCGGGTGGATGGGACTCGTTAACCTTGGACGGCAACTCATCTAAGAGAAGGAAACTCTGAATTCAAAACCCGGCGATGGAGTCCCGATAGGCGGATAACATTGATACAATGAAACATTCCGGCAACTCCCGGGTGGATGGGACTCGTTAACCTTGGACGGCAACTCATCTAAGAGAAGGCAACTCTGAATTCAAACCCAGGAGATGGGGAGATGGAGTTCACATGCGCCTAACTGGCAGCAGTGATGCCTCTCGAACATCGAACCTTGTAACGCGCTTCGAGCCTTTGGGAATGAAGCGTGATTTCTCAAATTTCTCAAATAAACTTCATTATTATTATTAATTAATGGTTCCGAAAGATTTTCAACTACTTTTATAAATATGTGAATGAATGTGTTTAATGTGATGAAAATTATAAATTTGTATTGTGTAAATACTCATTTTTATTATACTTCATTTTTATTATACTTCATTTTTATTATACTTCATTTTTATTATACTTCATTTTTATTATACTTCATTTTTATTATACTTCATTTTTATTATACTTCATTTTTATTATACTTCATTTTTATTATACTTCATTTTTATTATACTTCATTTTTATTATACTTCATTTTTATTATACTTCATTTTTATTATACTTCATTTTTATTATACTTCATTTTTATTATACTTCATTTTTATTATACTTCATTTTTATTATACTTCATTTTTATTATACTTCATTTTTATTATACTTCATTTTTATTATACTTCATTTTTATTATACTTCATTTTTATTATACTTCATTTTTATTATACTTCATTTTTATTATACTTCATTTTTATTATACTTCATTTTTATTATACTTCATTTTTATTACACTTCATTTTTATTACACTTCATTTTTATTACACTTCATTTTTATTATACTTCATTTTTATTATACTTCATTTTTATTATACTTCATTTTTATTATACTTCATTTTTATTATACCTCATTTTTATTATACCTCATTTTTATTATACTTCATTTTTATTATACTTCATTTTTATTATACCTCATTTTTATTATACTTCATTTTTATTATACTTCATTTTTATTATACTTCATTTTTATTATACTTCATTTTTATTATACTTCATTTTTATTATACTTCTTGGGTAGATTTGTTTTCCCTAATATTACTTTGGTTTTCTTTTTCAAAAAAATTTTTAAGTCTTAGTAAATTTTTAGTTTTTGTAAACTATTTTGTTTTCACCTTTGCCTAATAATTTCACATTATATTTTTAATATTGCTTAATTGAATTTTTTTTTTTTTTTAAATGAACTTAAATGGACTTTTAGTCACCTGTTAATAATTTGAATTCAGGTTAATTTTTTTTTTTTTGTTGAAATAAATTTGTATTTACATTCTTGTGAAAACACTAAAAAAAATTGTATTTGTTATGTGTATAACTGGTTGTGTGAGCAAGAGATTTGAAAATTCCAACTAAAAGGGTATCAATACTACACTTATGAGTAGTACATGTCATCTAAAACTTCCACCCATAGTCTACTTATATCATAGTAAATGGCTCTATTTATGTTATCAGTATTTTATTTTCAATGTGGCATGACTTGGTTGCCTTGAAACCAATCTCCCTTCACAGATCACATAGTTGCTCCCACTCAATCATTACTTCTGTAATTAAATGAAGAAATGATACAAAAGGAAGACGAGAAAGTAAAAGGAGCCAAATGGCAAAGAAATGATGTGACCTAATTGAATGATTTTATTTGCTGCCTACTCCATACTGGCCCCTAATTTATTTTATGGATTACTGGAGTACACAACTCAAATAACAAACAACCAAACAGAAATGTTCACAAGCTAGTTAAGGGTTTTTTTCTATTAAATTATTATTATTAGTTTCTTATATAGCGCGGTATCCCAGCCTAGGGCTGGGCTTACCGCGCTGTACATAAAAATAAAATAAAATACATTTATGTAATAAAGAACAGCTGTATAACAACAAAACAAAAGCAAATGTATATTCAACCCACCCACCCTAGACCTTTTACATGTCAAGCCATGGATGGCAGCCAGCAGCTTCGTTTATCGGTCAGGGGGGGAATCAGTCGGGATAGTAGAGTTTAAATTTATTGAATTATGTCAGAAACATGTTTGCAACAAAATTTTTGAAAAATCTCATTGCCTTAAAAAATGTGAAGTGACTGTTACCGCTATAATTGTTATTGTTGATCATCTAACAATTTAGTTAGCTGATTTAGAAGAAAAATTTTGTGATTTAAAACATATTGATTTTTCAACATTGATAATGCAGCCAAATTTGTCTGATATTTCAATTCTGTGATATCAAGAAGAACTCGCAGTAATGCAAAATGACGAGTTTGTAAAAAATGTATTTAATATAAAAGGGGCGATGGCACGGCTTTGTGAGGAAACAGAAATCAAATATCCAAATTCGAGCAAATATGCAAGACAGCTATTGTTATCGTTTTCATCTTCAAATGTAGCTGAATGTGGATAACAGTGCCATAAATGATTTGCTGCTAAAAAATAAATCAGCTGCATATAACACAGCGGGGAGGCTTGTGGCTGAAGCTATCTAAATTGGGGCCTAACATACAATCTCAGAGCAGCAAGAATCAAGCACATGTTTCTCAGTAAATTAGTCATCTCATACTTGTATTTGTGATCTCACACTGTATGTGGGATCACTCATTGTATTTTTGATCCCTCATTGTGTTTGTGATCTCACACTGTATTTGTGATCTCACACTGTATTTGTGATCTCATACTGTGTTTGTGATCTCACATTTTATTTGTGATCACACACTGTGTTTGTGATCTCACATTTTATTTGTGATCACTCATTGTATTTGTGATCTCACATTTTATTTGTGATCACTCATAGTATTTGTGATCTCACACTGTGTTTGTGATCTCACATTTTATTTGTGATCTCTCATAGTATTTGTGATCTCACACTGTGTTTGTGATCTCACATTTTATTTGTGATCTCTCATAGTATTTGTGATCTCACATTTTATTTGTGATCACTCATTGCATTGGTGATCTCACACTGTATTTGGGATCACTCGTAGTATTTGTGATCTCACACTTGTATTTTTGATCACACACTGTATTTGTGATCTCACACTTGTATTTTTTATTGCACACTGTATTTGTGATCTCACACTGTAGTTGTGATCTCTCATTGTAATTTAAAATTATTAAATAATGAATAATAAATGAAATAATTAAAATATTTTAGAAAAATCCTTCATTTTGTACTTAAATTTCAGTTCTCCATTATGTATTTTGAAAATTTACTTATCGTTTCCTAAAATAAATTCTTCAACTTCCTAAAACTTATCAATTAGTTTTCATTCAGTGAACAATTCAATTTTTTAATATTTAGAAGTATTATATTATTATTTTAAATATATTAAATATTAAGTGAAGGGTGTGGGGGGGGCATAAGAATTTTAGAAAGGCTTAGGTGGGGCATGGTACAACAAGGGTTAGGAAACACTGCTCTAGGGTCTAGATCTAAAACACTGCTCTAGGGTCTAGATCTAAAACACTGCTCTAGGGTCTAGGTCTAAAACACTGCCATAGGGTCTAGATCTAAAACACTGCTCTAGTGTCTAGATCTAAAACACTGATCTAGGGTCTAGATCTAAAACACTGCTCTAGGGTCTAGATCTAAAACACTGCTCTATGATCTAGATCTAAAACACTGCCATAGGGTCTAGATCTAAAACACTGCTCTAGGGTCTAGATCTAAAACACTGCTCTAGGGTCTAGGTCTAAAACACTGCCATAGGGTCTAGATCTAAAACACTGCTCTAGTGTCTAGATCTAAAACACTGATCTAGGGTCTAGATCTAAAACACTGCTCTAGGGTCTAGATCTAAAACACTGCTCTATGATCTAGATCTAAAACACTGCTCTAGGGTCTAGATCTAAAACACTGCTCTGTGCCCCTTCCTGGTGGCTTTTGCTGGATAATCTGTTTAAAGTAAACTGGCAAATAACCGTGGGGTGACTTGTTTCTGTTGTAATGATTTTCAGGTAATTTTTACTTACAAATATGCTTTTTTTTTTTTGTAAATAATTAATATATACATTTTTAACTACACTAATTTTAAAAAATGTTTAAATATAAAGGACACTACGATTAAGTCTGTGGTTAAAAATATGATAACACTGATATTGATTAGAAGGTAATGATAAACGAAGTGGCTATTGGTACATTTGTACCAGAATTGAGAGGTTGGAATTAAAAAACGATTTAAAATATTTTTGTTGGGTTTGTAAGATAAAATGAGGTATCAAATGAAAGATAATTGAATGTACTATACGTTTGTAAACTTAATTCTTCATTTTAACTAAAATAAACTACTACAAATGATATCCGAATAGCATTGAGTTTAATGTGTCCCGGGTCCGAAAGGGGGCGCTGCGTGTCCGTGTACATTTTGACTAATGCTATTCGGGTGTCATTTGTAGTAGTTTATTTTAGTTAAAATGAAAAATGCAGCCAATGATAAATAAATTCTACAATGAGTTGAATAGAATTAAAGGGAAACAAATGCATCGAACAGAAATTTAACCCGTTTTATTTCCCCTGTACGTTGGAGTGATGAATTCTTTACCACCCTGCCAAACGAATGCCTCAAGTAAGTTGCTGTTTTTTTTTAAAATCAAAGCCTTTGACAAAGGCTACTTATGTAAATTCTTTCGTTTATTTTTTTAAAGATGGAACGTGTTATATTCCCCGAGTTCCTCTAATTTTTACTTGAGCGTAGCATACAGGGTTTCTTTCAGTTTCAGGCATCTCTCGGGGGGGGGGGGGGGGGGGGGTCACTACCCCCGGAGATGGTCAAGTGCCCCCCCCCGGAGCAAAATGAGTATAACAATAAAAAAATGTTAATATTTTCGGCAAACCGATGCGATATATGCTTAAATAATCCGTTTTTGAACGTTTATCGGTTTTTACAATACATTCTCAACTTTTCCACAAAGGTTACCGGAAATTTGATCGAAAGAAATTTCTTCGACGGAAAATTGATCGACGGAAATTTGTCCGAATCTTTTTTTCAGTTCAGACGTTAAAATATTCGTCAAATTTCTTTTTGAACGCACTATACTATATAGTAAAACAAAATAATGCGTTGAAAAAGAAATTTGACGCACAATTTTAACGTATAAACTAAAAAAAAAGATTCGACCAAATTTCCGTTCGATCAAATTTCCGTCGATCAATTTTCCGTCAACGAAATTTCTTTGGATAAAATTTCCGGATACGTAGCAATCGTGCATCGCTATATAGTTTCATGACGTCTGCATTATTATTGAGCGACTGCTATGAATGCCATCTGTACCTACGCAATCGTGTTCACACAGCAGTATAAAATATAGCAGACTACGCGACTGTGATTTCTGAGTCCATTCTCTCTCTCTCTCTCTCTCTCCATTCCCAACAACCCCCCCCCCCCACCAACTATATTTCAGTCTCCATTGTTTATAATTATACGCATCAGCTGACCGACCTAGCGTTTGGTATAGTAAACTGACACGCGAAGTAATGCGCCTAACTTTTTAACACTTCTATTCTATATTGTATTTGTTTTTTAATAAATAATAATATTAAAATATCTCATTTACAAAAAAATAAAATAATCATAATAAGTAAATTTCCGTAATATGGAGTTTTAGCGGCTAGCCCCTTTAAATGAACGTTTAATTTTAATCAACTGATGTTAAATCGAAAACATATTGTTTTTACCAGAGAAGAATCATTTTGTTAGAGAACATGACGTTAAATTCGGTTAAATGCGTTAGATATCTTATTATTGGAATAAGTAAAAGCAAACACGAAGAGACAGTGTGTGTAGTAAGACGTGGTGATTTTAATCGTTAGAATATTTCCATACAGTTGTTACGACACTAGAATGTGGATACTTATCACCCTGTTGATCCACAACTGTACACTCGAAGGTGGAGTCCAGCCAAGCAAGTGTGGGAGTGTGTAAGCAAAGGGAAACTTCACATTTAATGTTGGATTGGCCATGAAGAAATCGGGGGGCAAAGTTTAATTATGACTTTAAATGTTCAGATTGGACCAAACAAAGGTATAATGTTATGGGATATCAACTGAGTTGAAAAGGACCGAATGATACTCTTTCTGTAGATTTGTAAAAAAAAACAACAACTCAGATTAGAGTTGTGATATCAAAAGTTATTATATTGTTGAGGGATGGTGATACTCGCTGGTCAACGCTACATAATGATGATGCACGTTGGTTGGAAATGAGAAGACGTATGATATGCACGTTGAAAATTAGAGCAAATGAGGGGGGGAAGTGCATACACTGACATGTATGTGTATTAACCAGAGCAATTATGAGACAAAACAAATATTTCGTTTTGATTAACAATTCCATCCAAGATAAATTTTATCATATTGCTTTGAACATGATAGGACAGAATTTGCCATTGTTGAAAATTTTCTTGATAACTTGAGTGGCGATTTTAAAATTTGGAGAAAAGCTCTGAGAGATAGATCCAATTACAGCAGCCATGACACGTCGTCTGAACTACTGGTTTGTGTGGGTGAAGTTGTGAGTGATAGATCCAATTACAGTTACAGCAGCCAGGACACGTCATCTGAACTACTGGTTTGTGTGGGTGAAGTTGTGAGTGATAGATCCAATTACAGTTACAGCAGCCAGGACACGTCATCTGAACTACTGGTTTGTGTGGGTGAAGTTGTGAGCGATAGATCCAATTACAGTTACAGCAGCCAGGACACGTCATCTGAACTACTGGTTTGTGTGGGTGAAGTTGTGAGCCATAGATCCAATTACAGTTACAGCAGCCAGGACACGTCATCTGAACTACTGGTTTGTGTGGGTGAAGTTGTGAGCGATAGATCCAATTACAGTTACAGCAGCCAGGACACGTCGTATGAACTACTGGTTTGTGTGGGTGAGGTTGTGAGTGATAGATCCAATTACAGCAGCCAGGACACGTCATCTGAACTACTGGTTTGCGTGGGTGAAGTTGTGAGTGATAGATCCAATTACAGCAGCCAGGACACGTCGTCTGAGCTACTGGTTTGTGTGGGTGAAGTTGTGAGTGATAGATCCAATTACAGCAGCCAGGACACGTCGTCTGAACTACTGGTTTGCGTGGGTGAAGTTGTGAGTGATAGATCCAATTACAGCAGCCAGGACAAGTCATCTGAACTACTGGTTTGTGTGGGTGAAGTTGTGCGTGATAGATCCAATTACAGTTACAGCAGCCAGGACAAGTCGTCTAAACTACTGGTTTGTGTGGGTGAAGTTGTGAGTGATAGATCCAATTACAATTACAGCAGCCAGGACACGTCATCTGAGCTACTCGTTTGTGTGGGTGAAGTTGTGAGTGATAGATCCAATTACAGTTACAGCAGCCAGGACAAGTCGTCTAAGCTACTGGTTTGTGTGGGTGAAGTTGTGAGTGATAGATCCAATTACAGTTACAGCAGCCAGGACACGTCATCTGAGCTACTCGTTTGTGTGGGTGAAGTTGTGAGTGATAGATCCAATTACAGTTACAGCAGCCAGGACACGTCATCTGAACTACTGGTTTGTGTGGGTGAAGTTGTGAGCCATAGATCCAATTACAGTTACAGCAGCCAGGACACGTCATCTGAGCTACTGGTTTGTGTGGGTGAAGTTGTGAGCAATAGATCCAATTACAGTTACAGCAGCCAGGACACGTCGTATGAACTACTGGTTTGCGTGGGTGAAGTTGTGAGTGATATATCCAATTACAGCAGCCAGGACACGTCGTCTGAGCTACTGGTTTGTGTGGGTGAAGTTGTGAGTGATAGATTCAATTACAGTTACAGCAGCCAGGACACGTCGTCTGAACTACTGGTTTGCGTGGGTGAGGTTGTGAGTGATAGATCCAATTACAGCAGCCAGGACACGTCGTCTGAACTACTGGTTTGTGTGGGTGAAGTTGTGAGTGATAGATCCAATTACAGCAGCCAGGACACGTCGTCTGAGCTACTGGTTTGCGTGGGTGAGGTTGGGAGTGATAGATCCAATTACAGCAGCCAGGACACGTCATCTGAACTACTGGTTTGTGTGGGTGAAGTTGTGAGTGATAGATCCAATTACGCAGTTACAGCAGCCAGGACACGTCATCTGAGCTACTGGTTTGTGTGGGTGAAGTTGTGAGCGATAGATCCAATTACAGTTACAGCAGCCAGGACACGTCGTATGAACTACTGGTTTGTGTGGGTGAGGTTGGGAGTGATAGATCCAATTACAGCAGCCAGGACACGTCATCTGAACTACTGGTTTGTGTGGGTGAAGTTGTGAGCGATAGATCCAATTACAGTTACAGCAGCGAGGACACGTCGTATGAACTACTGGTTTGTGTGGGTGAGGTTGTGAGTTATAGATCCAATTACAGCAGCCAGGACACGTCATCTGAACTACTGGTTTGTGTGGGTGAAGTTGTGAGTGATAGATCCAATTACAGCAGCCAGGACACGTCGTCTGAACTACTGGTTTGGGTGGGTGAAGTTTTGAGTGATAGATCCAATTACAGTTACAGCAGCCAGGACATGTCATCTGAACTACTAGTTTGTGTGGGTGAAGTTGTGAGTGATAGATCCAATTACAGCAGCCAGGACATGTCATCTGAACTACTAGTTTGTGTGGGTGAAGTTGTGAGTGATAGATCCAATTACAGCAGCCAGGACACGTCGTCTGAACTACTGGTTTGCGTGGTTGAAGTTGTTAGTGATAGATCCAATTACAGCAGCCAGGACAAGTCATCTGAACTACTGGTTTGTGTGGGTGAAGTTGTGAGTGATAGATCCAATTACAGTTACAGCAGCCAGGACACGTCGTATGAACTACTAGTTTGTGTGGGTGAAGTTGTGAGTGATAGATCCAATTACAGCAGCCAGGACACGTCGTCTGAGCTACTGGTTTGTGTGGGTGAAGTTGTGAGTGATAGATCCAATTATAGTTACAGCAGCCAGGACAAGTCATCTGAACTACTAGTTTGTGTGGGTGAAGTTGTGAGTGATAGATCCAATTACAGTTACAGCAGCCAGGACACGTCGTCTGAGCTACTGGTTTGCGTGGGTGAAGTTGTGAGTGATAGATCCAATTACAGTTACAGCAGCCAGGACACGTCATCTGAACTACTGGTTTGCATGGGTGAAGTTTTGACAGATGAGTTGTTCAGAGTCATGGGAGATAATTTACCGACGGAAAACTTCTTGGCAATTGTGAAAATTCCTAATGGAAAGGCAGAAACTATTGCGGATGCTATTGACAAGGAGCTAACTGCTCTTGGTTTGAATTATGAGAATATTATTGCTTTTGGATTTGATGGTGCTTCCGATAGGGCTGGCAATGTTGGAGGTGTGAGGAAAAAGCTTTCAGAAAAGGCAAACCGAGAGATTCTATGTATCCACTGCAGAGCTCACATCTTGTCCCTTGCAGCTGCTTCCTGCAGAAATAAAAACGGAAATGTCCAACGGTTTTTTCACGTTTTAAAAGACATTTACAAGAGAAAATATTCTGCATGAAGTTCAGGAAGTGATCAATGATCCAATACTCAAAATTCCAGAATGTATTGAAGTGAGATGGTTGTCTCATCATAGAATAGTAAATGCCGTCTTTAGACGCTTAAAGTCAGTTGTGATGGCGTGTGAACATATACACAAGGACGGGGAAAACCTTGCATCATTGGCAGGAGGAATCTTGCTGGAAATGAGAAATGAAAGTTTCATCATCACATGTCATGTGATGAATGAACTCCTCAGTGCACTCTCGTACTTCGTTAAAAAAAGAATGCAGTTATACACTTAAGTGGCACACAAACTCACCCTAAAAGTAGTACATGCGAAGTACAGGGCGTGGTATGGATGTCCTTAAAAAAAAGAGTGCAGCCATACACTTAAGTGGCACACAAACTCGCCTTACACGTACACGTGACATACAGGGCGTGGTATGGATGTCCTTAAATAAAAAGTGCAGCCATACACTTAAGTGGCACACAAACTCGCCTTACACGTACACGTGACATACAGGGCGTGGTATGGATGTCCTTAAATAAAAAGTGCAGCCATACACTTAAGTGGCACACAAACTCGCCTTACACGTACACGTGACATACAGGGCGTGGTATGGATGTCCTTAAATAAAGAGAGCAGCTATACACTTAAGTTGCACACAAACTCGCCTTACACGTACACGTGACATACAGGGCGTGGTATGGATGTCCTTAAATAAAGAGTGCAGCTATACACTTAAGTGGCACACAAACTCGCCTTACACGTACACGTGACATACAGGGCGTGGTATGGATGTCCTTAAATAAAGAGTGTAGCTATACACTTAAGTGGTACACAAACTCACCCTAAAATTAGTACATGCGAAGTACAGGGCATTGTTGCTTTTTGCAATCTTCATTTCCGCGTACCCTTTGAGTTCGCATGCGACACTGCATACCATACCGTCTGAAGATTCTTGAACGAAGACTTTAAACATCCGCTGTAAAAATAAATGGTGATACATTCTACCTGCTATTGTGAGGTGGAGCTAGGCGTTCCCTTTTACAAAATACATACTAGAGGTCCTATATATACATTTATATATGTCATATCATATAAATATAAGTGAACATTTGTGAATTTGTATGTTTGTTTCACATACATTTTTAATTACACGGATTGGTGGATCCTGAATAAACCTGGCACATATATCCATCATTATCCGGGGGGAAAAAAAAGGGGGGGGGGAAGAACTTTTTAAAACATTCCAATTGGGGCCGGGATCGGGATCAACCGAGGTTGTGAAACCACGAGGATCGGGATCCCACTGGAATCACAATAACGACAGTATGGGGATCCCACCGGGATCGGGATCCAAACGGGGTCAGGATCCCTCCGGATATATCATAAAACAGGATCCCATTGGGAAACAGGATTCCATTGGGATCCCTCCGGGATCGGGATCTCATCGGGGAACAAAAGGTTTACAAAAGTTATTCTAAGTGGTGTTTTTTTTTTAGATAAAGTTTTTTTTTGTTTTTTACATGTCGCTTAATTTCAGCGTCAAAATAACAGGCTGTAGAAGTTGTTCTTTTCCCGAATGCAATCCCGGACAACGCCGGGCACAATGGCTAGTATGATATAAATCTATTCATTGTAATAATAGTATTAAAAAATAAGTCTACTAAGGCCGATTCAACCCACTCCCCCAATCAATACCCGTCAATACCCATCAATAGCCATCAATACCCGTTAATACCCGTCAATAGCCGTCAATAGCCATCAATACCCATCAATACCCGTCTATACCCATCAATAGCCATCAATACCCGTCAATAAAAGCATCACATCATATTAAAAGTATGTATTTGTTTTTAAATGAATTATTATTATTATGGGGTAAGGGGTAATAAGCTGGATTTTTAGTGCAAAAACAAGTTATTTACTTTCAATAAAGTCAGTTTTCGATAATGGAAATTTTAGGACACACGGGACAAAAATTGTGCACACATATTTTTCACCAATCTGTTGGTCATCATAACCTCACAAATGATGGATATTTTGTAATTTATGCCGTTATCTCTGGACGACTGAACAATTAAAAGACAGCAATTGTCAGAAAAACCCTAGTGCCAATCCATGGTTATTTTTTAAACACATTTTTACAGATGCTCCAAGTTGATTCTAAATGGGACAACGAATAGTTTGTTTTTTTTAAATATTCATGAATTAGACTTTGATTTCTTACAATTATTTTCCCGACATACTAAAATTAGTTTAAATTAAATGGATGTCATTAAAGCTTTTTCATGAACTTAACT
This sequence comes from Omphiscola glabra, assembly GCA_964017045.1. Taxonomy (NCBI): domain Eukaryota; kingdom Metazoa; phylum Mollusca; class Gastropoda; family Lymnaeidae; genus Omphiscola; species Omphiscola glabra. The sequence continues at coordinate 38,873,725 of OZ024800.1, forward strand.
GTAACAGTAATTAATTTGTTCGTTGATCCGATATTCCTGGCGTGAAAAAATAATTTGTTAGTGAACTCTATCATCCAGTTTTAAACGAAAGCGTCTCAAACCCACATGGTCTCAATTGTAAATAGCCTCGTATGCAACCCACATGACCTCGATTGTAAAATAGCCTCGTATCCAACCCACATGACCTCGGCTGTAAAATAGCCTCGCATCCAAGTACCTAACTATAGCTAGAAATGTGCTTATGGCTTCATTTCTTCAGACCTGTTTACTCTTACGATTTTGGCGTACAATGTACGATTTTTAGATGTCTTTTACGATTGTACGCCGAGACCCTCAAAAACTACGATTTTCAGAGACCGGGTTAAAAAAATAGTTTTTTTCCGATTTTAAAAAGTAGTAATAAATTTTCGGTTTCGGGTGTTTTAGTCCTTTCTAAAAAGATCTGGCATTGAATGGACCGAGAAACGAAAAACATTGGTTGTAATTATTTTTAAAGTTGGAACCATCCTTCATTATACGCACTGATGGGGAGTTGGGGGGGGGGGGTGTTGAGAAAATGTGTCATACTAGACCAGGGGTGGGCAAACTTTTTGTGCGGAGGGCCACATTGACAAAGGTAAAGCTGTTGGGGGGCAGCATGTATATTATGTCCAATTTTTAAATATCGATAAACATTTCCCTATATTAAAATCGATAGTTTCGCATTTTAGCATTACATGACAAAGGTCAAGGACTGTTTAAAAAAATAGAAAATTAGAAAGAAATTTGATCAAAAATGTTTTAAAAATCATAACGGTGCATTAAATTCTGTAAAATTCAACAAAATAACTTAAAAACATAGTATTTTTTTTTAATTTCTAAATGCCTTCGAGGGCCACATAATATCAGTTGCCGGGCCGCATGCGGCCCGCGGGCCGTAGTTTGCCCACCCCTGTACTAGACGCATGGGTAGGGGGATTGGTGGACGTGTCGTAGGATATAAAAACATCACCGCAACGTATCGTATTGATGGTGATGGAAATAGTGTTGCTTTGTGTGTCACAGTGAACTAGCTATCTGCGTCAACAGTAATATTTAGACTAGTCGCCCTAGCCACAACTTCACTCACCATCCCCTTTGACGGCTACCAAGCCTGTGACATAGTTTCGTTACATAATTATTTTGTTCGTCTGAACCGCGGCGATTGTGAAAACAGAAAACTAGAGATGGCTTTTAAAATAAAAAACGTTATCCAACTGTTTTGCACTGAAACATATTTTATAAGATCTAGGTCAGCGGCATTTTAAAATATTTTTAGAACCGTCAAAGTAGCTCTATCCCCTCAACGATTTTTTTTAATACAACATTTTGGAATCACAATTTTTTCCCATTAATGAGGGTGGGGGAAGGTTTGTTCCGCCGAGTGAAATAATGACGTCACAGCACGGAAAGACGTGTTGGCGGACTACAGTGTGTTGTGACTATGTCATGTTACATATTACCACTACAGCGATCTCTTTATGAAAACACAAAGTCACAAAGCAATAGTTTACCAGTAAGCGATAACTGGGAAACATGGGGAGATATTTTTATAGCTTTAATAATAACAGTTAATAATAGGCCTAATTAGAATTCATTGATTTTTCAGGTGACAGTTTGTTCTATAAGAGACTGTCAGGATAATTGTGTAGAATTCATACTTAAATGTAGGTGCATTCTGGTGATTCCCCCCACCCCCTTTCAAAACTGTCATGCGCATCCTTAGCACGTACGTAATAGTTGGATAGCCTCTGCAGGCGCCTATGCCATATTAGGTTCAGTGGCGTAGCGAGCTTAACTCGCGCCCGGGGCACAATATTTTAGCGCCCCCCTATTCGAAAACCATACAATATTATATATAAAATATACCATTTGGCGCCCCTTTGTGAGTAGCGCCCGGGGCATGATGCTCCCCTTGCACCCCCCTCACTACGCCACTGGACCATCTATATAGCAGGTACCGGTACCCATCAAAGTCAAATTATGTACCCCCCCCCCCCTCCCCTTGTTGAACGCATTTTTTTCTAACGACTTATAAAAATAATTATTTTTTTAAAACAAAATCCATTATATATTATTATGATGTTACTAATGTTACAGTAAACAAAATGTGACACGGGTTTTCACCCCAAGTGATTCGGTCAGCCCAGGCTCGAAAATCTTCTTTAGAAATTTAGAAAGGAAATTATTTCGAATTGTACTTGTAAGAATTTCACACAGGGAGCCTGGTGAAAACCTAATCGGAGACGTAGCGTAAAAGGGGGGGGGGGGGGGGGGCAGGGGATGCAGATGTACCCGGGCGCCAGCTAGTTAGGGGCGCCAAAATGTGCTTTGGTATTACTTTATTGATGAAAATAATGGGTTTGAGAGTTGAAAAAAGGAAAAGAGGGCGCTTTAAAATGAATCTTGCCCCCGGGCGCCAAACACTCTAGCTACGCCACTGAACAGAACCAAACCTAAATGAAAACAGAATTGATCAAAAGCGAACGCTCATTTTTCTAATATTACCTTTGCCTCTAGAGACCTCTTCCTTTTTTGGGGCTTAGTAAAAAAAGGAAGGAAATCAAAATAGTTGAAATATGATAATGATAAAATATGGATGCTAATATTTAAGTATACTTTATTTCTTATTACTAAGAATTATTAACAATAAACTCTCTGCAGTCTGACTATAACTAGGACTGTTCAAAAGTGTATGTGTATAATTAGGACTGTTTCAAAAGTGTAAATGTATAACTAGGACTGTTCAAAAGTGTATGTGTAGCGTATAACTAGGACTGTTCAATTTTAAAAACTATACATTGTGAATAAACTGATGAACCAATTCAATATGTTAAATGTTGTAAATAGTTAACTATGACCTGGTCAAAGAACAGTAACCAATCAATGTCATAATGTTTTGCAGTCCAGTCAAGGTCATAATGTCATAATGTCCAATCAATGTCATAATGTTTTGCAGTCCAGTCAAGGTCATAATGTCATAATGTCCAATCAATGTCATAATGTTTTGCAGTCCCAACAATGTCATAATGTTTTGCAGTCCCATCAATGTCATAATGTTTTGCAGTCCCATCAATGTCATAATGTTTTGCAGTCCAATCAATGTCATAATGTTTTGCAGCCTGGCAAAAGGATTTATTTGTTGGTCACATTGTTATAATAAAATTACATTTTCAAATAAAGATTTGATGCATGTTATGAAGACACGTGTTTATGTATTATTACAATTTGAACAACTTTGACAAAGGTATTTATTGATGTCATAAATTATTATCACAGAGCTGACTAAATCGGCAGCTCTAAATAAGGGTTATTTGAACAGCTTTTAAGTAAATGACTTTTTTTAATTGCACAAAGAATGAACTACCAATACTGGTGGTAAATACATGCTTTCATTCTAATACCGGTACTGGTGGTACCTCACCTTAGCATTAGAGCCAGCTTTGACTCACCTTAGCATTAGAGCCAGCTTTGACTCACCTTAGCATTAGAGCCAGCCTTGACTCACCTTAGCATTAGAGCCAGCCTTGACTCACCTTAGCACTAGAGCCAGCCTTGACTCACCTTAGCACTAGAGCCAGCCTTGACTCACCTTAGCACTAGAGCCAGCCTTGACTCACCTTAGCACTAGAGCCAGCCTTGACTCACCTTAGCACTAGAGCCAGCCTTGACTCACCTTAGCACTAGAGCCAGCCTTGACTCGCCTTAGCACTAGAGCCAGCCTTGACTCACCTTAGCACTAGAGCCAGCCTTGACTCACCTTAGCACTAGAGCCAGCCTTGACTCACCTAAAGACTAGAGCCAGCCTTGACTCGCCTTAGCACTAGAGCCAGCCTTGACTCACCTTAGCACTAGAGCCAGCCTTGACTCACCTTCGCACTAGAGCCAGCCTTGACTCACCTTAGCACTAGAGCCATCCTTGACTCACCTTAGCACTAGAGCCAGCCTTGACTCACCTTAGCACTAGAGCCAGCCTTGACTCACCTTAGCACTAGAGTCAGCCTTGACTCACCTTAGCACTAGAGCCAGCCTTGACTCACCTTAGCATTAGAGCCAGCCTTGACTCACCTTGGCACTAGAGCCAGCGTTGAACTCATGGGCTATTAACTTTTGATCAGGGTTTTCCTCGATTACTTTTTTACTAGGTCCTTCAACCTAGATGAAATAGGAGCATAAATTAGTACAACACAACCTAGATGAAATAGGAGCATAAATTAGTACAACACAACCTAGATGAAATAGGAGCATAAATTAGTACAAGTGGTTGTAGCTCTTGTAAAATTATTTTTTCCAAGAAAAGAAATGGTAGGAACATTTTTAATTAAAACTATAATACAGCGGAACCTCTATATTTGTCAATAATCTGCTCCTGAGGGCCTGACGAATATTTCCAATTTTCCAAGCCCCAAAAAATGGTAAATAAATTTTATAGAATGGGGACACTTCACTGTAATGAGCAGAGATGATGACAAGAAGAAATATGAGATAAATTATTATTGTTTTGAATGAAAGTCACCATCAGTGATGACATACGATAACACAAATTCTGTCACTGAGGATTCAGTAGCACTCAATGTAACAAAGAATGTTCCTGTTTGTTTTTTTAACCTACTTGGAGTAAATAATTACGATTTGGTTAACTGTGGCAAAAAGTGGGTGCTACCTCTCTACCATATTGTCTTTTGACCTAATGAGACAGCATTCCTTTTATATTATTAGTAGTTACGGAGCCTCTCGGGGACAAAATTTCATGCATTTTTTTAAGCCAGCGGTTCTCACCTGTGCCTCGCGACCCCTTTGGGGGTCGAATGACCCTTTCACAGGGGTCGCCTAGGACCATCGGAAAACACATATACTCTACAGTTATGACGTATCAATAAACATGATTTTGTGATTGGGCGTCGCCAGAACATGAGGAACTGTATTAAAGGGTCGCAGCATTAGAACGGCTGAGAACCACTGTTTTAAGCTACTTGTTTCTTTTTCAAACTCATACTTTGTGGTTCTCACACCTCTTCTTATTGGGGGGGGGGGGGTCTTTCTTCGAGACACTTTGTTGGAACCATGGTAACTTGTTTTACAAAGATAATTCCATGAGAATTGTAAAAAGTATACTAAGTTCCTAGAGAAGTTATCAGGACTTGCACGGTGGACCTGGCTGGTTGAGTTGGCCAGCTGATTGCGCACCGACTGCAGTGCTGACTGATGGTGGAAGTGACAAATATGGAAAATACTAAGACTTATGTATATGGAAACATTTTTTTAACCTCAAAATGTGATGCTTATTGACTCTAACATACCGGTATACAGGGGCTGACGAATATAGGAGTTCTATTGTAAATTATGAAGATAATTGCTAATGCAGAATTAAAGAATTACTTACTTGTAGACTTTGGTAAAAAAATTTTTTTACTTCTGAGCAAATTTCTTTTAATTTAAAAATGTCAAATAAATAATGGAATTTGGGTATGTATCCCTTTGAATGCCTTAGAGAAAAGGACAGGGGAGTGCAATAAATATGAAAATGTCCAATAAATAATGTATAATATATAAGTACCCTTGCTGACCTCGATATAAGATGAAAAACATTTTATTTGTAGCACATGAAACTTTTGTGTAAAAATGATATTTCAAACAATGTATGTTTTCTTGCATCAGAGCAATACCTCATCAAACAAAATTATGTATGTTTTCTTGCATCAGAGCAATACCTCATCAAACAAAATTATGTATGTTTTCTTGCATCAGAGCAATACCTCATCAAACAAAATTATGTATGTTTTCTTGCATCAGAGCTATACCTCATCAAACAAAATTATGTATGTTTTCTTGCATCAGAGCTATACCTCATCAAACAAAATTATGTATGTTTTCTTGCATCAGAGCAATACCTCATCAAACAAAATTATGTATGTTTTCTTGCATCAGAGCTATACCTCATCAAACAAAATTATGTATGTTTTCTTGCATCAGAGCAATACCTCATCAAACAAATTATGTATGTTTTCTTGCATCAGAGCAATACCTCATCAAACAAAATTATGTATGTTTTCTTGCATCAGAGCAATACCTCATCAAACAAAATTATGTATGTTTTCTTGCATCAGAGCAATACCTCATCAAACAAAATTATGTATGTTTTCTTGCATCAGAGCAATACCTCATCAAACAAAATTATGTATGTTTTCTTGCATCAGAGCAATACCTCATCAAACAAAATTATGTATGTTTTCTTGCATCAGAGCAATACCTCATCAAACAAAATTATGTATGTTTTCTTGCATCAGAGCAATACCTCATCAAACAAAATTATGTATGTTTTCTTGCATCAGAGCAATACCTCATCAAACAAAATTATGTATGTTTTCTTGCATCAGAGCAATACCTCATCAAACAAAATTATGTATGTTTTCTTGCATCAGAGCAATACCTCATCAAACAAAATTATGTATGTTTTCTTGCATCAGAGCAATACCTCATCAAACAAAATTATGTATGTTTTCTTGCATCAGAGCAATACCTCATCAAACAAAATTATGTATGTTTTCTTGCATCAGAGCAATACCTCATCAAACAAAATTATGTATGTTTTCTTGCATCAGAGCAATACCTCATCAAACAAAATTATGTATGTTTTCTTGCATCAGAGCAATACCTCATCAAACAAAATTATGTATGTTTTCTTGCATCAGAGCAATACCTCATCAAACAAAATTATGTATGTTTTCTTGCATCAGAGCAATACCTCATCAAACAAAATTATGTATGTTTTCTTGCATCAGAGCAATACCTCATCAAACAAAATTATGTATGTTTTCTTGCATCAGAGCAATACCTCATCAAACAAAATTATGTATGTTTTCTTGCATCAGAGCAATACCTCATCAAACAAAATTATGTATGTTTTCTTGCATCAGAGCAATACCTCATCAAACAAAATTATGTATGTTTTCTTGCATCAGAGCAATACCTCATCAAACAAAATTATGTATGTTTTCTTGCATCAGAGCAATACCTCATCAAACAAAATTATGTATGTTTTCTTGCATCAGAGCAATACCTCATCAAACAAAATTATGTATGTTTTCTTGCATCAGAGCAATACCTCATCAAACAAAATTATGTATGTTTTCTTGCATCAGAGCAATACCTCATCAAACAAAATTATGTATGTTTTCTTGCATCAGAGCAATACCTCATCAAACAAAATTATGTATGTTTTCTTGCATCAGAGCAATACCTCATCAAACAAAATTATGTATGTTTTCTTGCATCAGAGCAATACCTCATCAAACAAAATTATGTATGTTTTCTTGCATCAGAGCAATACCTCATCAAACAAAATTATGTATGTTTTCTTGCATCAGAGCAATACCTCATCAAACAAAATTATGTATGTTTTCTTGCATCAGAGCAATACCTCATCAAACAAAATTATGTATGTTTTCTTGCATCAGAGCAATACCTCATCAAACAAAATTATGTATGTTTTCTTGCATCAGAGCAATACCTCATCAAACAAAATTATGTATGTTTTCTTGCATCAGAGCAATACCTCATCAAACAAAATTATGTATGTTTTCTTGCATCAGAGCAATACCTCATCAAACAAAATTATGTATGTTTTCTTGCATCAGAGCAATACCTCATCAAACAAAATTATGTATGTTTTCTTGCATCAGAGCAATACCTCATCAAACAAAATTATGTATGTTTTCTTGCATCAGAGCAATACCTCATCAAACAAAATTATGTATGTTTTCTTGCATCAGAGCAATACCTCATCAAACAAAATTATGTATGTTTTCTTGCATCAGAGCAATACCTCATCAAACAAAATTATGTATGTTTTCTTGCATCAGAGCAATACCTCATCAAACAAAATTATGTATGTTTTCTTGCATCAGAGCAATACCTCATCAAACAAAATTATGTATGTTTTCTTGCATCAGAGCAATACCTCATCAAACAAAATTATGTATGTTTTCTTGCATCAGAGCAATACCTCATCAAACAAAATTATGTATGTTTTCTTGCATCAGAGCAATACCTCATCAAACAAAATTATGTATGTTTTCTTGCATCAGAGCAATACCTCATCAAACAAAATTATGTATGTTTTCTTGCATCAGAGCAATACCTCATCAAACAAAATTATGTATGTTTTCTTGCATCAGAGCAATACCTCATCAAACAAAATTATGTATGTTTTCTTGCATCAGAGCAATACCTCATCAAACAAAATTATGTATGTTTTCTTGCATCAGAGCAATACCTCATCAAACAAAATTATGTATGTTTTCTTGCATCAGAGCAATACCTCATCAAACAAAATTATGTATGTTTTCTTGCATCAGAGCAATACCTCATCAAACAAAATTATGTATGTTTTCTTGCATCAGAGCAATACCTCATCAAACAAAATTATGTATGTTTTCTTGCATCAGAGCAATACCTCATCAAACAAAATTATGTATGTTTTCTTGCATCAGAGCAATACCTCATCAAACAAAATTATGTATGTTTTCTTGCATCAGAGCAATACCTCATCAAACAAAATTATGTATGTTTTCTTGCATCAGAGCAATACCTCATCAAACAAAATTATGTATGTTTTCTTGCATCAGAGCAATACCTCATCAAACAAAATTATGTATGTTTTCTTGCATCAGAGCAATACCTCATCAAACAAAATTATGTATGTTTTCTTGCATCAGAGCAATACCTCATCAAACAAAATTATGTATGTTTTCTTGCATCAGAGCAATACCTCATCAAACAAAATTATGTATGTTTTCTTGCATCAGAGCAATACCTCATCAAACAAAATTATGTATGTTTTCTTGCATCAGAGCAATACCTCATCAAACAAAATTATGTATGTTTTCTTGCATCAGAGCAATACCTCATCAAACAAAATTATGTATGTTTTCTTGCATCAGAGCAATACCTCATCAAACAAAATTATGTATGTTTTCTTGCATCAGAGCAATACCTCATCAAACAAAATTATGTATGTTTTCTTGCATCAGAGCAATACCTCATCAAACAAAATTATGTATGTTTTCTTGCATCAGAGCAATACCTCATCAAACAAAATTATGTATGTTTTCTTGCATCAGAGCAATACCTCATCAAACAAAATTATGTATGTTTTCTTGCATCAGAGCAATACCTCATCAAACAAAATTATGTATGTTTTCTTGCATCAGAGCAATACCTCATCAAACAAAATTATGTATGTTTTCTTGCATCAGAGCAATACCTCATCAAACAAAATTATGTATGTTTTCTTGCATCAGAGCAATACCTCATCAAACAAAATTATGTATGTTTTCTTGCATCAGAGCAATACCTCATCAAACAAAATTATGTATGTTTTCTTGCATCAGAGCAATACCTCATCAAACAAAATTATGTATGTTTTCTTGCATCAGAGCAATACCTCATCAAACAAAATTATGTATGTTTTCTTGCATCAGAGCAATACCTCATCAAACAAAATTATGTATGTTTTCTTGCATCAGAGCAATACCTCATCAAACAAAATTATGTATGTTTTCTTGCATCAGAGCAATACCTCATCAAACAAAATTATGTATGTTTTCTTGCATCAGAGCAATACCTCATCAAACAAAATTATGTATGTTTTCTTGCATCAGAGCAATACCTCATCAAACAAAATTATGTATGTTTTCTTGCATCAGAGCAATACCTCATCAAACAAAATTATGTATGTTTTCTTGCATCAGAGCAATACCTCATCAAACAAAATTATGTATGTTTTCTTGCATCAGAGCAATACCTCATCAAACAAAATTATGTATGTTTTCTTGCATCAGAGCAATACCTCATCAAACAAAATTATGTATGTTTTCTTGCATCAGAGCAATACCTCATCAAACAAAATTATGTATGTTTTCTTGCATCAGAGCAATACCTCATCAAACAAAATTATGTATGTTTTCTTGCATCAGAGCAATACCTCATCAAACAAAATTATGTATGTTTTCTTGCATCAGAGCAATACCTCATCAAACAAAATTATGTATGTTTTCTTGCATCAGAGCAATACCTCATCAAACAAAATTATGTATGTTTTCTTGCATCAGAGCAATACCTCATCAAACAAAATTATGTATGTTTTCTTGCATCAGAGCAATACCTCATCAAACAAAATTATGTATGTTTTCTTGCATCAGAGCAATACCTCATCAAACAAAATTATGTATGTTTTCTTGCATCAGAGCAATACCTCATCAAACAAAATTATGTATGTTTTCTTGCATCAGAGCAATACCTCATCAAACAAAATTATGTATGTTTTCTTGCATCAGAGCAATACCTCATCAAACAAAATTATGTATGTTTTCTTGCATCAGAGCAATACCTCATCAAACAAAATTATGTATGTTTTCTTGCATCAGAGCAATACCTCATCAAACAAAATTATGTATGTTTTCTTGCATCAGAGCAATACCTCATCAAACAAAATTATGTATGTTTTCTTGCATCAGAGCAATACCTCATCAAACAAAATTATGTATGTTTTCTTGCATCAGAGCAATACCTCATCAAACAAAATTATGTATGTTTTCTTGCATCAGAGCAATACCTCATCAAACAAAATTATGTATGTTTTCTTGCATCAGAGCAATACCTCATCAAACAAAATTATGTATGTTTTCTTGCATCAGAGCAATACCTCATCAAACAAAATTATGTATGTTTTCTTGCATCAGAGCAATACCTCATCAAACAAATTATGTATGTTTTCTTGCATCAGAGCAATACCTCATCAAACAAAATTATGTATGTTTTCTTGCATCAGAGCAATACCTCATCAAACAAAATTATGTATGTTTTCTTGCATCAGAGCAATACCTCATCAAACAAAATTATGTATGTTTTCTTGCATCAGAGCAATACCTCATCAAACAAAATTATGTATGTTTTCTTGCATCAGAGCAATACCTCATCAAACAAAATTATGTATGTTTTCTTGCATCAGAGCAATACCTCATCAAACAAAATTATGTATGTTTTCTTGCATCAGAGCAATACCTCATCAAACAAAATTATGTATGTTTTCTTGCATCAGAGCAATACCTCATCAAACAAAATTATGTATGTTTTCTTGCATCAGAGCAATACCTCATCAAACAAAATTATGTATGTTTTCTTGCATCAGAGCAATACCTCATCAAACAAAATTATGTATGTTTTCTTGCATCAGAGCAATACCTCATCAAACAAAATTATGTATGTTTTCTTGCATCAGAGCAATACCTCATCAAACAAAATTATGTATGTTTTCTTGCATCAGAGCAATACCTCATCAAACAAAATTATGTATGTTTTCTTGCATCAGAGCAATACCTCATCAAACAAAATTATGTATGTTTTCTTGCATCAGAGCAATACCTCATCAAACAAAATTATGTATGTTTTCTTGCATCAGAGCAATACCTCATCAAACAAAATTATGTATGTTTTCTTGCATCAGAGCAATACCTCATCAAACAAAATTATGTATGTTTTCTTGCATCAGAGCAATACCTCATCAAACAAAATTATGTATGTTTTCTTGCATCAGAGCAATACCTCATCAAACAAAATTATGTATGTTTTCTTGCATCAGAGCAATACCTCATCAAACAAAATTATGTATGTTTTCTTGCATCAGAGCAATACCTCATCAAACAAAATTATGTATGTTTTCTTGCATCAGAGCAATACCTCATCAAACAAAATTATGTATGTTTTCTTGCATCAGAGCAATACCTCATCAAACAAAATTATGTATGTTTTCTTGCATCAGAGCAATACCTCATCAAACAAAATTATGTATGTTTTCTTGCATCAGAGCAATACCTCATCAAACAAAATTATGTATGTTTTCTTGCATCAGAGCAATACCTCATCAAACAAAATTATGTATGTTTTCTTGCATCAGAGCAATACCTCATCAAACAAAATTATGTATGTTTTCTTGCATCAGAGCAATACCTCATCAAACAAAATTATGTATGTTTTCTTGCATCAGAGCAATACCTCATCAAACAAAATTATGTATGTTTTCTTGCATCAGAGCAATACCTCATCAAACAAAATTATGTATGTTTTCTTGCATCAGAGCAATACCTCATCAAACAAAATTATGTATGTTTTCTTGCATCAGAGCAATACCTCATCAAACAAAATTATGTATGTTTTCTTGCATCAGAGCAATACCTCATCAAACAAAATTATGTATGTTTTCTTGCATCAGAGCAATACCTCATCAAACAAAATTATGTATGTTTTCTTGCATCAGAGCAATACCTCATCAAACAAAATTATGTATGTTTTCTTGCATCAGAGCAATACCTCATCAAACAAAATTATGTATGTTTTCTTGCATCAGAGCAATACCTCATCAAACAAAATTATGTATGTTTTCTTGCATCAGAGCAATACCTCATCAAACAAAATTATGTATGTTTTCTTGCATCAGAGCAATACCTCATCAAACAAAATTATGTATGTTTTCTTGCATCAGAGCAATACCTCATCAAACAAAATTATGTATGTTTTCTTGCATCAGAGCAATACCTCATCAAACAAAATTATGTATGTTTTCTTGCATCAGAGCAATACCTCATCAAACAAAATTATGTATGTTTTCTTGCATCAGAGCAATACCTCATCAAACAAAATTATGTATGTTTTCTTGCATCAGAGCAATACCTCATCAAACAAAATTATGTATGTTTTCTTGCATCAGAGCAATACCTCATCAAACAAAATTATGTATGTTTTCTTGCATCAGAGCAATACCTCATCAAACAAAATTATGTATGTTTTCTTGCATCAGAGCAATACCTCATCAAACAAAATTATGTATGTTTTCTTGCATCAGAGCAATACCTCATCAAACAAAATTATGTATGTTTTCTTGCATCAGAGCAATACCTCATCAAACAAAATTATGTATGTTTTCTTGCATCAGAGCAATACCTCATCAAACAAAATTATGTATGTTTTCTTGCATCAGAGCAATACCTCATCAAACAAAATTATGTATGTTTTCTTGCATCAGAGCAATACCTCATCAAACAAAATTATGTATGTTTTCTTGCATCAGAGCAATACCTCATCAAACAAAATTATGTATGTTTTCTTGCATCAGAGCAATACCTCATCAAACAAAATTATGTATGTTTTCTTGCATCAGAGCAATACCTCATCAAACAAAATTATGTATGTTTTCTTGCATCAGAGCAATACCTCATCAAACAAAATTATGTATGTTTTCTTGCATCAGAGCAATACCTCATCAAACAAAATTATGTATGTTTTCTTGCATCAGAGCAATACCTCATCAAACAAAATTATGTATGTTTTCTTGCATCAGAGCAATACCTCATCAAACAAAATTATGTATGTTTTCTTGCATCAGAGCAATACCTCATCAAACAAAATTATGTATGTTTTCTTGCATCAGAGCAATACCTCATCAAACAAAATTATGTATGTTTTCTTGCATCAGAGCAATACCTCATCAAACAAAATTATGTATGTTTTCTTGCATCAGAGCAATACCTCATCAAACAAAATTATGTATGTTTTCTTGCATCAGAGCAATACCTCATCAAACAAAATTATGTATGTTTTCTTGCATCAGAGCAATACCTCATCAAACAAAATTATGTATGTTTTCTTGCATCAGAGCAATACCTCATCAAACAAAATTATGTATGTTTTCTTGCATCAGAGCAATACCTCATCAAACAAAATTATGTATGTTTTCTTGCATCAGAGCAATACCTCATCAAACAAAATTATGTATGTTTTCTTGCATCAGAGCAATACCTCATCAAACAAAATTATGTATGTTTTCTTGCATCAGAGCAATACCTCATCAAACAAAATTATGTATGTTTTCTTGCATCAGAGCAATACCTCATCAAACAAAATTATGTATGTTTTCTTGCATCAGAGCAATACCTCATCAAACAAAATTATGTATGTTTTCTTGCATCAGAGCAATACCTCATCAAACAAAATTATGTATGTTTTCTTGCATCAGAGCAATACCTCATCAAACAAAATTATGTATGTTTTCTTGCATCAGAGCAATACCTCATCAAACAAAATTATGTATGTTTTCTTGCATCAGAGCAATACCTCATCAAACAAAATTATGTATGTTTTCTTGCATCAGAGCAATACCTCATCAAACAAAATTATGTATGTTTTCTTGCATCAGAGCAATACCTCATCAAACAAAATTATGTATGTTTTCTTGCATCAGAGCAATACCTCATCAAACAAAATTATGTATGTTTTCTTGCATCAGAGCAATACCTCATCAAACAAAATTATGTATGTTTTCTTGCATCAGAGCAATACCTCATCAAACAAAATTATGTATGTTTTCTTGCATCAGAGCAATACCTCATCAAACAAAATTATGTATGTTTTCTTGCATCAGAGCAATACCTCATCAAACAAAATTATGTATGTTTTCTTGCATCAGAGCAATACCTCATCAAACAAAATTATGTATGTTTTCTTGCATCAGAGCAATACCTCATCAAACAAAATTATG